>JZKD02S2155363.1:0-16426 GCA_000966675.3 Picea glauca
TTGAGCCAGTCGGAAAAGGTGGGTGGCCACCGATATCCACCTGGATCACACCATGGAAAAAAATTTCCTACTTGTTGAAAATATGAAGCATAATCTGCTAAGTGTGAGTGAAATGTGTGACCAGGGATACACACTTCTATTTAACTCAAAGAAATGTGAAATAAGGAGAGAAGGACAAGGAAGATTAGTAGCGACAACAATAAGGACTCCAAACAACATATACAAATTGAATGAGATCAAAAAGGAAAAATGTTTATTGGAAAAGGAAGATGAAAGATGAAAGTTGGCTTTGGAACAGAAGAATGGGTCATATGCACTTTGACAATCTTTTCAAAATCAACAGAAAGGAAGTGGTAAGAGAAATGCATGAAATTTCAAAGCCAACAAACACTATGTGCAAGCACTGTCAGCAAGGAAAACAAATAAGAGTTGAGTTCAAGACAAAGGAATACTCTACAACAAAACCATTGGAGATTTTACACACCGATATATGCAGACTGATGAGACCAAAAGGGTTGAATGGTGAACAATACTTCATGCTAATTATTGATGATTACACAAGAATGATCAGATTATATTTCCTCAAGAAAAAGTCAGAAGCATTCAAATGTTTTAGGATATTCAAAGAGATGGTTGAAAATGAGACTGATTTGAAAATCAAGTACTTGATATCAGATAATAGAGGTGAGTTTACGTCAAAAGAACTCATGGATTTCTATGAAGAACATGGAATAAAAAGACAATTCTCAGTGACACCTCAACAAAATGGAGTCAATGAAAGGAAGAACATGATTGTACAAGAAATGGCTCGAACCATGTTGAAAGATTCCAATTTGGGTGACATATTTTGGGTACAAGTAGTACATACAACCATTCATATCTTGAACAGAGGAATGCTTAGAAGTAAAAATGATAAGACTCCATATGAAAATAATAAGGTTGGAAAATTTGACTCCTGGGTTGATGAAGGCATACTCGTTGGATACTCAAGCAAAAGCAATGCATACAAATGTTATAACCTAAGACTCAACAAAATAGTGGAAAGCATCAATGTAAAATTCGATGAAACAAATGTGTTGAAGACTAGGAAAGAAAGAAAAAATTCAAAAGAGAAGGAAGCAAAAGAAGAAATAAAGCAAGAAGAAGAAGAAGAAGAGAAGCAAGCAGAAGAAGTGCAAGAAGAAACACAATACAATCAAAAAGATCTCCAGACACCTTCTAAGACACCTAAACGTTGGCATCGGAAGAATCATCCACCAGAACAAATTATTGGGGATAAAAATGCATGAATAGAAACTAAAAGAAGCAAACAATCATGTACACGATAACAAATATATTTATCATTATTATCCAGAGTTGAACCAAGTAACTTCGAGGAGGCCAACAATGATGAACATTGGATCAAGGCCATGTAAGAAGAATTGAATCAAATAGAGAAGAATGAGACATGGGAACTAGTTCCAAGACCTAAGGACAAAAACATAATAGGCACAAAGTGGGTATTCAAAAACAAGTTGAATGAAGATGGACAAGTGACCAAAAACAAGGCAAGGTTAGTATGCAAAGAATATGCACAAGTTGAAGGTATAGATGTGAAAAAACCTTTGCCTCAGTAGCTAGAATGGAAGCAATTAGAATGTTCTTGGCATATGCATACTCTAGAAGGATCAAGGTATATCAAATGGACGTAAAATCATCCTTCCTTAATGGAGAATTAGAAGAATAAGTTTACATAGAACAATCAGAAGGGTTTCAACTATCAGAAAAGGAAGACTATGTTTGTAGACTGAAGAAATCCCTGTATGGACTCAAGCAAACACCTAGAGCTTGGTATGAAAGATTGGACAAATACTTACAACACCAAGGATTTCAAAGGGGAAGCTCAGATAGTAATATCTATATAAAAGTGGAACAAGAAAGTTTGACTATCATTGAAGTATACGTGGATGACATCATCTTTGGAAGCGATGATGACAAGTTGAGTCAGAAGTTTGACAAAGATATGCATAGTGAGTTTGAAAAATACTTACAACAACAAAGATTTCAAAGGGGAAGCTCAGATAGTAATCTCTATATAAAAGTGGAACAAGAAAGTTTGACTATCATTGAAGTATACATGGATGACATCATCTTTGGAAGCGATGATAACAGGTTGAGTCAGAAGTTTGCCAAAGATATGCATAGTGAGTTTGAAATGTCCCTACTTGGGGAGTTAACTTTCTTCTTGGGACTCCAGATATCTCAACTATATGAAGACATATTCATTTACCAAACCAAGTGCATCAAGGAAATGTTGAAGAATTTCAGAATGGAAGATTGCAAACCTGTAAGCACTCTTATGTGATGCAAGTAGTTGGACATGTTACAAGATTTCAAACAACACCGAAGGAAACCCCTGTTATGGAAATAAAGAGGATCTTCAAATATATTAAAGGAACAACAGAGTTTGGACTATGGTATCCGAAAGGGAATGAGCTGAATATGGTTGCTTACACATATGCATATTGGGCATGAAGTATTGATGAAAGAAGATGTACGAATGGAACAATCTTCTACTTGGGTGATTTTCTGGTGTCCCGGTTGACTAATAAGTAGTCTTCAGTATCCTTGTCCACAACATAAGCAAAATATATTTCAGCAACAACATGTTGTACTCGGGTCCTCTGGATAAAGCAAGCCCTGCAAGACATACAAGTATAATATGACGAGCCTATTTCGATATTCTGTGACAATATCAATGCTATAAGCGTCTCCAATAATCCAGTGATGCATTCCAAGACCAAACATATTCTTATTAAATTCCACTTTCTATCGGAACAAGTCACGGAAAAGAATATCAAGTTGAAGTACATTGGGACAAGAGAATATATTGTAGACATTTTCACAAAGCCTCTCCCAGGGGATACCTTTGAGTATCTTCGACATAAACTAGGAGTAGTTATTTCCCCACATTGGTTTACACATCTTGCAAAGAATAAAGGGGGAGAGAAATTATCAAAAGAATACATAGTGTCAGGGGGAGTTACTCTTTGCTATTGATGTCAAAAGGAGAGAAAAAGATCAGAAGCTTGAAGACATGGGGAGCAATGGTCACAGGGGGAGTATAAGTGTTGCCATCAATGCCAAAGAGGGAGATCATTGGAAAATTTGGTTGTCATTGATGTCAACCCTAGAGGAAGCTTCAAAGCAAAGTCTAGAATCTCGAGAGGTGTTGTCAAGTAGCCCCGAAGTTGATTAAAGAAAAATGGTAGGAAGTACATTGCAAATGAATGCAAAACCTCCATGGATTGATAGCCATCGTCAAGCTATTTCCAACCGTAGGTGGCACACCACATGGTTCCTCACGGTTGAGGAGATATGTCCTCTTGAAGATGTCATTAAGAAGGCTAGTAAAAGTTGGCCTCGGTTGGAATAAGTATTGAAGATAAAATTAAAATTGAAAGTGTAAAGTCGGCCCCAATGAATTAATCATGATTCAATGTGTTTGATGTAAATCTGTTATTCATGGTTTAAATAGGAAATGTGAATGCATATAAGGAATGATTGAATTTCTGAGTAAAATGGAGTAATTATGCTTTTTTCCATTGGCTAACCTATTAAGACTTATGAATCGATGAAATAAGTGTGAGGGTAGGGTGTATTCCTGTAAGGACTAGAATTATTTGAATGGAAAGCTTGCAATATATGAAGAAAATATTCACCCAAAAATTGATAGAGGAAATGTCTTAGTGATAGAGGAGAATTTCTGTGTAGATTCTGAGAGACTCAATTCTATGGAACCCCTTACTCTTGGGAGGAAGGTTTGCAAGATATGGACAAAATATTCATTTGGACAGTGACAGGAGTGCCCTAGTGTTTGGGGAAGCCTTCTGAGGGATTAAGGAAACCTTAAGCCCTGACAGAATTACCTGTCTTAGATGGAAAGCTTGGAGGACATGCAAATTCTTCATCCAAGTTCCTAATGGGATGCCTTAGTCGGTTTAAACCTGTGTCCCTGAGCTCTTGAAGGTATGGTAGAACCTTAGAAAAGACTAGAGGAGAAACCCTGAATTGGTTAAGTCTTGATTCAGACTAACACCATGAAAAAAGCCAATGTTTTTAAGTTAGAAGGATTTGAAATCCTTGGATCGGCTTAGCAGGAAGACCCTGACCATTGGTCGGAGGATGCAATCGTCATAATGGTCTAGTACAAGGTTGTGTTGGGACTCCGATGGGAAGAGCTCCGAGTCAACCATAATCGTTGATCTAATGGAGAGTGTATTGACAAGTTCGAGATCGTTGATACAAATCGAGAGTCTGTTGGAGGGAAGGTTATTGGAGGCTTGGATGGAGGGTTGTGATGGAGTCCGATGGCTTGGGAGTTCAAAGGCTATAGATTTGGCGGGAGATGCCTAGTGGGATCTCAGCCGTTGGAGTTTGTGTGAAACGCTTCAAGGAGGAGGAGGGGGGTTCATGAACCTTCCCTAATGAACAATTGTAAACCCCGAAGTGCATGGTATCTGTCGGATGAGATAAACGTGGGAAGTTTGATCCGTCAGAGCGTGTGTGGTTGTAGCAAGCTTGTCAGAGTGGTCTGTGACATCAGAGTGGAAACGATCTGATGGGAAGGGACTCTGAGAAGAGAGGTGGACCGTTGATCGGTGTGTGGGTAATATCAAATCTCAGTCGTAGAATCCATGGGTCCCATTTGTAAGCAAGTAGAATGGGCATTTATGTGGAGAGTAATTGTCGAGTAAGTGGAGGCATCGATGCAATCAAAGTAGTTGAACCCTAAGACCGAGAACTATTGGACCCCTGAGGACGATCCATCAGAATAATGTCATCGGGGAGGATGTCGACCCTGGAGATTGAGCATTCCCACGGGAATGATTTCGAATAACCACAGATCATTGATCTGATGGAGAGGATTAATCTTGACCATTTGATTGGGGGCGTTAGGTACTTGGTAATTTTAGAAAACTCTAGGAAAGATCTTCTCTAGGAATTAGTAAGAGTTAATATAACCTAAGTTGTGAGAAGAGAAGTCTTCATTTAAACAATTGATGAATCCAATAGCATGTCTTGAGGAAAGAAAGGAAAACCGACATCCCACCAGCCTGAGGGATGATTAGGGGGTCATGTGTGTTACATTGTGGTTTGATGCTTTGTCGACCTTATCTATATGCTTGAAAGGCCCAATATGATGCGTTCAACAAAACTTACATACTGCATAAAGATAAAACCAAATATCTTATTCACAATACACCTGAACTACCACAACAAGTTGTTCCTAAAAATAATTTCTTAACTCTTATTTGGCAGCCCTATTAGGTTCATTAAATAGTACTAAAGGACTCTTGTACACCTCCTCCTTCAACATTTGTTTTGATCACTCATTAGCCTCGATTTCCTTGAGACCACCTCAAAAAGAATTCTACCTTCAAAGTTTCTTACATGTTGCAGAGTTCTCTCCTTGCTTGACATAAGATTTGGTAGCACCTTCTAACTGGTTCATAGCCCTGCGTAACACCAATCATCACTTGAAGCTTCCCTTTAGGTTCATAATGTTTTCCGTTCCAATCAATTGAGCATCCATGATGTTTTCAACACATATCATGAACCAACATTTTCCATTGAGATTATGACCAGCCATCCTGTAGATGTTGTTCCACATGTTTAGCTTTTGCTTATCGCATATCAAGTTTTCAACATGTAGAATTACCAACCTTGTTAGGAATCTGCCACTTACCATCTTGTTGTTACGCAAGGTTAGTTTTCACATCATGCTCGTTGGATTTCTCGACATCAAATGCAACAACATTTTCCCTCTCTTGAGGAATGACAAAGATTCTAGTCCTCATCCTTAACATATGCATTTCTCCTTGTTATTTTGACAGGAGAGTATTATTGTGGTTTGGAGAGTAACAAATCTGTTTTGTTTCCTATTCTCAAGGAATAGTTGAGTTAGTTTAATATTCTTATTACTAGTTGAGATCCTATCTCCAACTATATCTATTATTGTATTTTGGTTGCTATTTCTTAGGATTTTGCCTCCTAGTTTGTTGAGGTAGTTTTCTCTATGTAAAGTTATAAAACTTGTGTTTGACTTAATAAAACACAATCATATATTTCTTTCATTCACACTTCAGTGTTGAACTCTGTTCTTGAGTGGTTAATTCCACATTCATGAAACTCATATAAGAACAAAGGTGCATTGTGCAACAATTTATTCCTTGCTCTTTTTACATTGTTAATATGCATGTGATGGATGTTTTACATTGTTAATACAAATTTTACATTGTTAATGCACGTGTAGTAAATAGATAGCTTCTATACATTAGATATATAAGTAATAGTTTTTTGATACTATGCACACATATGCAGGTGAAAAGAATTATGTTTTTGCCCTTTCGTTATCACTGTTAATAAATGCACAAAACCTCCCATTACATTGTAAGGTTGAAGATTCTTGTATTGGTTTGTAGCGAACTCATCTTTATTTAGCACAAACAATTTACTTATAGAATATTCCATTAATGATCAAATAATTACATTTTTTTATAAACGACCCATCAATAACCACTAAAAGCTTGCACATCTACTTCCTTACCCACTGCACCCCACTTCCAATAGCTACTATAATTGAAGGATGTATATTTGTTATCATAATAATAATAAATTAATTACATTTTCCTTCATATAAAATAAAAATGAAATGCAAAATATTAAGACTTTGAATATGAAAAACACTCTCGAAAGGTTACATTGATGTGATAGTATGGTTCCATCACTACAACTTTGACCTTGAATTACCATAACATTATTAGCCATACATGAACTTTTTTCTCTCATCAATCTAATGATGTAGTTTCATGGAAGAGGGCACTTGTCTCCTAAAAGGATAATTTAGATAATATTTATCAATATTATCCATTCTTTGCCTATTGGTTAAAGAAAACAAAATATGTTCCTCTCTATAAAACGACTTAAGTGATGCAAATATCAATTCAAACTCAAAAATATATATAGCCACAACAAATTTAGTGATTTTTTCTATGATTAATATTACTTTTTTTTTTATCACAAGTCATAGGTAACTTTTACATCATACATTAACAAGGTAATGAGATATCATACGCATTTATATTGGGGCTTATTTATAAGGTATATTAGATCAAAATTAAAATGTAGCGCATTGATTTGGTTATTAAAGATGGTACATGTCCTAAATATGCATTGACCAATCAAGTCTGCATTCATATAAGTTTCTTAAATTTTATTTATGGATTCTTCTTGTTGCTACATTATGCAAGTATGTTTAGTGTCAATGACTAAAGTGTACGAGGCTAATCTTTAGGATCCATTCCAAAAGCTCCTAGTAAAAATGAGCTCACTTCATGCATATATTAACAAGTACCACCATAATCTTTTCCTAACACTTCCCTCGTTGCATACGTTTTTATGCATGAATTTCAATGGAGATTATGTACACATCACCCTATCATTGATATATATAATTAATAATGAATCTGACTAGCAATAACAATAGTATATATTTATTATTGTTTATGAACAATGTATATGTTATGTTACTATTGTTGACATAATATAATTCAAGAAAACCCCAACAACAAAGAGAGATGACAAAGGACCAAGACTAGTGCCTGGAACACGATTGTGAAATAGTCGAGTTTATTGGTTTGTTGTTTAAATAAGATGAAAATGAGCTCCCGATCATCATTGATTATCAATGAAAGTAAGGTTGTGTGATGAAAATGAAGTAGCATTGAGGTAGAGAAGATAAAAATGGTGTACTTGATTGATATACAAGTGGTGTGATGTCTAAAGGAGTTACCTCTTTACTCACATGCATGGTTACATACCTTTTTCTTGTGGATAAAAGATGAGCCTTTGTTGATGTTGAGGCCAACACTAATGATAAACTATGGAGTTTTCTAGTAAATGAGGGTTATTTACAAATTCTTATTATTGATCTTGGTTGTGCCTAGTTGTACAAAGGTATTCTTCTCATGGTTGTTCCACCATTGGTTGGAGTATGTAGGAACACCAACAAGCAAAAATAATGACCACTATATGATAACCCAAATTAAGGTAGCAATTGCATTACCACCAAATAGAATGCAAAGACTAATGTTCTTCAAGTAAATGCACCACTTGAAAATATCTTTCTTGAGAATCCTAGTCTTGAAATTGTTGCTAACAATGAAACTCTAGGACTATTCCTACACTTGGTTGTTTCTTCCTATTTGATTTGTGGCTCTAAAACTTTATCAAATGAATCAAGTTAAAAGAATAAACAAATGCTCCAAAATAAATTGAAAAGGCGAAAAAATAGTGAAGAAAGTTGGGAATTCCATATTTATTGAAGAAACCATAGAACTGAAAAGGCTACCTAATGAAGAACAAATATATACCAATAAAAACCCTATATTTATCTTTTTGGATTCAATTTGAAGTTTTTTTTGCAAAAGTATTAAAAACATTCCTTTTGAACTGTTAAATATAATTATGAGATTTACATGCAAGCTCCACAAGAAACAATGCTTTACAGTTTTTGGTTTGAGTGAGAATTTGATTTTCACGGAGTTTATTTAAGAAAATAATGATAATATAAGACATGGAGAAGTCATACCTATAGTTGCAATTTGTCATTAATCTTCTCACAATGTCAACAATTTAACATTTATAAATGCTTAAACCATTGCCTTTTATAATGTGTTCCGATTGTGTAATGTAGATCTAGGATGAAAATTAATCATTCTTTATAATCACATGAGAAAATAAGACATGGCTTTCTAGAGAACAATGTTACAAGCATGGTTTCTTGAATTTGTACCAAGTGGAGTAGTTGTATAGCCATGGCGCAAGCCTCTAATAGACACGAAACTTACAACTTCTACAAACACCATGGTTATCAATATAAATCTAAAGAAAATGAAATACAGATTTTCATGACCCTGCAAACAATATTTGGAACATTGCATTGACTGTGACATCATTGATGGCAACGTTGCATGTTTTCAATTTTTGTGTTCTTCACAAGAACGTCACACTTATTCCCTCGTTTATCCACTACCAACTAACATGAAACAACCAAGAAACAATTGCTAATATACTTTAATATTTCTTAATCAATGAGCATCAAAGCATAGGACAAGAACAAAACCAATACATCCTACATTTATATTTGTCAATAGCATGACACAGATCAACCGAACAATAATTGTTGATGCACTTTATGCAATACAAAATTGCTTAATTAATGAGAGCACAAGGCAATACCAAATTTATTACATCTTGCATTATAATTGTTAGTAACATTGAACAACTTGCAGGGTGTGGCCATATCTAAATTAATGGTTTTAATTTGTTTTAAAAATTAATTTGTATATCAAACATTTCAACTGCTAATACCATGAGAATTATGTCACATACTTTGCTTTGCTTGCTAATAAAACGAAAGAATGAATTCATTAAATGAAAACAATTTTAAGTTTTTCAATATTTAATTTAAATAAAACAAAAGAATCAATACATCAAATGAAAACAATTTTAAGTTTCTCAATATTTAATTTAAATAAAACGAAAGAATCAATACATTAAACAAAAACAATTTTAAATTTCTCAATATTTAATTTAATAATCTGATGTTCTATAACTTCACAAAACAAAGGACATTTTTCACCAAAACCAGATTAACCTCCGTAAAAATTTTGATTTATAAAAAAATTATATAATCCTATTTTTAGGAGAGAATAATAAAAAATAATAAATTAAACAAATAAAACAAAAATTAAAAAAAATAATAATAAATTACATTATTTTAAAATCATAATAATTTATAATATATAATTAGTTCAAATAATTCTAAAATTCCTCATATGTTTACAGTAAAATAAAATTTGAATACCTAATATCCCAAAAGTAAAATTTGAATACTTAGTATCCCAAAATCATTATATCCCAAAATCATTACATAAATATTGAGAAAAAAATTACCTATTTTTAATCTTAGTTTGAACATCGAGCTAGTCAACAGAACTGTCAATTGACTTGGTTGATTTTTAATTGTTATTTGACAAATAAAATAAAAAATAAAAAGTGAAAACATAAGTCAATTTTGTTTGTATTATTGCTTTTGATAGCTTTACTCCAATAATTTTGATTTCTGGCCACATGGTTGGACTTCAATGTAAACATTAATAAATTATTATAAAAAATATGATAATTAAAACGATTTAACCAATAACTTTAAAACTTTTAATAAAAAACGTAGAATTACAACAAAATGTATATATTTATAATCTCAAAAAACATATAACATAATTATTGAATCAAAAGAGTCATTACTTTTAGCCATAGTTTGAAGTTTAATCGGGTCAAAAGAACCATTTCACTCATTTCGTCCAATCAAACTAAAATGACAAAAAAAAAAACGAACAGAAGGGTCATTTTTTTGTTACTATGACGTCCATTTGATAGCCCTTACTATGGGCAAGTGCTTTGATCTCGTAATGTTGATTTTTTGCAAAGTGGTTGGAGGTCAATCCCAACACGGATCCCTTGTTATACGAAAAAGGTAAATTACATGATCTTAAAAATATGATGCTTTAAAATAATTTAAAATTCTTTACACAAAAAACATATAATAAATTTAGATGCTTGCATCCCCAAAACCATATGAGATAAATTTTGAAAAACAAATAAACTTTTTTAACCCTAGTTTTAAGCCTGGTCTGGTCAACAGAGCAATGACTGATGTCGTCAATTTTCATATGAAAAATATGTTTACAATTAGCATCCCAAAACCATATGTCATAATATTGAAAAACAAGCAAATAGCCCTCGTTTGATGTCTGATCTGGTCTACAAAACCAATAACTGACTTGGTCAATTTTCAGTCGTTCTAATACAGTAAAAGGAAAAAAAATGTTATTTAGATGTCCATTTGATAGCCCAACTATGGCCCAAGTGCTCTTTCCTCATTTTAAGGATTTCTTCCAAAGTGGTTGGAGGTTAATACCAGTGACTTGTTATAGAGAGTGCTGGTAATCTGAAAACTGAAAGCTATGAATCACACTTGGCTGAGAATTTTAGCTTTGGCAGTTGACTGCTTATGCCAGGAAAAGAGTTATATTTATTATTTAATATCTCGTCGCTCTCTTGATGCTTTGGTAGTTAATGTTGGCAGTTGAATTTTAAGCATTGCAGGCATAACACTTTCATGGGAGGTGTTGAATTTTTCTGGACATGAAATCAATCAGTGTCTTTCTCTTTTGGTCACCTGTGGACATTTAATAATTTTTTAATCATATCTCATCTTATGTTCTAAATTGATGCTTAAAGTTTGTTTTTGAGTTTTGATCAATAGTGCATTGTCAAATAAAAGGAAGCTGAATCACGAGTTCGTCAGATGGTAAGGGAACATATAATGACAACAATATTTCATGCTACCAACCTTCTTATTAAAGTGCTATTCCAAAACAACAATGAAGAATGGCAGCTCAAGTTAGGTTTCTAATTTCTTTTTATCCTTCTATCAGGCATAAATAGTCCAGCAAAATGTCTTGATTGATTTTGAGAGTTGGAAGACTGACACTGATTACCTAGCACTATTTCAACGAGAATCACTTACAAGGAACAAGAAGGATTAGTCTCTCAATAAAACGTATCTCATTAAGTTGCCCAGTTAAAGATTGGATGGCTTTAGATGCCTTCGAAAACTTGGATCGTCCCAAACCTGAAGGCAAGCACCCTTAGACTGAACAGCAGCAAATCTCAGTTCAACAGGCATAAACAAAAAGAGAATCTCCCAAAGATGCAAGATGCAAACAAAATTCTGAAAATTTTCAAAGGCCAAAAACTCACAGACAAGAGTTCCAAGTTCAGGCTGACAGTAACCATTGGTTGCATGTCTTAGCCTGGCACATGCATCTGATAGCTTCTGAGAGGTAGCCTGGCAGGCTTCATTGTTGACATATACTTACACATTATAATCATAGTTAAGTTCTTCCCCAAGTTCTATGTCACGGCATGCATACATACCCAGCCGATAAATCCTAGTATCTAAAGTCTCTGTGTAAACCCTGTAAATTGATAAGTTTCCTGCACAGCTGCCAATATCAGAACAAATTAGTTCAATTATATGCATGTCATATTCATTCATATCATGTACAATTGCGTGTTGAATATTTTCACATTGATATGATGTACACTGATTGATACTAATTATATCCATTTGCTCATTTCGAGCACTTCTGATTTTCTCTGCCTTTTCCCATCCATTTCATGTGTTTTCTAGTTGTAGGAGTTCATTGTTTCCTCTAATTCGGTCTGCTATTATATCAAAAAAGCTTGTGGCCACAAACCTGTGGTTGAAAAAGCGTGCCAAATTTGACATTCTAAAAATATCGATAACCAGCTGATCTTCTTGAGGAACACTTGGGTGATCCATACTGAAAAGATATCTAGAACATGTAAAGACCATTGAATAAGAAGCTGTTTCCTGAGTTGGAATAGACAAAGCTGTACATGTTATGATGGAAATAAAAAATATTTAAAAACTAGAATCTTTGTAAGAAATCAAATCACCTGAGGCTATATTGATCACACATCTGAGCACGTTCGAGGGCTTCGTTCTGAGATAGCACCTCTCCAACATATTCAATAACCAACTTCCCCCTGCTCCAAATAGTAATGTCCACTAACAGATGATTAACAGAAATCTCTATTTGATCAAGTGGGAGAGCTCAAAAACATCTTGACAAAAAATGCACATTCTGTAAACCAGCATAATCACTCATTCTCTCAATAAATATTGTTTTATTTGTATTTCTAATTGTTACGCGTCAAAAACTTTTATTTCTTGCCGTAACCTGATGAATTACTTGAAATCCATATTCTGCATAAATGTGTCTAATTAAGAATGCAATGATTTAAAAACACAGCATTAATTTGAATATAAACAAACCTTGGGATTTGTTCAAGAGATCGCACACTCCACCCGTCTTTTGTTTTAAAAACTTCTAGGGCAAACTTGAGGCCATTCTGAAGCTCTCGGTTCAAACACTTTGATCCACATGGGCACTTAGTATTGCATTCCACTACATCTGGTGAACATAGTCCAAGCTGTAAAATACAAAGAGATTTAGAGATTCAGCTTGAACCATGAAGGTAAAAATAATATTCTTCTCACAGTTTTTCTGTGTGGTATATATCCAGAGCAGCTTTATTTTCTTCCTTCAGGACACTATTACTTTCAAAATAAACAAGACTTATGGTAAATGCCATAATGTAAGGCTGTCGAGGCTTTGTTAGTCAACGAAGGAACATATTTCTGAGTTTAGATCAGAATTAGGTTAATTCAACAAATTATAAATCAAGAATATTGGTAATTCTGCAACCTGGAATAATTCCTACACCGCTGATATGGCATATTATAATTGATTTGAAATGAGGAAGCAACCAACACTTTGTATTCAAATTCGGATTTCAGATAAGAATAGCCAATGTTCCATGATAAATCCTCATCCTCAATGCAATGTAACTTGACTTTTGCGTCTGTTTCTCATGACCAGCAAAGTGGAGAATGTTGGCGCACTGCACTCTGGCAGCCCCATGGTAAATTTTAAGGAGCCATAATTATCTTTCAAGTGCAGAAACTTTGGTGAAACTTATAATTCTGAAAATATCAAGGATCAATATTTTACAAGAATTTTGTTATATTTTCTAAATTTTAAAAGATTCAAATTTTTATATAACTGACAAATTTTCACATAAAATAATTTGATCCAACAGAAAGTGGGGCAAATATTCATTTTGAATTGGCAAATATTTTTGGGCAAAAGTTGGCAAACTAAGCCAATTGGTGAATATTAGCCCCTACATTCCCAGACTTCAGAAACTTACTGAAAATGTCCCCTGCAGTCCCTTGTACATCACTGGTACATGGGGACTTCAATGAGGATGTGCCCTACAGAAATGGAACTCCCAATACTTTGGGGCACTTGTCAGTTTTCTTAAGCCCAGATCTGATCTCTAATTCCAATAAAAATAATTTATATCCAGATGCATGCACAAAAAACAATAAATTCCAGATCTGATTTTTATGAACAGAAATACACTGAGCTTATAAACAACACATGCACAGCAGAAAATGAAATCAATCACACAATTTGACACACTGAGTTTTGGGTAAACACCTCTGGAAAAACCCCGAAGAGAAAAACAACAAACTTGAGATTTTATTGATTTGGCCCACATAGAAGAAATCTGGAATTTATTACAGCAATTAAGTACCTATACTTAGCTCAGAAATCTGAAACATCGTGCCACATAAATCTGCCTTGGAATCCGTGCACAAACAACAATGCGCCCTAACTCGATTTTCATGCAGATCAGGCTTGGAACTGCACCCAGCTTGCCTCGATTTGT
Source organism: Picea glauca (assembly GCA_000966675.3). Classification (NCBI taxonomy): domain Eukaryota; kingdom Viridiplantae; phylum Streptophyta; class Pinopsida; order Pinales; family Pinaceae; genus Picea; species Picea glauca. The sequence continues at coordinate 14,434 of JZKD02S2155363.1, forward strand.
GTGCAGATCTGAAGCTGTTCTGCTGCCTGAAAAATGCACCCAGCCTGCCTCGATTTGCATGCTGGCTGCCTGTGCTTATCCCTGCCTCCATTTGCGTGCTGGTTGCCTTGGGAAATGCACCCTCACTTCCTCTCAGCAATTCTCTCTTCCACTCCTCTTCAGCACTCAATCTTTTCCCCAACCAAGTCGAATTACCCTCTCAATCTTCTCTTTTACCATTATATCTCCAACCTCGTAATCTTCACTTTGATCTACGGACGACAACGAATTAGATCAACGGTCACGATATAATCTAAAGTTCACTTTAATTAACTTTTTGAACTTTGGCTAAGCATATATTAATTAATAATTAATTAATGTGCTTTTTGTAAAAGTCACTTTATAAAAATAAAGTAAGCCTGAGAAAGTTGTTGGACGACTTCTGCATGCTTCGACTCTAAGCCAATGCAGAAGCAGTGGTCCGAGCTACAACATTTTAACACTCCCTCTTAGCGAGAAAAGTGTTCTACACCACCCCCAGCTTATCATTAAAGAACACAAACTTCCCTCTAACAAAGCTTTCATTACAATGTCCACAACGTGCTCATCTGTAGAGATGCACTGAAGCTTCACAACTCCTCTCTGAACATAGTCCCGGATGAAGTAATACCAGATCTTGATATGCTTTGACCTGTCATGGAACACTGGATTCTCCGAGAGTTTAATGCAACTCTGATTATCGCACTGAATGATGGTCAACTACAACTTCTAACCAAATAATCCAATGAATAACTTGCGAAGCCATATGGCTTCACAACTTACCTGACAAGCTGCCATAAACTTTGCCTCTATAGAGCTCAATGCCATTGAATTTTGCTTCTCGCTGAACCAAGACACAACTGTCGATCCCAAGTTGAAGCGGCACCCAGACGTGCTTTCCTTGTCAACTGCACTGCCTACCCAGTCTAAGTTTGTGTAACCCATCAATCTGACTCCATCCCTCTGAACATAGCTCAGTCCATAATCTACCGTACCTCGTAGGTACCTGAGCACATGTTTTGCTGCCACCCAATGCACCCTCCTTAGCTCAACCATGAAATGACTAAGGTTGTTGACAGCAAAATAGATATCTGGTCTAGTGTTGACCAGATACATCAAAGAACCAATCAATTTTCGATACAAGGTGGGATTTGTTGCCTCCCTAGTTGCACCGGAAAGGACTTACTATGATCCGTAAATATTGAACAAGGCGGTAGTTCAAAATTCAAAGTTCAGAAGTCTTGCAGGGCATTATTGTCTCTTCTTCTTCTTCTTCTTCTTCTCCTTCTTCTTTTTATGCATGTTCCATACCCCCATGGGAAAATTGTAATAAAATGAGTTAGCATGAGGTCTTTTGTATATAAAAGACTCAGCTCCCTAAGACTTGGTCATTAGTGCATTACTTTAGAGTGGTTTTTTTCACTTGGTTAATTATTCCTTGCTTTTCAGTGACTTATAATTTTCTAAGTTTTTTCACTCATTCCTCCAAAGCTGGAGTATGTCCTAATGGTTAGGCCTTGGAGTGTTCTGTCTGAGTCTAGTGTCAAATGTATATTACCATGCTAGTCATTCACCCAAAGTCTTATGGACATGCATTAGGTCCCTCCAGGATTTTTAATTGTTTTAATAAAATGTAAACTTCCTGTAAAACAAAATTTTACCTTGTAAACTGATGTAAATATTGAAAAGTGGTACTAGGAGGTGTTATATGCCTTGGGGGGTATTGTTTTCTAACCCAGAATACCCCTTTTACCAATAAACCCCTTTTCGAGAGAAATAATTGACTTTTGCTCATAAAAAATCAAATTTACTCAAAAAAGGTGAATAAATCAGCTCCCTATTATTAAGGAAACATGTTGGAAACATGTTTTTGGCTTGTCTCTAGTCTAACTCCCTCTCTTTGCTAGTTGTTGGCATTTAAGGTGAGTTGTTGTAATGTACCCATCTTTGGACATTATTATATTATAGAAGGGAT
>JZKD02S2155374.1:0-13841 GCA_000966675.3 Picea glauca
GGATGAAGTCTTTTGGTGATGTGTTCTAAGGTATGTTATTTTCAGGTCATCTTACCATTTTTGCTATAATTTTTTTTCTAGAATGATTCAGATGGTGAAATCACTATGGTATTGATAAGACATATCAGGTCACCTATGGTAAAAATTTCAGCTCTTGATTCACTATAATTATGGAGATACCCTTTGTGGAAGATAGGGTTTGTGACCAGTCCTAAAGCTAGTCAATAAACAAGTGTTCCGGGTAAAATAGTCATAAATTCTTCATCAAGAATCAAAATGAAGTGGGAAATATTTCATTGGAAAGAGTACGGACTATAGTTTCTTTTGTGTGAGTTTCAGAATTGGATGTTAATTATTGAGGGTGGGGAATTATGCGTAATTTCACTCTCCTAAATAGACCAAAATTGAATAAAGTCTACCATTCTTTCTATAACTTATTTTTGGGGAGGTTTCAAGGAGTGAAACTTGGAAGCGTTTTAAAGAATACATTGAGTAATATTATCTATAGGATCATAGTACTCCAAGAATTGAAGAATTGCAGAAATTGAAGAAGTCTCAGGAAGCATTATCAGGTTCTATGTGATGATTGGTTGATGGTGATGATTTAATGTTAAATTTTATTATCTCTAATATATTCTTGGGTGGAAGGAAGGGGAAAGGATGGAGAGTTCAACTCTATCTTGATATTGGAGGATTATATCTTCCTCTTGGAGGTTTATCCCTCTCTTTACATTTGGAAGTTGTAGCTACCATTGGAAGTCATTACTTCCCTTGAATAATAACTATAGATTATTTCTCATATATTGTGCATGGTGTATTGTGGTGTATTGGTGTAACTCTTATACTATTGTTCATTGCTCATTAGATATAGTTGAATGGTTTAAGTATAAGTTGAAAAAGGTTTTAAATTGTACTTGATACTGATTCACCCCCCTCTCAGTATCAACAATTAAAAGTACTAATTATGCTCATACTGATTCACCCCCCTCTCAGTATTATGATGCAACCCTACCCGCTCCTCAGAGTATGGTCGCTCTCACCAAGACCTTCTTCTTCCTCGGCCCGAAGAACTCAAAGGTTCTTATGATTCCCTTTCGGGAACCCTTCGTACCCACAGTAACCTTCCACTCGCGCGGTCCTCTCTTTCTTGCTTATCGGAGGATCGGCTCTTGTGTCTTCGGGAGTTCCCCAGTCGAGTACTAGACCCTCGGATCCCCGAGACTCGATGTCTTTGGTCAATGCTGACCTTTCCTCGGCTGATCAGAGTTTCTATTTATCGTGACTTCGCGACTCCCATCACTATTCCTTTGGAGTCCCAACCTCCGAGACCCGAAGCGTCGAGATGCCGACAACTTGCTATCTCGCCTCTCGCTTCCTCGTCACTCGCGAGACCAATCTCTTGCCCCTTCAACTCTCGAGGCTCGATGTCCTGAGATCACCTGTCACATCACCTGACTATGACCCACACCATGCACGAAATGGCCGGGTCATTGTTTCTCGAAGTGCTGAAGTGCGAAGTGCCGATATGCGAAGTGCCGATATGCCTGATCCCGAGTGAGTCGTGATCTTCAAAATTCTCTACGACGATTCCAAGTCATCGATTCTCTTCCTCTTGAGGAATATCTCCATCTCGAAGCTTCTCCCAGTTCAGACTTTCTTTTGTCTGCACTGTAGACTTTACTTCCACTTTCCTGCCTTATGCAAATCACGAATAAGAAGTGTCTCTCCTCGAGACCTATCCGCCAACCTACTCGCTTCTCCTTGCTGCTCTTCGACTACTTCGAAGGCCTAACCTTCCTGAGCTTTCCCAGCTTCTGAACTTCTGTTGAAAACTTCCTTCACGCACTCCTTGCGGCTTTACTTCAAACACGCTAAGTGTTGAAGTCCTTTCGACCTTGCGCACTCCTGCAGCAATAGTCTATCAAAGCCTTAGCTCAAAATCACAACTCTGAGACCTCGCCCAGCCTGCTCACACCTTGCACGGCTCTATCTACCCAAACCAACTTCTGGGTGAACGAGAACAAGAGTTTAATTACTAAGCCTCATCAACGCACTCTATGCGGATGAATTCAACTGCACTCTATGCAGGAATCTCCTGGCTTAAGCAGAGAAACTATTGAAACTCATTTCCTCATTCTCTCAGATTTCGAACCTGATATGCAATCACATACGCAACATATAGAAGATAGGCATAAAAAGAAGCCAATATGCAACAACATAATATCAACAACACACAGAGATCAAACACATCCATGGAGTTGAATCAAAGTCTTTCTTCTATTAATTCAATCTGTACATGGGTGCTCTCCACAAGCTCTCTTCTCTTCTCTGCTTTCTCTCGATGATGATAATAATGCTAATGCTAATGCTCATAATACAATAATATAAAGGAGGGTGTCTATATTCCGTTTTCCCTCTCAAAAGTAAAACTGTCTAATCTAGACTTCATTGTTTTATCTACCTACATTAAATCTAATAAATGTTTCAGCTACCTAAGGACGAGAGCTTATCCGCTCAAGGTCCGTTACAATATACAAGTGCGCTTCATCACATCAACGTATTAATGTTTGGCGCTTCATATTAAGGTGTTTCAAAATTGGCGCTAGTGCTGCCCAGCTGCTCTTTCCTTCTCCTCGTGCGACTTGCTTGATGAGGTGCGGATGCTCCTGCATCATACTCCTCGGCTCAAAAGATTTCATGGGCTCCTGTCCATGAGCTCCTGCACGGTGTGACCATGCTTCTGGATCACCGCCTCTATCTCCCAGCTTGCATCCTCCACTGGGTGATTCTTCCATTTTCCCAGGTATTCAAAATACTGCTTGCGCCTGGTCTTCTTACCAGCTCGGTTGTCCAGTATGCACTCCATCTGCGGATTTACTGCTGCTAGCATCTGCTTCTGCCACTGGATCCTTGGCTGTTCATCTCCAACATCTGTTTCTCCATCTCTATAAGGGTATAAATTCGAAATGTTAAAAATCGGAGATATCTCGATGCCCTCTGGCAACTCAAGCTCGTATGCATTTTCTCCAAACTTCCTCAGGACTCTGCATGGCCCGATCTTCTTCATCTTGAGCTTGTTATACGTTCCCCTTGGGAACCTTTCTTTCCTCAGGGGTGCCAGAACCATGTCTCCAACTTCAAACTGAAGTTGTCTCTTCCTCTGATCGGCTCTGCGCTTATATTCTTGATTCGCCTTCTGCAGTTGCTGTCTCACCTGCGCATGAAGCTCCTGCATTACTTCCGCAAATTATTTAGCCCTTGCGCTGCTAGTCTCAGCCTGTTCTGACTCCCTGAGCTCAGAAACTCCTCTCAGCTGTGTCCCATACAAAATTTGGAATGGACTCTTACCTATACTCTGATTCACCGAATCGTTGTACGTGAACTCCGCCTGTGGTAATATCTGGTCCCAACTGCTATGGTGTTCCATCACTAAGCCTCTCAAAAGATCCCCTAAACTTATGTTGACTACTTCCGTCTGCCCATCTGTTTGTGGATGGTATGCTGAGCTAAAAGCCAAATTAGTCCCCAGCTTCTTCCATAGGGTCCTCCAAAAATGACCTATGAATTTGGTATCCCGATCCGAGACTATGCTTCTCGGCAGTCCATGCAATCTAATGATCTCTTTGAAAAACAAATTCGCGATGTGCATTGCATCGCTGGTCTTATGACACGGTATAAAATGTGCCATCTTCGAGAACCTGTCCACCACCACGAAGATGGAATCAACTCCTCGCTGTGTTCTCGGAAATCCCAGAACAAAATCCATACTAATGGCCTCCCATGGCCTTTCTGGTATGGGAAATGGCTGATAAAACCCTGTGTTCTGTTTTCGGCCCTTTGAATGCTGACATATCCTGCACCTGTCAACAAATCTTCTTACATCTGCCCACATGCCCGGCCAATAGTATGATTCGCTTAGCTTGGCAAACGTTTTGTCATGTCCAAAATGACCTGCTAAGCCTCCACTATGGTTTTCTCTCACCAAATTCTCCCTCATGAAGCAATTAGGAATGCACAGTTGATTGCCCTTAAACAAAAATCCATCCTGAATCATATATTCCATCCATAGACTCCGATCCCTGAGAACTGGATTCTCGGCTGCTTCATAAGCTTCCCTGAAGTCCGGATCACCTACATACATATCTTTCAGATTTTCAAAACCCAAGGTTTTGACTCTGAACTCCTGTAGCAATAAACATTTCTTGCTCAAAGCATCTGCCACTTTGTTAGCAGTCCCCAAAATGTGTTTAATGACAAATGTGAAATTCTGCATGTATTCCACCCACTTCGCATGCTTTTGATTCAGCTTCTCCTGCTGACTTACAAACTGCAATGCATGGTTATCGTTGTACAAAACGAACTCCTTGGGTATCAAATAATGCCTCCACTTCTTCAATGCCTGTATAATGGCATATAACTCTTTATCGTATGTGGAGTATTTCAGCTTTGCATCATCCAGTTTCTCACTATAATATGCCACAGGTCTGTCATCCTGACTCAACACCCCTCCAACAACATACCCACTGGCATCACACTTCACTTGGAAGGTCTTCTGAAAATCAGGCAACACCTGAATGGGTTGCTCTGTGATTTTTCGCTTCAACATATTGAAGCTCCTTTCAGCCTCTGTTGTCCACTGAAAAATTTTATGCCACTTCTTCACAGTGTCCATCATTGCTGCACTGATTCCACTAAAATTCCAAATAAATTTTATGTAGAAGCTAGCTAAACCATGAAAGATCCTTACCTCAAAAATATTTCTCGGCAATGGCCAATTCCTGATCACTTCAACCTTCTCAGGATCCATCTTCAATTCATTCGCCGAAATTACAAAACCCAAATATATGAGTTCTGTCTGCATAAAGGAACACTTCTTCAAATTTATCAGCAGCTTCTCCTGTTGTAGCCTTCTCATCACAATGGCCAAATGTCTCAAGTGTTCAGCCCTGGTCTTGCTGAAAATTAAAATATCGTCCAAGTACACAACCACAAACTTACCGATGAATTCCCTCGGGACTTCATTCATCAGCCTCATGAATGTGCTCGGCGTGTTTTTCAAGCCAAATGGCATGACCAGCCATTCGTACAAACCCTCGTTTGTCTTGAATGCTGTCTTCCATTCATCTCCCTCTCTCATCCGGATCTGATGATATCCGCTCTTGAGATCAATCTTTGAAAAATAATTTGCCCCACTCAGGCAATCCATCAAGTCATCCATTCTCGGCAGTGGAAATCTGTACCTGATGGTGATTTTATTTATCGCCCTGGAGTCTGTACACATTCTCCAGCCTCCATCTTTCTTTGGGCTCAGCACTGTCGGAACAACACACGGACTAAGACTTTCCCTCACCAGTCCTTTATCCTGGATATCCTGTACCTGCCTTTTGACCTCCTTGTTCTCCTGAGGTGTCAGCCTATACGCTGCCTTGTTTGGCAAACTTTCTCCGGGTATGAGGTCGATGTGGTGACTCACACTTCGCATCGGTGGCAACGAACGAGGTAGTTCGTCCACGATGATATTAGTGAACTCTCCCAGTAGTTCTTGAATCTCATCCGGCAAGTCATCCACTCTTGTGCTTGTCAGGACAATTCTCGGCTTCCTGACCACAAAGAACTGTGGATCTTCATTCTTCTCCAATTCTGTGAGAAGTTCCTTCCCACTCATGAGAAGTATTGTGCTGCTCACTTCCGGCTTCACTTCTTTATCCTTTATCGAAAACAAGGTATGTGATTTCCCATCCTTCTCTAAGGTGTATGTGTTCATTCTCCCATCATGAACAACATTTCTATCATACTGCCATGGTATTCCCAATAAAACATGACAGACATCCATGGGAATGACATCACACAGAATTTTATCTTTATAATCACCCATCTTAAATTCAACCAGGCATTGTTTTGTAACTCTTACCTGGTGTCCTTTCTGTAACCACGAGACTTTATATGGACTCGGGTGCTTGTTCGTCTTCAGCTCCAATTTCTCCACCATCTCGGTCGAAATGAGATTATCAGTGCTTCCGCTGTCCACTATGACCTTGCATTTCTAGCCCTTGGTCTTGCATGTGGTCCGGAACAGTCTGCATCTTTGCGCTGAACTGTCCACCTCTTTCTCAGGTTTCAAGAAATCTTTATGCACTATTAGTGACTTCCCACTTCCAGTGTCTTCATCCTCCATGTCACGCCTCTGTGCCTCTGCAACATGAGCTTTTCCTCTGTCCATCTGTCTGTCTGGATAGTCAACGGCTTTGTGTCCGTCTTTACCACACGTAAAACATGTGATAATTCCTCCTCTGCCTCTTCCTCTACCTCGGGTACGAGGAAATGTGTCGGCGTCAGCATATCCTCCCTGCTGATCATCTTGTTGCCTCCTCGGCTCGGCATATTGTTGTCTCTGCTATGAGGTTCCGCCTCTTTCAGCTTTTCCCTGAGGTCTCTTCCAATCCTCCTTGGGCTTCTGTGTTTTTTCTTGGGCAACTGCTTTTCCTCTTGGTTGGCTTCTGCCTCTCCCTCACTGACCTTGATTTTGGCTCAGCTTCTCTTCGGCTTTCAGAGCCATTTGGTATGCATCCTCAACTGTGCGGATGGTAACCATGCTCAATTCATCCTGAATGTCATACCTTAGACCATTCATGTATCTTGCCACCTTTTCGTCATCATTCTCCCAATGACCAGCTCTGATGTTGAGCCTGTAGAACTCCTCGGTGTATTCTTTCACCGTCATCAGCTTCTGTCTCAGATTCTGCATGCGTCTGAACAGAGTGATCTGATAGTCTCTGGGGATGAATTTCTCTTTCATCTTAGCGATCATCCTGTCCCAGCTCTTGATCTTTTGTTTTCCTTTGCAGTGCCTATCAGCCTGCAATTCATCCCACCATAAGGCTGCGTGTCCCTTCAACTTCGTGACAACATGCCTCACCTTCTTGTCCTCTTCAATATCCTCATAATCGAAGTAGGTGTCGAGTGCTCGGATCCAATCCAACAACTCTTCTGCATTTAGACTTCCCTCATAGACGGGAATGTCCATCTTTGTCTTCGAGCTCATTCTGGAAATGGCTCTGATCAACCTCTCTATCGAGGCATCCTCTGCTGTGATCTCCTCTGCATCGTGTCCAGCTTCCTCTTCCACTTCGGAGTCGTTGTACTCTCCTGCACCAGCTCCATGTCTCTGCGCAGTCTCCATCTCCTCAAGCCTGGCTCGGAGATCTCTCATTTGGCGCTCCATCTCTGCATTCCCTACCGGCCTACCCCTTCTTCGGGCGTCCCTGTCCTCACGATCAGGTGACTGACTTTCTCTTCTGGGCGGCATGGTGAATCTCTTCTCTCTACTATAGAAGCAAAGATAAACTCTTTTCTAGGCTCTGATACCACTCTTGATGCAAGTCGTGAGTATCAGAGTGATTTTCCTTTCTCCTTCCCTTCTCTCGCCTGAGATGTACAGACAAGATTTCAATGGCTCTGATACCACTCTTGACACAACCCTACTCGCTCCTCGGAGTACGGTCGCTCTCACCAGGACCTTCTTCTTCCTCAGCCCGAAGAACTCAAAGGTTCTTCTGATTCCCTTTTGGGAACCCTTCGTACCCACAGTAACCTTCCACTCGCGCGGTCCTCCCTTTCTTTCTTATCGGAGGATCGGCTCTCGCATCTTCGCGAGTTCCCCAGTCGAGTACTAGACCCTTGGATCCCCGAGACCCGATGTCTTTGGTCAACGCTGACCTTCCCTCGACTGATCGTAGTTTCGCTTTATCGCGACTTCACGACTCCCGTCACTATTCATTCGGAGTCCCAACCTCCGAGACCTGAAGCGTCGAGATGCCGACAACTTGCTATCTCGCCTCTCACTTCCTCATCACTCGCGAGACCAATCTCTTGCCCCTTCAACTCCCGAGGCCTGATGTCCCGAGATCACCTATCACATCACCTGACTATGACCCACACCATGCACGAAATGGCCAGGTCATCGTTTCTCGCATTCTCGCGATTTCCTTGGCCAAACTTTCAACTTCTTCCGCGCGAAGTGCCGATATGCCCGATCCCGAGTGAGTCGTGATCTTTGAAATTCTCTACGACGATTCCAAGTCATCGATTCTCTTCCTCTTGAGGAATCTTTCCATCTCGAAGCTTCTCCCAGTTTCAACATTTTTATGTCTGCACTGTAGACTTTACTTCCACTTTCCTGCCTTATGCAAATCACGAAGAAGAAGTGTCTCTCCTCGAGACCTATCTGCCAACCTACTCGCTTCTCCTTGCTGCTCTTCGACTACTTCGAAGGTCTAACCTTCCTGAGCTTTCCCAGCTTTTGAAATTCTGTTGGAAACTTCCTGCATGCAGTCCTTGCGGCTTTACTTCAAACACACTAAGTGTTGAAGTCCTTTAGACCTTGCGCACTCCTACAACAATAGTATATCAAAGCCTTAGCTCAAAATCACAACTCTGAGACCTCGCCCAGCCTGCTCACACCTTGCACGGCTCTATCTACCCAAACCAACTTCTGGGTGAACGAGAACAAGAGTTTAACTACTAAGCCTCATCAATGCACTCTATGCGGATGAATTCAACTGCACTCTATGCAGGAATCTCCTGGCTTAAGCAGAGAAACTGTTGAAACTCATTTCCTCATTCTCTCAGATTTCAAACCTGATATGCAATCACATACGCAGCATATAGAAGATAGGCATAAAAAGAAGCCAATATGCAACAACATAATATCAACAACACACAGAGATCAAACACATCCATGGAGTTGAATCAAAGTCTTTCTTCTATTAATTCAATCTGTACATGGGTGCTCTCCCCAAGATCTTTGCTCTACTCTGCTTGCTCTCGATGATGATAATAATGCTAATGCTAATGCTCATAATACAATAATATAAAGGAGGGTGTCTATATTCCGTTTTCCCTCTCGAAAGTAAAACTGTCTAATCTAGACTTCATTGTTTTATCTACCTACATTAAATCTAATAAATGTTTCAGTTACCTAAGGACGAGAGCTTATCCGCTCAAGGTCCGTTACAATATACAAGTGCGCTTCATCACATCAACGTATTAATGTTTGGCGCTTCATATTAAGGTGTTTCAAAATTGTCGCTAGTGTTGCCCAGCTGCTCTTTCCTTCTCCTCGTGTGGCTCGCTTGATGAGGTGCGGATGCTCCTGCATCATATTACAACACTTGGATGGTTTGATCTCCAAGTCGAACTCTTCTATTTGTGAAACCCATTTTCCACTTAATCCAACTTGACAATATTGTTGAGATAGGACATATTTTATAGTGGGGTATGGGAGGAAATATTTAACCTTTGTTATACCCGACATAGGTTCTAAAATGCTCTAGGGAATTGAAAAGAGCATAGGATTTATTTTCTATAATGGTGTAATATATCTCTGAGTCACTAAGGTATTTTATCATGAAATAGATTGGTTTTTCATCTCCTTGAACATTATTTTGTATAATATTTCCTACGATGGTGTCTTATGAGGTGAAAGAAAGGATTATGGAATCCTTAGAAAAATATGGGTTGACTAGAATTGGAACGATAGTTATTGTCTCTTGGATACGTTAGAAATCCTTCTTTCCCTCATCATTCCATTCAAGGATTTTGCGATTTCATCAAAGTTTGGAATGAACCTCCTTATGAAGTTGATATGTCCAAAGAAAGATTGTAATCATTTCTTGTGTTTAGGGTGAGGGATTTTCTTGATGGTTTCAATTATTGAAGGATATATAGAGATGTCGTCGTTAGAGAAGATATGCATTAATAACTTCCCTTCATCCACAACAAAAATTGATTTCATTGGATTAAGGGAAATTCAATATTCTTTGCACCTTTGAAAATTTTTCCTTATGTGTGGGATATGTTGATCCCTTTTCTTGGATATAGTGGTTTGGTCATCCTGGTAAATATCAATGATATTCCCTATTAGATCCCTAAATTAATTCTTTGTCTTGCGATGAAATTCTTTGTTTGTCACTTCCTTTACTTGATCTTTTGTTTTCTCTAGGTAATCTTCTATCAGGGCCTAGGGGATCACTTCCTTGAATGCTTTCCTCTTCTTTTGTTGGTGTATTTATCTCCCCCTATATTATTCTTTCATATTCTCTCTAGGGTGGTATTGTTTTCTGTGTGTCTCCACTTGGGGTTGTGGGTTCCACACTAATTCAGATATGGAATGGAGGGCCTTCTTTTGCATCAGATCCATGACCTCTGGTTTTTCTCTCATATGTGGTAGGCAATATCTCCTCAATTTTCCCCGGGGTGCGTAGATCCTCTACCTCTTACTCATCGTTATCCAAGCCCTCTCTCTCGGGTACAACCCTCTTATTATTATTCATCATATACTGGTAGGGTCATCTGCTGCATGTCACAACTAAATTCGTTATTATTTCCCTGGTCTGTTCATTTTCCATCATGATGGGGTCCATTTCCTACATCTTATGGGTACTCTACAGATCCTTCTCCATTTCTCATATCTTCTTTAGTGCTTCCCCCAACTCCCCCATGCTGGTAGAGTGAACTAGTTGTCCGATTCCCTAGTTATCACACCTTTATCAATAAGATCTTGATCGATGTGTAAAGATCTTGATGTACCTCCCTCTCAGTCCCTTCAAGAAATATTTCACTGTAGTAGTGTATGAATTCAATGTATCTACTGCAAACTCACTGATAAACCCCACAGTAATGATGTCTAACCAGAAATCCATTGTGTGCGTGAATTATTATTAACTCTTTCCATCCACGTGATATTTTCAGTAGTCCACACTGCTGGCCTAATCTGATTAGTCGGATGAGTATTTTTCTACCTCAATATCCACTTTTGTAATAAATATGGAAAGAAACAGAAATATGCTTCATGCAAATCAGTAAACAAATACCTTTGCAGGTACTAGCATGGTGTATACCTTGAACCCTTAGTATCTTTCTGCATGAACTCCAAGTGCTTTGTCTCCAACCATATTTAAATATATTTCTTCGTAGGACTCTAGGGACTGAATATCGCTTTCTACTACTGCAACTTCTTCATCAAACCCCTTCCTATCTCTCCTTTAGATTTCTAGCTAGAAGCAAAACCATTCTTTGGATGTATGGGATGACCTATTTTCTATCTTAGTTCTCCAAAAAATCCCTTATCACCATCGAATATTTATTTATTTACACTTTGAGAATTTTATCTTTCTTTGTACTTTGAGACGCTACTGCCAAATAATCCAACCAAGATCTATTTCAAACGATTATTTTCATGCAAAAAAAAACAATTAATTCAGGAGTATTATGTGTTCCCTAGGACTTCATGGATCAAGGATGCCCTAGAGCTACATATCTGAGCAAGAAAAACCAAGAAAAACTCCTAAAAAAACAAAATTTGGGGGTTGATGCTGGTTAGACACTGGAAACTAGAGCCATGATGCCTATTTAGCCACTATAACCAGTGGCATGCCACTTGTTGCATGAGTCTAAACAACAAAAATCTTCAAAAGTGCCCAAAACGCATGGGAAAAGTAATGGTTAGGTCATACTTCTGTGTGGAAGTGTTCCTAGACGTAATAAAGACCTATTCATTTCTAAAATATAAGAGAATAATACATATAGACTAGTTAACTCTCAAAATATATTCAAGGAAAACATAATCATATATAGCACAAAATGGAGAGGGTTTGTACTTAAGCTTAAGTAATAGAAATTACAATTGATAGTTAAATTGTATAACAATTTTTTTTATGATCTTTGCTAACATTTATTAGAATTGTTGAATGGTTTACATCATTGGAATGACATATTGGCTATAACTTGTTTGAAATTTTATTATCGTATGTGCACTTTGATATGATGTAATATGATTATCTTTTCATTTCATATGTTGTAATATTAGATATATAACAAAGAAATTAGTTATTACATGAAATAAATAATAACTTTTCATTCTAAATGGGTTTTTTGCATAACAAGGATCTTCTAGAAGATCAGAATCTTCCTCACTAGATAGATCTAGATGATGTCGGGTCTAATGCTGAGATGGCAGATGATGCTCATGATGACACAAATACATATGACAATGAGGCCGATCCTGATGCAGGTGATCATGATGATGATCATGATGATCATGATCACGATGGTGACGATGATGAGGCAGTTTTTGTTAGCAACCAATGACATTCATGATCATATAGATTGCATCATGGATAATTTTTAATATATTGTTATAATGCCTCTTTTCATGGTCACTATCATATGTATCAATTTCACGGCCTCCAGTACCATATTATTGAGTTCTATGATTTTGACATGTATCATTTTGACTTATATCATTTGGACATGACATATCATATTGACTATTGGACATGTATCAATTTCACATGTTATTTATCTACTGACATATTTGACTTTCACTTGTTTTAGTTATATATGATGATGATATTATCGATATTGACTTGTCAATTTTTATATATTGAAAGTGGTTGATGATTTTTGGATGCATATTTATTAAGTATGATGGTTTTGATTTACTTCTCATGATGGATGTTTTCAAACTCACTTAAATTATAGATATTCGACTCACTTGTTTTAATTATAGATGATGATCATGTTATAATAATTATATTGTTATTTCATATATGTAACATCCCGCTCTGGCACACTAAGCTAACTTATTCTTTGAGGACACTTGCTCGCAAGTGATCCGGATTACTATGCTATTAAAACTTTTCATTTTGATCATGAGGCGTTATGGTTGATGAAATGTTGTTTTACTACATTGACATAGACAGGTGCTATTGACTCAGTTTTACTGAGTGTGTAGGGTTTTGGACCTTGTGGATGCAGAGGCATTGATGGAACCCCTTGGATTCTAGATCGAGTCAGGGAGTGTGCCATTGGGGTTTCATTGTTTTACTTTGATATTAGTGCATATGACCATATGATATGATGTGGATATGTTTTGACATGATTTTTTTATGATGCAGACTGACGATAGCTTGTCGACCAGAGTCACATATGGAGTAAAGGGGTCACACATGACTACCAGAGATGTTGAGGGAGAAGTGTGGAAAACAACCCTGCCACAACCTACTAGCAATCTCGCCATGGCTCAAACTGTAGGTTAATGATTACCTAGTTCGAGAGGACCCACGATGTTGTGAGGGAAGACTACGACAGTCGCTCACGATGATTCTAAGGGGTGCACAATAAGGCAGGGGCCTTATTCCTTATAGGCCCTTAGTCTCCCACAAGTTAGCCTGGTGGAGTGTTGAATCCAGGGGTTTTTGATGTCTACCAATCAGTCAAGAGGCGAGTGGCACCCTTGGAGCACGTAGTGTGTCCTAAAGGGCACATCGCACAAAGGAACATATGAGGCGAGTGGCACCCTTGGAGCACCTAGTGCGTCCTGAAGGGCACGTCGCGGTGTTGATGTTAGAGGGATGAACCTAGGTGGACATAAGACTAATAACATGTTAAGTAATTTTAAAACAATTCCCCTAATTAAATGTCACCCAATACGAAATTTAAGGCCTAAGTCTAAATTACGCTAGTGGTAGAACCTTCTGTTCTAAAAAAAAATAAAAAATAAATAAATATAAAAATAACTTAAATAATAATTTTGACCTTCGTTAAATCTTGTAACATGAAGGGAGTAAGAAATGAAGTTATTCATAAAAATACAATCTGTGGTAGTAAATGTAAAAAGGGGAATTAATTATTTTATTTTTGATAATTTGAAAAAAGAATTAATACTAATTAAATGATAAAAGGGAAAAAGGGGTTAAATTCCACACCTGCCTTTATGAGTTCTAATTAAAAGGGGAAAGAAGGAAAATCAAATTTTTAGGAAACTAGAAAAAGAGGTAACA
>JZKD02S2155374.1:13891-24963 GCA_000966675.3 Picea glauca
CTTAGTAAAGAATCTACCATTTAAGAGCCTTCTAATTTTAAACTGAATTAGCAACTTCATAATAGGGAAAGTCTTTAAAACCTGTAAGGGAATTTGGGGACACCTAGGAGTGATTATAGGAGTAACTCTAGGTGGGTGAGGGAAATAAGATAATTAATTAATTAAAGAAACTAAATAATGGAGGAATGTAGGGGATGGGTGACACTTGTACGAAGAGGAATTTTTAGGAATTTAATTTTTTAAAACTTTAATTAAATGAGATTTTAGGAAAGGAAGGAGGTTCAAAACTCTATAAAATGAAGGAAGTTGATGGATGAAGGATCATCTTCTGTTTGCGTAACGTTACATTGCAGAAATATTGACTTGACTGATTTATTTGTGGGAGTTGGGATACCCATCTCGGAGAAGAGTGGTATCTCGGCCTTGCGAGGTGAGCTGGGAGCTAGACGAAACCTCTGGATAGTGTGTGTGGCCCCTTTGTGGCTTGGAGGGCTAAGGGGGAATGAGAGAACCCCTAGCATTGTCTGGGAGGTATAGGTGAGGTCTCAACGGTCTGCGAGTGGGAGTTGCACAGAGCGAGGGACGCCAATCAAAGCGGGCGAACAAGAAACGATACACTTTCTTCTTTTGAATGGTAGAATGTTGTAGGTTTTATGATTGGATCTGCATGATTGATTATGTAAGTAGGTTGGATGTTTAGCTTGATAGATGGATTTTCATAGCCTAGCTCCTTGGTTGTCGTCTCCTATGGACTCGTTTTCCCGCATGTCGTGACCACCCTGTGGTGTTGATTGTGACCTTGAGGTTGTTTAGTCTTTGTCTCTAGCACGTCAGTCCTCGCCTGAGTAGTTATCCAAGAGCCTGATCTATGGTTGTCGCCTTAGCGTTAAAAGACCTATGGATCTCACCACCCTGCTTTTTTGTGTGAGGATGGTGAAGTAAAGGAGAACCTATCAGCCGTCTACCTCTGTGGATGTCCTTGCCTGATTGTTGACTTGACGGCCTCTACGTATGGATTATTTTGCTTCCTTATTGTTTATTTTTCTGCGCTTTGACTAATAGAAGCCTGTGATCCTTTCGATGAGTTATCCTTATGGCCCTGGCATTCTCTTACTCTTGTCAGCATTTTTATGTTGGTATTTTGAGATGAAAAATATTTAATTTCAATATGTGATGGGGTCTTGTTGGATTGTCTGGTTTTTATTACTTCGGTGGTTATAATTGTGTAACAGATGTAAAAATATTAACTCTGTAGTTGTAATTCGGTAATGGATGAAAAATAAAAATGTTTATGACTTCAATGAGTGCAATATGTGGGCATTGTAAAATATTGGCCCTGAGTTTTGTTTAATAATGGAGAATTCTCAGCGCTATTTGTTTGGGTTAAGGTAATGTTTTTTTTTAATTATTTATATATATCTATATCTATATATCTATATCTATATCTATATATATATATATATATAATCATGACTGTGTTCTGGAATCATTTTGGCAATGAGAGATTGAATGACCGACTCTTTTATTATCCTTGCTTACGGGAGGCTGCGATCCACCCTCGGACTTTGTTATCACTGTCTCTTTTCCTACTTCTTGACTAAGAACTTTCCAGACTTCTTTATTGTTGGAAGCATCCTTTAATTTTTAATTTGGTGGCCATAGAGATCAATCATTCTACTTGCAGTCAGTGTAGTCCCCCTCAAACCTCACTAAATTGACTGTGATATTAACCCTTGATTTCGCTTTTTGCCAGAAAACTGCTCGACATGGTTGCTGTGCGTCTGCTACTTCGGCTGTACCGAGTCTTTGTTAAGGTCATCATCCTTCCTAGCTGAGTGAAATGGTAGTGCAATCATTCTTTTATTTTTCCACCTCTTATTTTGTGTCATGATGCCCGAGGTTCCAAGATCGGCATGTGAATGGAAGGGCGTAGCTTGTACCCAATGACTGTGGTGTGCTGGTCGCGAATTCCCAACCTTTCCACCTATAAGTTTTGGGGTGACTTAACTCTTTACCCTAACGTCCTTGTAGATACCCCAATGATTGGGCCACTGCTTCTCTGTCTTTCCACAACCTTTAATACGACTAGGACGTCGACCCTGCATACTACCTAATCCGGCAGAACTTTTTAATGGTTAATTGTGAATGGCTTAGAGCAGAATTCGTGGAATTATTATTGTTTCTAACTTTTGAATAGCACTTTCATTACCATAGCATGGAAGTGACTGTTACGACAGAGATGTCTGCATGGATGCAGTAAATGGCGGGTGGTTTCCTTTGTTGTTTTCTAAAATTCCTGAGTAACCATGCGTGGTTGTTTTTATATCAGTTTAATTCTTAATATTGGATGTTGTGACTATAGTTGTAATGAAAATAGCTGGCATACCCACCTTTTTGTGATATTAACAAGCCTATAACAGTGGAATTGATTAACAATATTAAATCGTTTTAAAAGTTTCACTTTAGTTGAATTTGTTTTACAATTTTTTTTTTATTTACTGCAATACATACTCATTAGAGAATGGTTGGAAGTGAGTTAAATAATATGGGTGAGAATTTTTGCAGAATCATCTTGATTATGTTTTATAATTTAATTATTAGATCATAACATACATGAGATCATATGTATACCTATAAGTTAGGTAATGCATAATAAGATTATTATAATTCAAAATGTTAATGGAGTAAAGTGGTATGACATAGGATTTATCATAACTCATAAAGTGGTTACATGTGGAATGGTTTACTTTATGTGAAATTTATCAACCATATAAAAATTTTCAACATATAAACCTTAACCTTGAAATATCCTTAAGACTTGTCTCCTTAAGCTATTATGTTATACTAACTCATTGGGAAGGTAAAGGAATCTTAGAGTCATTCTTGATAAGTTAACAAGTGACCTTTAAGAGATATTTTTATAATGGATATTGGATAATTTTACTTTATTTGAGAGCATCATTTTATATGCATTAATTTTAGTATATAATTAATAAATGTAATTGACACATCTTTAATTAAATGGTACTTAATAGAATTATACTATATATATATTGACATTAAGTTAATATAGATTTGATACTTACAAGACCTTTCATTACTAGTAGCATTAATTGTAATTTTGTCAAGATAAAATAATTTGTTCAAAACATTGATATTTAGGACTGCAATTATGATAATCTAGATTGACTAATATTTTCCATCCTTATTTGTAAACTTGATTATTCTTTGATGAGATATATGATCATAGACTCTATTGATTTAGCTAGTTGCATGGATTGATTTTGATTGGTTTTGTAAATTGGATTTCTTGCACCTTGTAGGTAGAATGAGTGATTTAAATTGTGTTCTAATGCAGTAATAAATATTGATGATGATGGATTCATGTAGAACTAGATTATTAATGTGTGGTTAATGAAAGTTTACGTATGATTGTTAACAATAATGATTACTCTCACCCATAGTTAATTGATTTTAGGGTTGATGGAATGAATTTTAGTTGATCATTGATGTTTTTGTTAGCTCAGTCAGCGTGGTTGATTGTCTCAGAGGGGGGAATGTAGACACCTCCTGGTTCCTCAAAACAATCGCCAGCCCTGAGACCTTAAATGGTCAAAATCAATGGGAACCTGGGCTTGAGCATTGCTTATGTATCGTAGAGGTCCTAACCACTGCAAGGTAGGATGGGAAGATAGTTAGTCTTATTTTTTTGTCAGTTGATTGTCGTTCAATGCTTCCATATGTTTGATGTGTGTCTTAGGTCGTTATGTTGTTTTTTCAGTTGCAAGCATCATGTTCATTGTCATGTATACTGTCTTTATTACCCTTGTACACACGCACACACAAAAACAAAATATTTCACTTGTTATGAGTGGTTGATGTCGTGATGAACCGGAGGTTGTTACATATGGTATCAGAGCGGGTTCAACCCATGACTTGGGATCGCTACGTCTTTCATTGAAATGATTGATTATACTACTTTTGATCGAGTTGACTTGTGTGCGTGCAGGTAATCATGGTTAGAGGATTCCACAGAGGCAGACGACATGGTGCTAAGGGAGGAGGTGTGACGCCTCCAGTAGCATCCACGCCTTAGGGGTCTAACCCCCAGGGAGATGAGCAGGTTCTCGGACAGGAGAAGATAGCAGTTGGTGATGTAGTTGGAATGATGAGATATTTTTAGTGCATGTCTGAGGCTCTGATCAACCGTTTGGACAGAGACAAGGCCAGGGCACCGACACCCACTGAGGTTCCATCGTGCACTCCGGTCGGTACTGGTAGCATTCACCGTGAACTTGAGAAGGTAAAATTTCTCGATTTATTTGGTGCCCCAGACGACATAGCCACTGAGGCATGGTTGGAAAATATGGCGATGTGCTTTGCACTTCGAGATTATACCTCTGTTGGTCACTATAATTGCTTATTTAACTAAACAATCAAGTGCTACATAAATTGTCAACCCAGGGAAGTCTGTTTATTTCAAAGTTAATCACACACTATATATGCTCAATCTCAAAAGCAACCTAGAGTTGTAGTAAAAATATATTAATCACACCTTGCCTTGAACAAACTAAAGTTCTAACTTGAATTACAGGGAAGTAATCTACCTATTGCAGAGTTCAATGTTTAAAGAAATAATTGTCCAAAGAATCTTGGATTACATTAAGAAATAACAGCTTAAGAAAGAAATATTTTCATGATACTGCAAAAGGAAAGACCAGCTATTCTGTAACATAGAACGAGACCCTATTCCCCAAGAAGGAATCTTCAGCACCTGTTTTCGATCATCACACTTTTATGAACTCATTGCTAACTGAAATGTTTGACACACAATGAAGGCTAACTAACTCTTAACAGAGAACATGACCCTATTCCCAAGCAGGAATCTTCAACGCCTGTTTCTGATCGTCACACTTTCAAAGACTCATTGCTAATTGAAATAGTTGACACACACTGAAGACTAACTATCTCTTAACAGAGAACAAGACCCTATTCCCCAAGCAGGAACCTTCAACACTTGTCCCTGATTATCACACTTTCATAAATTCACCAAACAAGATTGCTAACTACAATGATCAACAGTTACACAAGCATGAATTATATGAAAACAATGTAACAACCAGTAAAGCAGAGTTTCATCACAACAAAGTTCAGTAAAGTAGTGTTTCAACAAAACAGAATTTAATCAAAGGATGAACATAAATAACACTTAAAACACTACAAAGATAATGGGTGAATCTTGTGAAGAATGTGGGCCCTCCCTTCTCACAAGATTCCCCTGAAATGAAAGGAACTAGAGAGAAATGCTCAAAACAATCTTTTATTCATCTGTCAACTGTATCATATTACAATCTGAAGTAAAACACGTCCTTCTCTGTAAATCCTTTCTTAGCCAAAAAGAAGATCCTCTCTAATGATGTTTTCCTCTTATTTAAAGAGGAGAATCCCCTAGATACAATTTGATCATCCAATTACATGTGTAGATATGAGTCATATTCTTAGTCAGATCGATTCTCTATACTGGAATAGGATATCCTAGTCTCCCGCAACAGAATGCTATTACAATAGTTGAAAAGGTGTTGAGTGGGGTGTTGTTGTTTCAGCTAGAGTAACAACTTCTTTATTTGTTTTTTTGTTACTGCTGTTGTATGCTTTTTTAGCATCGTAATTTGTGGGTTGTTTTAGCAACGAGATTTGTGTTCTGACTGTTTCAGCACGTGGTCACATGACAACGATGGTTAATTATGGCTCAAGGTGCGGCTGTTGTTGTCAATGTAACAACATTGTGTTGTTGTTTCAACATCATAGACCACGGAGGGTGTAACAGCTTCTTCTGTGTGAGTTGTTGTTTCAACATCGTAGACCATGGAGAGTGTAGCAGCTTTCTCTCTGTGAGTTGTTGTTTCAACATCATAGACCACAGAGAGTGTAACATCTTCTTCTGTGTGAGTTGTTGTTTCAGCATCGTAGTCCACAGACTATTTCAACCATAGGGTTTGCGTGCTTTTAACTGTTTCAGCAACTGGCCTTCAAACAACAATGATAATCTGTAGTTTGAACTGTTTCATCACTTATACATTTCTGATCAATGGTTAAGTACGAGAGTAATGTAAAATTATATGAAAAATAGATTAAACATATAGTAAAGAGAAGAAACGTTATATACCTTTGGAGAGATAGGGTAAGGTGATAATATAAGTTTAAATATGAGTGGAAAAGGGGTGTAATGGTAGCAAAAGGTGTGAGAAAAAAGGTACATTGTAGGATCCTAACAACCTCCAACATGAAGGTCTGCATGGCAGTCTTTCAACTGAAGGGGAGTGCTCTTCTATGGTGGAAGATGCTCCTACCGCAGCTGAACATGGCCGTCGAAGACATGTCATGGGAGCTGTTCAAGGAACGGTTTCGAGAGAGGTACCTTTCAGAGGAATTCATTGAGCATCAACTCAATGAGTTCAATGACTTACGACAGAGTGGTCATATAGTGCCCGAGTATGAGGCCCATTTTATGGAGCTGCTCCGGTATGCTCCACACCTTAACACTGAGAAAATTAAGGTCAACATGTTTGTGTTCGACCTTAACGGAAGCCTACGTGCAAAGGTTAGGATTTTGATGCCTCAAACCTTGAATGATGTCGTCCAGAAGGCCCTCATAGTAGAGGAGGAGCATATCTACAGGGGTCAGAATAGGACTCCAGTGAGACCAGTAGGGTAGGTTTCATCTAGAGTACAACAACATCAGACACAATCCATACATAGGCCAGGATATTGTGGCTTCTAGAGGGGATCCACTTTCACTACACCTTGGCGACCGACGTATCAATAGTAGACACCTTATCGGGGACCACAACATCAACAACAATGTCGCCCGCAACAAAAATAGTTTAGGTTTATTCAATAGAACAGACCAGGGTTCTAGGCTAGTGGGATTTCATCTTCTACTTCGGGTACCAGGGCTACTGGGCCGAAGAAGGGGTGTTGGGCATGTGGGGAAGCACACTACCAGTGTGACTACCCCATGGAGAGGACCAGAATGACTGGATCAACCTGACCCACTACCGTGGGAGATATGGGCAAGGCCCATTGGATTCATGCAGCGTTGAATAACCCCCAGGTAGAGCATCAGTCCACTGTGCTTGAGATGACAGGTACCATCGTTGACTAGACCCTTAGCATTTTGATAGATCCCAGTGCTACTGAGAGTGTCATTTCTGGTGCAATGGAAAAAAGGATTAAGATAAAGGCAGTCAAACAAGATGAGTTTAGCTTCATAGAGATGGCTTCGGGAGCCAAATAGAAGGTTGGAGGAAAGGTTACGGGCTATGTCCTTAACCTGGGAGAGTTTGTCACAAGGGCCAACCTATACGTCACGATCCTAGGATCGTATGATGTCATGATTAGTATGGATTGGTTGGAATCACATAAGGAGATACTCAATTGTAAGACAAAATGGTTGAGCTTGGTCGATGATGAGGGAAAAAGATGGGTGATTGTAGGATGGAACTAGTGAGTTTCCCTGAGGTTCATCTCTTCCTTATAGATAAGGAAGAGTATGTGCAAAGGGTGAAAGCTTTATGCGATCCTTGAGTTAAACAAGAAGGGAGTAGCGGAAGGTCTGGAACACCTTCCGGTGGTAAGAGAGTTTGCGGACGTGTTTCTAGAGGAGTTACCTGGGATGTCATTGGAGAGGGAATTGGATTTACCATAGACCTAAAACTGGGAACTGAACTGATAGCAAGAACACCTTATCGGATGTTGACCCTAGAGTTACAAGAGTTGAAAATGAAACTGAAGGAGTTGTTGGACCTGGGACTGATACGTCCTAGTGTGTCACCGTGGGGTGCACCTATTATTTTCATACAAAAGAAAGATGGATCATGGAGGCTTTGTATTGACTACCATCAACTGAACAAGGCCACGATCAAGAACAAGTATCCTTTGTCGAGAATTGATGATCTGTTCGATCAAATGAAGGGTGTGATGATGTTCTCTAAGATCGATTGCGATTAGGGTATCACCAGTTACAGATCAAGGAGGATGACGTTCCTAACACTGCCTTTAAGACGAGGTTTGGACATTATGAGTTTACTATTTTACAGTTTGGACTAACAAATTCCCCAGGGGTATTTATGAGGTTGATGAACGGGGTGTTGCGCGAGTACTTGGACAAGTTTGTCCAAGTGTTCATTGACAATATTTTGATTTACTCTCGGACGATGAAGGAGCATGATGAGCACTTGCACTTGGTACTACAGTGTCTGTGAGAGCACAAATTGTATGGGAAGTTTTCCAAATGCTCTTTTTATCAATCAAATATTCACTACTTAGGGCATGTCATCTCTGGTGAAGGCATTTCCATCGATCCAACAAAGGTTGAGGCTATAATGGAATGGCCTGTGCCAATGAATGTCTCAAAAGTGTGTAGCTTCATGGGTTTAGTAGGATACTATCGACGGTTCATTGAGGGATTTTCAAAGATATAAAATCTTATCACGAAATTGCAGAAGAAGAACAAGAAGTTTGTTTGGACCGAGAAATGCGCGGAAGAATTTTGGAGGCTCAAGGAGCTATTGAAAAAAACACTGATACTAAAGGTCCCAAACATGGACGTGGACTTCTTGGTATGCATTGACACATCCAAGGAGGGCTTAGGCAGGGTGTTGATGAAAGACAGACAAGTGATTGCTTACATTTCAAGGAAACTGAGAAGGCATGAGGAGAACTACGCGATGCACAATTTGGAGTTGTTAGCCATCATTTATGCCTTCAAGGTTTGGAGACACTACCTTGTCGGATGAAAATTCTAACTAAAGATAGACCATTGTGGACTAAAACACATTTTTATGCAAAGCAACCTGAACGCATGACAACGATGTTGGTCAGAATTTCTTAGCGAGTATGACTTCAATATTACTTACATAAAAGGAATAGTGAACTGAGTGGTAGACGCTTTGAG
The DNA here is from genome assembly GCA_000966675.3 of Picea glauca. Lineage (NCBI taxonomy): Eukaryota > Viridiplantae > Streptophyta > Pinopsida > Pinales > Pinaceae > Picea > Picea glauca. Next base: position 22,848 of record JZKD02S2155374.1, read on the forward strand.
TCGGAGACCACATATCTTTTCGGTGTTGCCTCTTCAGACGAATCTACGTGAAAGGATTCTAACTTTACAATGTGACGATGTCTGGTACAAAAAATTTGAAGGTTTTATCGGACAAAACACAATGATGGTACCACGATTTGAGGGATTTTCATTTGATAGCGATGGCTTATTGACGTTTAAAAGTTGGATATACATATCACCAAACGATGAATTGAGGATGTTGATCCTAAGCGAGGCTCATAGAGCAGTATACATGGCTCATCCGGGAGTCATGAAGATGAGGGCATACCTTAAACCCTTATTCTTCTAGAAGGGAATGAAGGTAGACATAGTCAACTATGTGGCCAGATGTCTTGAATGTCAGTAGGTAAAGGATAAACATAGACACCCAATAGGATTACTGTAACCACATGCCATTTTGGAATCGAAATGGGAGGTTATTTCGATGGATTTTATTGTTGGATTGCCACTGATGGCAAGGATACATGACTTGATTTTCGTGGTAGTAGACACTCTGACAAAGAGTGATCACTTTATTCTTGTGTGTACAATGTATCAGGCACCTGACATAGCTAGAGTTTTCATTAGTGAGATTGTGAGGTTGCATGGCATGCCTAGGAGGATTATATTCGATCAAGTATCGGTGTTTACTGGATGATTTTGGATGAGTTTCCAAGAAGCCTTGGGAACCCAAATTAACTTTAGTACTACATATCACCCGAAGACTGAAGGGAAGACCGAACGAATGAACCAAACCTTGTGGAACCAACTTAACTTATATATATATATATATATATAATCATGACTGTGTTCTGGAATCATTTTGGTGGTGATAGATTGCATGACTGACTCTTTTATTATCCTTTCTTACGGGAGGCTGCGATCCACCCTCTTTTATTATCCTTACATGTTATTGATGTCTCTTTTCCTACTTCTTGACTAAGAACTTGCCAGACTTCTTTATTGTTTTAAGAATCCTTTACTTTTTAATTCGGTGGCCACAACGATCGATCCTTCTACTTGCATTCAACATACCCCCCCTCAGACCTCCCTAAATTGACTATGATATCATCCCTTGATTTCGATTTTCGCCAGAAAACTGCTCGACATGCTTGTTGCGCATCTGCCACTTCGCCTGTACCGAGTCTTTGTTAGGTTCGTCTTCCTTCCTGGCTGAGTGAAATGGTAGTGCAATCATTCTTTTATTTTTCCACCTCTTATTTCATGTCATGATGCCCGAGGTTCCAAGATTGGCCTGTGAATTGAAGGGTGTAGCTTGTGCCCAATGACTGTGTTGTGCTAGTCGCAAATTCCAAACCTTTCCACCTGTAATTTTTGGGGTGACTTACCTCTTTACCCTAATGCACTTGAAAACGCCTCGATGATTAGGCCGCTGCTTCTCTGTCTTTCCCCCACCTTTAATGCGACTAGGACATTGACCTCACATGGTACCTAATTTGTCATAACTTTTTAATGGTTAATTGTGAATGGCTTGGATTGGAATTCATGGCGTTATTATTGTTTCTAACTTCTGAATAGCACTTTCATTACCATAGCATGGAAGTGACTATTACGACAGAGATGACTGAATGGATGCAGTAAATGGTGGGTGGTTTCCTTTGTTGTTTTCTGAAATTCCTGAGTAACCATGGCATGGCTCTTTTTATATCAGTTTAATGCTTAAAACTGGATGTTGTAACTACAATGGTAATTAAAATAGATGGCACACCCACCTTTTTGTGATATTAACAAGACTATAATAGTGGAATTGATTGACAATATTAAATCATTTTAAAAGTTTCTCTTTAGTTGAATTTGTTTTACAATTTTTTATTTATTTACTCCAATACATACTCATTAGAGAATCGTTGGATGTGAGTTAAATAATATGGGTGAGAATTTTTGTAGAATTATCTTGATTATGTTTTATAATTTAACTACTAGATGATAACATACATGAGATCATATGTATACCTATTAGGTAATGCATAATAAGATTATTATAATTCAAAATGTTAATGGAGTAAAGTGATATGACGTAGGATTTATCTTAACTCATAAAGTGGTTACATGTGGAATGGTTTACTTTATGTGAAATTTATCAACCATATAAAAA
>JZKD02S2155374.1:42281-59187 GCA_000966675.3 Picea glauca
ATTCTAAGGGGCGTGCAATAAGGCGGGGACCTTATTCCTTAGAAGCCCTTAGTCTCCCACAAGTTCACCTGGCAGAGTGTTGACTCCAGGGGTTATTGATGTCTACCAATTAGTCAGGAGGAAAGTTGCACCCTTGGAGCACGTAGTGCATACTGAAGGAAACATCGCGCAAGGGAACAGTTGAGGTGAGTGGTACCCTTGGAGCGCCTAGTGCGTCCTGAAGGGCACGTCGCAGTGATGATGATAGAAGAATGAACCTAGATGGCCTTAAGGCAAATAACAGGTTAACAAATTTTAAAAACAATTTCCCTAATTAATTGTCACCCAGTACAGAATTTAAGTACTAAGCCTAAAATTTCGCTAGGGGTAAAATTTGTCTACCTTTTAAAAATAAATGAATAAAATAATAAAATAAAATAAATAGATAAAATGAAATAAAATAATAAAATTTAAAATAAAAACCACTTAAGTAATAATTATGGCCTTCATAAAATTTTGTAACATGAAGGGAGTAAGAAATTAAATTATTAATAAGAAATAAAATCAGTGGATATAAAAAAATTAAGAGGGAATTAATTATTTTATCATTTGATAATTTAAAAGATACTAAATTATTGATGAAAGGGAAAAGGGGTTAAATTCCACTCCGGCCTTTTTAGTTCTAAGTAAAAAGGGGAAAGAGGGAAAATAAAAATAAAATAAAAATAGAATAGGAAACTAGGGAAAATGGGTAACATAAAAAGGGGAAAAAGGGGAACTTGAGGGAAAAAGAGAGAAGTCAAGTTAGTAAGGAATCCGCATTTAAGAGCTTTCTAATTTTAAACTGAATTAAAAATTTCATAATAGGGAAATCCTTTAAAACCTGTAAGGGAATCTAGGTACACCTAGGAGTGATTCTAGGAGTAACTCTAGGTGGGTGAGGGAAATAAATATATTTACTTAATTAAAGAAATTAATTAATGGAGGAATGTGGGGGATGAGAGACACTTGTACGAAGAATAATTTTAGGAATTTATTTTAAAAACTTTAATTAAATGAGATTTTAGGAAAGAGGGGAGGTGGGAAATTCTATATAATGAAGGAAGGAGAAGGAGAAAGGATCATCTTCTATTTGTGTAACGTTACGTTGCAGAAATATCGACTTGACTGATTTACTTGTGGGAGTTGGGATACCCAGTTCGGAGAGGAGTGGTAGCTCGGCCTTGCGAGGCGAGCTGGGAGCTAGACAAAATTTCTGGATAGTGTGTGTGGCCCCTTTGCGGCTCGGGGGGCTAAGGGGGAAGAAGAGTACCCCTAGAATTAGATGGGAGGTACCAGTGAGGTCTCGACGGTCAACGAGTGGGAGTTGCATAGAGCGCAGGACGTCATTCGAAGCGGGAGATCAGGCAACGATACGCTCTTCCATTTTGTAGAGTAGAATGAATTAGGACTTATGCTTGGATCTGCATATTGTTTTGTAAATAGATTGGTTGTTAGATTGATAGAGGACCCCTATTTCTTAGCCTAGATGATTGTTTGGTTGATTGATTTCCCATGGCCTTTGCTCGACATGACTCGGCAACCCTGTGGCTTGACTGTGACCTATGCGATTGTATGCCTTTCATCCCTAGCACGCTAGTCCTCTCCTGAGCAGTCGACCAGTAGCCCGATCTACGTTCATTGCCTTAACGTTAAAAGACCTATGGATCTCAATGCCCTACTTTCCTGTGAAAGGATGGTGATGCAAAGGTGAACCTTTAGCCGTCTCCCTCTGTTGATGTGCTTGCCAAATTTACGACTTGTGTCCTTCAGTTTGGCCCCTATGTTTGGATTATCTTGCTTCCTTGTGGTTTATTTTCTGCACCCCAACTAATAGGATCCCTGCGATCCCTTCGATGAGTTAACCTTACAGCTCTGGCATTCTCTTACTATTGTCGACATTTATATATTGGTAATCTGAAATGAAAGAATATTTAACTCCAAATCGGTGTTTGGATCTTGTTGGATTGAATGGTTTTTCTTTATTTATTTACTTCGACAATATTAAATGGGTAACTACTGTAAAAAAGAGGGTATCTTGGCCGTTGTAATTCAGAATGGGTGAGAAATAATTTTCCTTCATTGGTTCCGTTATGTGATGGATGAAAAATGTTAGCCCTGCATTGTTTATTAATGGCCACTCTAGCCTTGTGCCATCCTCATTTCACTGGAAAATTTTTATTGTGTAAACATCCTTACTGTGTAAATTTTACTGTGTAAATTGTAAACTCTACTATGTGAAATATTTATGTGTAAACTCTAGCTTTGCGCCCCATCCATTAAATGAAAAAATTCACTGTGTAAAGATCATGCTAGCATTTGTTTCTGGCAATTCGTTTTTGTATTTACTGACTGTCTATTCTCATTTGCCAACGAGCATTCTGTTTCAAATAATAGTGACTAGACTTTGTCTTTTCCTTCAAAAGATAAATGAGCCCTTCCAGGACTGTAATGGATGTTTTTATTTATTCTGTCAACTCACCGGGCCTTGGTCTCCTATGTTTCACCCATGTAGTCTGTCTATTCCTGAGGCGCGTAGTGTATGTTTGGACCTCATATGGATCCCTCCTTGGTGCTTAGGGTTTAGTCGCTCTAGCTGCACATGGTGTGTACTCGTCTCTTGACCTCAAACGCTTGGTGGATTGTGAACTGAAGTTGAAGATTGGTTGTAAAAGCCCCATCTTAACATCATATTTTGTCTTGGGCGTAACCCTGCATTAAATTCACCATGAATTTTTTACAGCTGGTCATTTACCCACGTGAATTACCTCACCAGGAATGTCGTGTTGACGACGTGTTCATTTCCCTCAATTTGTAACTGTTGAATTATTTAAGATCTCTTTGGTTTTACCTCTATTTGTTCACTGTATTGCTACAAAAACGTTCTCATTTTCCCTTTGGTGTATTGAATGCTTTACTATCATGGAGATTTTACCGTTACTTACCCTGCCACTTCTCACCTTTTGGGACAGCCGATAAGGGGTTCTGTTACGTTTCATTTTTCCTCTAAATTATACTACCTCGCAGTAATTCTCCCTTATTACGCATGGCAGTAATCTCGTTAATGCTTATGGTAGTAAAAATTGATTCTGACGAAGTGATAGGAGTAAGGCAATAAATTTTATGGGTTAGTAGAAACGACAGTTGAAATGGCAGGTGGTTTTGAAATGGCAAGTGGTTTTGTAGTAAGTTTTTAAAAATAGAAATTGACAATGGTTTTCCTTATTTCAATTATACAATTACAACATGAAATTCCTTTGCTTGATGATCCTATATGTTCCTTTATTAAATGAATGCATGAAATGCTTTTTCCATAATTCCTAATTTAAATTGGAAATGTCCTTACTAAAAGGAATTTGTGAAGGTTTAATATGCGACTCACGCAAGGTTTCTGTATACGTATCTCACTTCATGCTCAGGTGAAATCGCATTTAGTTGAATGGTTTTTGACATCTCTCTCTCATCATTTGAAGATAATGACGTATTGGTTACTGCTTGAGATATAACAATATAAATTATAGTTTTGTTTTCGTCTCAGATTTGAACTTCCCTATTTTTAGTGAAATAACTTGAAGGACTCAATAGAGCACCTATTTTTGTTATCTTATTAGTAATTGTTTCGCTAATTAGCTGCACACTACAACTGAGAGTCACTATTATTTCAACCTTTATCTATTCGTGGATCGATTTGTTATTCTTTTTTAAAAACAAAATTTAAAATTTATTTTTAAGAAGAAATTCATTGTCCCTCAATTTGTATTGTAAAAAGGGGTGCTCGAAATAGGTTGTTTGTGTTATATAGAAAATAAAAAGATTGGACGTTCAAAATCTTTCCATCTTACTGTTGAATAAAAGAAAGTTGAAATTTGAAATATTTGTATGCAACATTTGTTTCTAAAACAATTGGAAGCATCGAATATTGTTTCTATTTTCGACTTTGTATTTCCTTATCTTGGAATGTAGATAACCTGGAAAATGAACAATTATAGAAGCAACTGAATGGCTTGGTGTTAGACCGCTGGATGTGAACTGAATTTATTAATAGTTTGTATTAATAGAGTTTTATATTAATATTGTTAAGGTGGTTAGATATGTTAAATGGTTCATGTAGTTTGTATTTATTGAATCATTTAGACTCGTAAAATTAGATGACAATTATAATGATATTGATTAATGTTGATAGATAATGTTGATTTGTAATTTTTAGAGTTGTGATTATTTATTAATCTAGACTTGTTAGGTTAGATGTGAAATTGATGTTAATTGGATATATAATCATCGCCTATTGCTAACTCAGACATGCTCATTTGATTCGTAATCCATGTTAAGCTCGGTTGGCAAATATTGTCTAATGGGTTGAGACTGGTTATTGGGACTACTTTGAAGGCCTATTTAAATAACAAATTTGACCTTTAGAGTTGAGTAATGGTAGGTGTCGACGAAGTCATTTTTTTTAGCTTGCACTTCCTATTAAGGGTGCGGTTGTTCATTCAATTAATGTTGTACTGGGTTGTAAACCTTTTATGTGCTTGATCTGCTTGTGTCGGGCAGGATGTAAACACCTCCTTGTTCCTTAGAACAATTGCCAGCCTTGAGACCTTAAATGGTCAAAATTGATGGGAACCTGGCATTGAGCATTGCTTATGTGTCTTGGAGGTCCTAACCATTGAAGGGTAGGACAGGCGGTTATTCAGTCTTATTTTGTTGTCAGTTGATTCTTGTTCTTTGCTTTTGGATGCTTGATGTGAATCTTAGGTCGTTATGTTGTGGTCGCAGTTGCAAGTGTCATGTTTGTCGTTGTGTTGCGACGCAGATTAGAATGTATTTATTACCCTTGTACACACACACACACATAAAAAAAATCACACTTGTTATAAGAGGTTGTTGTTGTACGAAAGAAGAGGTCTGTTACATATGGTATCAGATCCAGTCAAATCGCAACTTGGGATCGCTATGGCTTTCGTTGATGTGATTGATTTTACTGTTGCTAATCGAATTGACTTGTGTTCGTGTAGGTAATCATTGTTAGAGGATGCTGCAGAGGAAGACGACGGGGTTTTAGGGGAGGGGGCACGACGCCTCCAATAGCATCGATGCCTGAGGGAGCTAACCCCCAGGGAGACGAGTAGGTTGTCAAGTAGGAGAAGATATCAGTTGGTGATGTGGTCGGAATGATGAGATCTTTTCAGTGCATGTCTGAGGCACTGATCGGCCATTTGGATAGAGATGAGGCCAGAGCACTGGCACCCACTAAGGTTCCGCCGTGCGCTCTGGTCAGTACTGGTAGCATTCACCATGAACTCAAGAAGGTCAAATTTTCTGAGTTATTTAGTGCCCCATAGGGCGTAGCCATCGAGGCATTGTTGGAGAACATGGCAATGTGCTTCGCACTTCGTGATTATACCTCCAACATGAAGGTCTGCATGGAGGTCTTTCAATTGAAGGGGAGCTCTCTTCTATGGTGTAAGAGGCTCCTACCATAGCTAAACATGGCCGTCGAAGACATGTCATGGGAATTATTTGAGGAACAGTTTCGAGAGAGGTACCTTTTAGAGAAATTCATTGAGCGTCAGCTCAATGAGTTCAACGCATGACGACAGGGAGGGCGTACGGTGCCCGAGTATGAGGCCCTTTTTATGGAGCTTCTTTAGTATGATCTACACATTAACATGGAGAAACTTAAGGTCAACAGGTTCATGTTCGGCCTTAACGATAGCGTACGTGCAAAGGTTAGGATTTTGATGCCCCAAACTTTGCATGATCTCATCTAGAAGGCCCTCATAGCAGAGGAGGAGCTTATCAGCAGGGGTTAGACCATGACTCTAGCAAGACCAGTAGGATAGGTTTCATCTGGAGCACAACAACATCAGACACCGGCGAGACATACGCCGGGATATCATGTCTTCCATAGGGGATCCACTTTCACTACACCTTGGTGAGGGACACCTCAGTAGCAGACACCTTATCGGGGACCACAGCATCAACAACAATGTCACCCACAGCAGTAGCAGTTTAGGCCTGTTTAGCAGAACAGACCAGGGTTCTAGGTCAGTGGGCCGTCATCTTCTACTTCGGGTACTAGGACTACTGGGCCAAAGAATGGGTGTTGGATGTGTCGGGAGCCACACTACCAGCGCGACTGCCTTATGGAGAGGACCAGAGCATTTGGATCAGCTGGACCCACTACCGTGGGAGGTATGGGCAAGGCCCATCGGATTCATGTAGTGATGAATAAATGCTAGGCAGAGCATCATTCGACTATGCTCGAGATGACAAGTACCATCATTGACTAGACCCTTAGTATTTTGATAGATTTCGGTGCTATCGAGAGTTTCATTTCTGGTGCAGCTCTAAAAAGGATTAAGGTAAAGGAAGTTCAACAGGACAAGTTTAGCTTCGTAGAGATGGCTTCAGGAGCCAAAAAAAAGGTTGGAGGAAAGGTTAGGGGTTGTGTCCTTAACCTGGGAGCGTTTATCACCAGGGCCAACCTATACGTCATGATCCTAGGATCTTATGATGTCGTGATTGGTATGGACTAGTTGGAACCATGTGAGGCGATACTCAACTGTAAGACAAATCAGTTGAGCTTGGTCGATGATGAGGGACAAAGACGTGTAATTGTAGAACGGAACCAGGGAGTTTCCCTGAGGTTCATCTCTTCCTTGCAACTTCGAAAGAGCATGCGCAAGGGGTGCAACATTTATGTGATCCTTGTGTTAAACGAGAAAGGAGTAGCGAAAGGTCTAGAACACCTTCTGGTGGTGAGAGAGTTTGCAAACATATTTCTGGAGGAGTTACCTAGGATGTCGCTAGAGAGGTAGTTGGAGTTTACCATATACCTAAAACCGGGGACTGAACCGATAGCAAGAATGCCTTATTGGATGTCAACCCCAGAGCTACAAGAGTTAAAAATGCAACTGAAGGAGTTGCTAGACCTGGGACTGATACGTCCTAGTGTGTCATCGTGGGATACACCTGCTATTTTCATACGAAAGAAGGATGGATCGTGGAAGCTTTGCATTGACTACCGTCAACTGAATAAGGCTACGGTCAAGAATCAATATCCTTTGCCGAGAATTGATGACCTATTCGATCAAATGAAGGGTGCGACGGTGTTCTCCAAGATCAATTTGCGATCAAGGTATCACCAGTTACAGATCAAGGAGGATGACGTCCCTAAGACTGCCTTTAAAATGAAGTTTGGACATTACGAGTTTAATGTTTTACCGTTTGGACTGACAAACCCCCCAATGGTATTTATGAGTTTGATGAACAGGGTGTTCTGCGTGTACTTAGACAAGTTCATCCAAGTGTTCATTGACGATATTTTGATTTACTCTCGTACGATGGAGGGGCATGACGAGCACTTGTTCTTGGTACTACAGTGTTTGGGAGAGCACAAATTGTATGGGAAGTTGTCCAAATTCTCATTTTATCAATCAAAGATTCACTACTTAGGGCATGTCATCTTCGATGAAGGCATCGTCATGGATCTAGCCAAGGTCGAGGATTTTATGGAATGGCCTACGCCAATGAATGTCCCAGAAGTGCACAACTTCATCGGTTTAGCATGATACTATCGACGGTTCATCGAGGGATTTTCGAAGATAGAAAATCCGATCACGGAATTGTAGAAGAAGAAAAAGAAGTTTGTTTGGACTGAGAAATGCGCGGAAGCATTTTGGAGGCTCAATGAATTGTTGACAACCACATTGATACTAAAATTCCCTGACATGGACATGGACTTCTTGGTATGCACTGACACATCCAAGGAAGGCTTAGGTAGAGTCTTGATGCAAGATGGATGAGTGATTGCTTACATTTTGAGGAAACTGAGAAGGCATGAGGAGAACTATGAAACGCACAATTTGGAGTTATTAGCCATCATATATACCTTGAAGGTTTGGAGACACCACCTTGTTGGATGAAAATTTGAACTGAAGACCGACCATTGTGAACTACAACACATTTTTATGCAAAGTGACCTGAACGCGCGACAATGACGTTAGTCACAATTTCTTAGCAAGTATGACTTTGAGATTACTTACATAAAAGGAATAGTGAACAGAGTGGCGAATGCATTGAGTTGGAGACCACGCATCTTTTCGGTGTTGCCTCTTTAGACGAATCTACGTGAAAAAATTTTAAATTTACAGCGTGACGATGACTGGTACAAAGAGGTCGAGGGTTTTATCAGACAAAACACAATGATGTAACCACGACTTGAGGGATTTTCATTTGATAGCAATGGATTATTAAGGTTTAAAGGTTGTATCTACGTATTGTCCAACGATGAGTTGAGGATGTTGATCCTAAGCGAGGCTCATAGAGCGGTGTACATGGCTCATCGGAGAGTCACAAAGATGAGGGAAGACCTTACACCCTTATTCTTCTAGAAGGGAATGAAGGCCAACATAGTCAACTATCTGGCCAGATGTATAGAATGTCAGCAGGTAAAGGCTGAACATAGAAACCCAACAGGATTACTACAACCACATGCCATTCCATAATTGAAATGTGAGGTTATTTCGATGGATTTTATTGTTGGATTGCCACTGAAGACAAGGAGGCATGACTCGATTTTCTTAGTAGTAGACACTCTGACGAAGAGTGCTCACTTTATTCCTATGCATATGACATATCAGGCACCTAACATAGATAGAGTTTTCGTCAGTGAGATTGTGAGGCTGCATGGCATGCCTAAGAGGATTATATTCGATCGAGGATCGGTGTTTACTGGATGATTTTGGACGACTTTCCAAGAGGCCTTGGGAACCCAACTTAACTTTAGAACTGCATATCATCCAGAGACCGACGGACAGACCAAACGAATGAAACAAACCTTGGAGGACATGTTGTGCATGTACGTGATGGACCAACAAAAGCATTGGGAAGAATTCTTGCCACTAGTGGAGTTCGTTTACAACAACAGTTACCAGAGCACCATTAAGATGGTACTTTTTGAGTTTCTTTATGGGTGACTGTGTCAGATGCCTTTGAGTTGGGATTGGATTGAAGATAGGGTCCTGGTGGGACCAGAAGTGATCCAAGAAATGGAAGAGAAAATGAAAACAATAAGACAAAGGATTAAAGAAGTGCAGGATCGACAGAAGAGTTATGCCGATGCGCGCCGTGTCAACCGTAGTTACGAGGTCGACGATCAAGTCTTCTTGTGGGTTAAACCGCATAATATTTCGATCAAGTTTGGGAAGGGAGATAAAATCTCTCCTAGGTTCATGGGACCCTTTGAGATTGTGGAGAAAAAGGGGCCTATGGCCTTTTGACTAGCCTTGCCTAATTCCTTGAGGCATATACAAGATGTTTTTCATGTATCCATTTTGAGACATTATATTAGTGATCCTACACATGTTATTAACATGAGTTCCTTGCACGTATCGGATAAGGGGGCGCTCATGCCTGAGACGGTCCACATTTTGGATCATTGTGTTTGACAACTACGACATCGAACGATGGATCGGGTCAAGGTCTAGTGGGACAATTATAGTCCGCACTCAGCGACTTGGGAGGACGCATATGATATGCATCAATAGTTTCCATTTTTGTTTCATAGATAGACATATGACACTGTGATACACATTATTTCAACTTATATACTGTGAAACTTTGGGATGAAGTTTAGACCAAGAGGGTATGTATGTAACATCCTTCTCTGGAACATTGAGAAAACTTATTCTTTGAGGACACTTGCTCGCAAGTGATCCAGATTATTATGCTATTAAAACTTTTGATTTTGATTATGAGGCATTATGGGATGATGACATATTGTTTTACTGCTTTGACATAGATAGGTGCTATTGGCTCAGTTTTACTGAGTGTGCAGGGTTTTGGACCTTGAGGATGTGGAGGCATCGATGGAACCCCTTGGAATCCGGATTGAGTTAGGGAGTGTGCCATTGGAGTTTGATTATTTTACTGTGATATTAGTGCATCTGATTAGATGATACGATGTGGATATGTTCTAACATGATTTGTTGATGATGCAGGCTGACGATAGCTTGCCGACCAGACTCACATATGGAGTAAAGGGGTCACACACGACTACTAGATATGTTGAGGCAAAGGTGTGGACAACAGCCCTACCACAACCTACTAGCACTCCCATCGTAGCTCGAACTGTAGGTTAACGATTATCTAGTTCAAGAGGTCCCACGATGCCATGAAGGTGGACTGCGACAATCTTTCACGATGATTCTAAGGGGCGTGCAATAAGGCGGGGGACTTATTCCTTAGAATCCCTTACTCTCCCATAAGTTCACCTAGTAGAGTGTTGACTCCAGGGGTTATTGATGTCTACCAATTAGTCAAGAGGCAAGTGGCACCCTTGGAGCACGTGTGCATCCTAAAGGGCACGTCATGCAAGGGAACAAATGAGGTGAGTGACACCCTTGGAGCACCTAGTGCGACCTGAAGGGCACGTTCCAGTGATGATGATAAAAGGATGAACCTAGATGGCCCTAAGGAAAATAACAGGTTAATAAATTTTAAAAACAATTTTCCTAATTAACTGTCGCCCAATACAGAATTTAAGTACTAAGCCTAAAATTTCGCTAGGGGTAAAATTTGTCTACCTTTTAAAAAAAGTAAAAATAAAAATAAATAATAATAATAAAATAAAATAAATAGATAAAATGAAATAAAATAATAAAGTTTTAAATAAAAACCACTTAAGTAATAATTATGGTCTTCATAAAATTTTGTAACATGAAGGGAGTAAGAAATTAAATTATTAATAAGAAATAAAATCTGTGGATATAAAAAAATTAAGAGGGAATTAATTATTTTAACATTTGATAATTTAAAAGATACTAAATTATTGATGAAAGGGAAAAGAGGTTAAATTCCACTCCTGCCTTTTTAGTTCTAAGTAAAAAGGGGAAAGAGGTAAAATAAAAATAAAATAGGAAACTAGGGAAAAGAGGTAACATAAAAGGGGAAAAAGGAGAACTTGAGGGAAAAAGAGAGAAGTCAACTTAGTAAGGAATCCACATTTAAGAGCTTTCTAATTTTAAACTGAATTAACAATTTCATAATAGGGAAAGCCTTTAAAACCTGTAAGGGAATCTAGGTACACCTAGGAGTGATTCTAGGAGTAACTCTAGGTGGGTGAGGGAAATAAAGATATTTACTTAATTAAAGAAATTAATTAATGGAGGAATGTAAGGGATGAGGTACACTTGTATGGAGAAGAATTTTAGGAATTTATTTAAAATTTTTTAATTAAATGAGATTTTAGGAAAGAGGGGAAGTGGGAAATTCTATATAATGAAGCAAGGAGAAGGAGAAAGGATCATCTTCTATTTGTGTAATGTTATGCTGCAAAAATATCGACTTGACTGATTTACTTGTGGGAGTTGGGATACCCAACTTGGAGAGGAGTGGTAGCTCGGCCTTGCGAGGCGAGCTGGGATCTAGATGAAATTTTTGGATAGTGTGTGGGGCCCCTTTGCGGGTCGGGCTAAGGGGGAAGAAGAGTACCCCTAGCATTGGCTAAGAGGTACCGGTGAGGTCTCGACGATCGATGAGCGGGCATTGCATGGAGCGCGAAATGTCATTCGAAGTGGGAGATCAAGAAACAATACGCTCTTCTATTTTGTAGAGTTGAATGCATTAGGACTTATGCTTGGATCTGCATATTGTTTTGTAAATGGATTGGATGTTAGATTGATAGCGGACCCCTCTTTCTTAGCCTATCTGATTGTTTGGTTGATTGATTTCCTGTGGCCTTCACCCCACATAACTTGGCAACCCTATGGCTTGACGACAGTTGGACTAACAAGTGCTTTTGTAGTAAGTTTTTAAAAATAGAAATTGACGACAATTTTCCTTATTTCAATTATAAAATTACAACATGAAATGCCTTTGCTTGATGATCCTATATGTTCCTTTATTAAATGAATGCATGAAATGATTTTTCCATAATTCCTAGTTTAGATTGGAAATATCCTTACTAAAAGGAACTTGCGAAGGTTTAATATGCGACTCACGCAAGGTTTCTGTATACGTATCTCACTTCATGCTCAGGTGAAATCACCTTTAGTTGAATGGTTTTTGACATCTCTCTCTCATCATTTGAAGATAATGATGTATTGGTTACTGCTTGAGATATAACAATATAAATTATAGTTTTCTTGTCGTCTCAGATTTGAACTTCCTTATTTTTAGTGCAATAACTTGAAGGACTCAAAAGAGCACCTATTTTCGTTATATTATTAGGAATTGTTTTGCTAATTAGATGCACACTACAGCCGAGAGTCACTATTATTTCAACCTTTATCTATTCGTGGATCGATTTTCTATTCTTTTTTAAGAACAAAATTTAGAATATATTTTTAAGAAGAAATTCATTGTCCCCCAATCTGTATTGTAAAAAGAGATGCTTGAAATAGGTTGTTTGTGATATATAGAAAATAAAAAGATTGGACATTCAAAATCTTTCCATCTTACTGTTGAATAAAAGAAAGTTGAAATTTGAAAAACTTTTATGCAACAGTTGTTTCTAAAACAATTGGAAGCGTCGAATATTGTTTCTATTTTTGACTTCGTATTTCTTTATCTTGGAATGTAGATAACCTGGAAAATGAACAATTATAGCAGCAACTGAATGGCTTGGTGTTAGACCGCTGGATGTGAACTGAATTTATTAATAGTTTCTATTAACATAGTTTTATATTAATATTTTTAAGGTGGTTAGATATGTTAAATGGTTCATGTAGTTTGTATTTATCGAATCATTTAGACTCGTAAAATTAGATGACAATTATAATGATTTTGATTAATGTTGATAGATAATGTTGATTTGTAAATTTTAGAGTTTTGATTATTGATTAATCTATACTTGTTAGTTTAGATGTGAAATTGATGTTAATTGGATATATAATGATCGCCTATTGTTAACTCAGACACACTCATTTGAGTCGTAATCCATGTTAAGCTCAGTTGGAAAATATTGTCTAATGGGTTGAGACTGGTTATTCGGTCTACTTTGAAGGCCTATTTAAACCACAAATTTGACCTTTAGCATTGAGTAATGGTAGGTGTTCACGAAGTCATTTTTGTTAGCTTGCGCTTCCTGTTAAGGGTGTGGTTGTTTATTCAATTAATGTTGTACTAGGTTGTAAACCTTTTATGTGCTTGGTCTGCTTATGTCAGGAAGGATGTATATGCCTCCTTGTTCCTCATAACAGTCGCCATCCCTGAGACCTTAAATGTTCAAAATCAATGGGAACCTGGGCTTGAGCGTTGCTTATGTGTCTTAAAGGTTCTAACCATTGTAGTTTAGGACGGGTGGGTAGTCAATCTTATTTTGTTGTCGGTTGATTGTCGTTATTTTCTTCTGGATGCTTGATGTGCGTATTAGGTTGTTATGTTCTGGTCACAGTTGCATGCGTCATGTTCGTCGTTGTGTTGCGACACAAAGTAGAATGTATTTATTACCCTTGTACACACGCAGACACGAAAAAAAATTGCACTTGTTATAAGAGGTTGTTGTTGTACGAAACATGAGGTCTATTACACTGGCAATTAAAAAAAAAAAATGAATTTATTTCATGTCTGCATTTCTGTATTGGTCTCCTGGAATGGAAAAACGTTTTTATTGCTTATTCATGTTTGTGTTGTATTAGTATTCTGGCAACAGAAAAATGATTTGATTCCTCTCTCTACATTTGTTCTTACTCGAGGTGATTTTACCAATATTGAAGACTAAGATATGGTTAACAAGATCCTGCTACCAAAGTGTTGTTTAAATACCCACTTTTTTGCTCTTAAAGATTGAAATAGATTGTTGTTTAAAGGCCCACAATTTTTTCCTTTAAAATGGGAAGAGATTGCTATTAAATTACTCACGTTTTTCTTTTAAAGGTTGACATAGGATGTTGTTTAAATGCCCACAAATTCACCTTCAAAATGATGATTGTTTTTCTGTTTTGCTGTGAATGACCACGATTTTGAAATTTAAAACGGACTGTGTGATGCTAAAATTCGCCCATGTTTTTAGATTTTCAATTCATCCAATTTCTTGATGTGAATCAACCACTTTTTCCTATAAAAACTTGTCTGGGTTTTATTGTTGAAGGCCCACAAAATTTCCATTCAAACGCGTCGCTGAGGTTTCCGTAAAAGGCCACAATTTTTTCTTTAAAACGTTGCCTGTCCTGGACGCATTTACCCACGATTTTTGGCTTTAAAACATTTTCCTAAGGTTGTTGTTTTTGCCCACGAAATTTCTTTGATAGACTGACTGAGTTGTTGTTTTAATACGCCCATGAAATTTCTTAAAAATGTTGACTGTGTTGCTATAAAATTCACCCATGATTTTAGTCGTTTAATCCTGAGTTCACTTGTCGGAATGACCACGATTCGGCTTCAAGATGTGGCTGTGTTTTCCCTTGAGTGTTGCACTGCATTTTTCTAAATTTGTTAAACCCATTATGCTGTAGATGATTATCAATGATATTGGTTGATTCCTTTCTTTCGACAGTAATGATTTACTGGTTCATTTCCTTCTTATGATAATGTTGATAATATTGGTTAATCCCATTCGGTAGTAGATTAAAATTTGTTTTTGGCTGAACTGAGTGAATTGGATAAATCCCTTTTTGTTTAATCCAAATTGGCAGAAACGTTAAGAAAAGGAGGGAATTAAATCTTACCACTGATTAAACATTTATTTACGTTATCTCCTTGCTAAATTGTGACTCCACTTAACTTTAACTTGCTTCTTGAATTACTTGCCAACAAGGATGGACTAATAAGCAATTTGAAAAAGGAATGAGTACTAATTATACAAATGATTAGTTGATAAAGGAATGATTTTAATTATTAAATTAGTGATGACAATGAATGTTTACTAAAATAGTAGTTCCGTTGAAAAGAATGATTTCTAAAGGTGAATTTCTATTTGATAATGGAAGGGATTTAAATATTAAAGAGAAGTTTAGGTTAAAAAGGATTGTTCATTAAGTTAAACCTTAGAGTTGTCCCACTCACCTTGTAATTAAATTTAAGCACTCATTACCTTTTCTTAAGAATATTTTTCTTAGAAGTAATGGTTTAAACCTTCTCACTTGTTTTAGTATTTTCACTACTTACATATTTAATAGGAATTTCAAGGAAATAATGCCAAAAACTCCCTTGTTTATTGATAATTTTGTTAGGAACTACCGTGAGAAAAGGCTTAGCTAATTTTAATGACTTAACAATCATTGCATTCAATGATTCCACCTTGTTAAATTATGTTAGTCATTCGCGAGAAATTATACTATGACTTGGTACCATTGTATGTATATTTGTTAAATCTTTAATTTAGAGCATTCTTAAAGTTAAATTAAATTAACATGTTGACTTAATCGCAATTTACAAATGATTTCAATGCTAATATAAAATTGTAATTTGTGACTAATTGAAATGTGACTTACTGTCAGATTGTAAATCTATGTTAAATTTAGACTGGTTAATTGATCTATAATTAACGTCAATTTAAATCATATATATTGACCATTTAGCCTTGATTAATGGTTGGGTAGTTGACGAAGTCGTTTTTAGCTTGCGATTCCCATTGAGGGTGTTGATGTTTATTATTAATTAATGTTTGTACTTAGTTTGTAAACATTCAATGTGATTGGTTTGCTCACTGTAAGGGTTCTAGTTGCTTCTGTAATTAATTTTGGGCGCATTGGGTTGTTTGGATGATTTTACTTAGCTTAGTAGGCTTGGTATGCTTGTGTCAGGCGGGATGTAGACACCTCCTTATTCCTCAGAACAATCACCAGCCTTGAGACCTTAAATGGTCAAAATTGATGGGAACCTGGGCTTGAGCGCTGCTTATGTGTCTTGGAGGTCCTAACCATTGCAAGGTAGGACGAGCACGCAGCCATTCTTATTCTTCGTCGGTTGAATGTCGTACATTTCTTCCAGGTGCTTGATGTGATTTTATGTTAGGTCGTTATGTTTGTTGTGGTGTGAGTTGCATGCATTGTGTTCGTTGTCATGTTGCGATGTTGAGTATAATTTCACTACTACCTTCCTACACACACACAAAAAAAAAAAAATTGCACTTTTTATGTGAGGCTATTGTTGTAACGAGAAGGCGTGTTACATACTCAGAATGGCTATGACTAAATAGTTGGCACAAAACTGTTCGTTTCTTGTCGTTTAATGACCCCATGATAACCAACTTTTCCATAAGTGCTAACAAATCTGATAGGTAAGATTCAAACCATGACCAGATGAGTAGGAAAGCCTAAACTATAACCCTAAATAGACTGTCATCGCACTTCACCATAAATATTGATAAGAGACCTGCAGAGGTAAATTTTCATGACTTAAATAACCCTTCCTACAACATTTATGGTGTCCTGTAGCATACTCCTTTGGGCCATCGCTCGACCTCCATGACCATTGTGTCTCTTCCACCTCGCTCTGTTCACATGGCCTAGGTATAGTTCATAACTATCACCATTAATCTGTTCGACAAAGGGTTTTCTAAGGCTATTTCTCATTCTTTCCCCTGGCTCTGTGTATTTTCAAAACGTTGTAACGTTAACCCTATTTTTATTACACTCGATAGCATGGCCAGAAATTGTGGAGTTGGGCTCACTCTGGGCGGAAGGAGAACTCGGAGGGACTCACCAGTCAAATACCCCCTATGAGAGGTAAGCAATATTTTTGTTGTTTTAACTGAACTCTCTCTATGAATTCTAAAAGTCACCATGTGCATCAGCCCTCCTCTAAATCCTATTAGTTCTACTGGTCCTAGTTTCCTTGGTTTGAGATAACATTTTAAAGGTTGGTAGTATACTCGACAATGTCTAGGGTTTTATCGTGGCTCCACTTTAAATATCTGTATCAGTTTTCAAAAAAATCCTTA
>JZKD02S2155374.1:67291-82569 GCA_000966675.3 Picea glauca
TATATATATATAACGACCTTTGAGATAAATGTATCGTTCAAACCATAAGTTTGATGTGAAAGTGTCTCTATTATGCATAGTTATTACTAATACGACACCAGTACGCATAAGCGTTAATACCGAGAATGGTTATGACTAAACAATTGGTGCAAAACTGTTTGTTTCTTATCGTTTAACGACCCCATGATAACCAACTATGGCATAAGGGATAACAAATCTGATAGGTAAGAGTCAAACCATGACCAAACGAGCAGAAAAGACTAAACTGTAACCCTAAACAGACTGTCATCACACTTCACCATAAATATTGATAAGAGACCTACAAAGGTAAAAATTGTCATGACTTAAATAACCTTGCCTGAGACATTTATGGTGTCCTGTAGCATACCCCTTTCGTCCATCGCTCGACCTTCATTCCAATTGCGTCTCTACCACCTCTCTCTATTCACATGGCCTAGGTATAGTTAGTAACTATCACCATTAATCTGTTCGACGGAGGGTTTTCTAGGGCTATTGTTCATTCTTTCCCTTAGCTCTGTGTATTTTCAAAACATTGTAATGTTAACCCTGTTGCTATTACACTCGATGGCATGGCTATAAATTGTGGATTTGGGCTGGCTGTGGGTGGAAGGAGAAATCTGAGGCACTCACCAGTCGGATACCCCCTATGTGACATAAGTAATGTTTCGGTTGTTTTAACTAAAATCTCTTTGTGAATTCTAAAATTCACCATGCACATCAGTCCCCCTCCAACTCCTATTAGTTCTACTGGTCCTGGCTTCCATGGTCTGAGATAATATTTTAAAGGTTGGTAGTATACTCAACAATGTATAGGGTTTTATCATGGCTCCACTTTAAATCTCTGTATCAGTTTTCTAAAAAACCCTTATACCTTGTGACAGACATTTTCTTTATGAGTAAACCCATGGGGAGTCCTGAACGGTAATAAACCCAAAGGGAGGGAGATTTTCCCCACAGTGCAGGAGCTAGTTCGGTTATATATATAATGTCGTGTTTATTGTATCTTTGGGTTTTTTCGTTCTATATTATTTATGTTTACTCAACTCGATAGAGATATGAGTTCTTGTCCTGAGCCTTTCAGAGGTTTCACATATTTGGCATAACTCTATCTATCTCGTTAATTGTTTGGGTGCATCGTGGTTTCCTTGAGTTTTTAACCTAACAGTTATGAAAATATCTACGATTTTGTACCTCTGTTTACACTTTGGAATTTACAAACTCCAATGCTGCGAGTATACATCCTAGTGCTTGCCCAGATTTAACCTAATTTAAAAGGTGCATGATATGCATATATATATAATCATATATTTATCCATTGTTGTACAGATAGGTCTCTTCAACTGAATATCCTCCTTTAGTATATGGCCTATAACCCCATTTGTGTTCCAATAACTATATGGGAAGAGTTAACATCATGAAACAATTCCCCAAAATACACTAAGTTTCATCTGAGTTATACCTGGTAAGTTTATACAACATTCACCTCAAAATCTATGTGTTTGAAGGACTTTGTGCAACTTGATTGAGTTTTAAACAGTAAAACATAAGCTTGATAATTTTGACTCTAGTGTCCCGTAACCCTATCGTAAGTTTGGGGATGGGGAAAAGTGATGCCTCTGAGTAAAGGCTTTACTCTGTGTAAAATTTTATTCTTCTGAAGTTCTAAGGTTAACTTATCAATTCTCACTTTGTTCTTGAAAATCCTATCTGAGATCGAAATCAACAAACCTGTGGAACATGTTTTATACTGTGTACTTTTATCGTTCGAGTTATGCAATAGGAATATTACATGTTTAAATGTGATATATACTTGAAAATATTTTGAACAATTGTTTTAATGTAATCGGTTGCAAGACTAATGATGGGACCCTTGTTTCTGTGGTGAGGGTATCCATCAGCTATTTCGAAATCCACATATCCTCTCCGGGTTATGGATGATTCACCCAACGTCAATGATGGAGCAAGGAAACCCATGGAATCTTCAAGCTAAGTGACTGTTCACGTGTTTACAAACTGAAAAAGTGTTAATTTCATGAATTCATTTTTGAACATTTACTCTATCTTTGATATTTAATTTTTTAGTATTTGTTCTCATAACTCTATTACTGATGTTCTTGGTCTTCTCTTACCGGAATTGATCACTTGGGGGCTTGGGAATTTACAAGGGAATGCTATTCAAAAGGTGTTCGAGTTCCAACTCACCACGTTGAAAGGATAATACCCATCCAGGTTTTATTAAAATGATATAGGTTTCACCCTAGGAGTTATTATCCTATTAGTTTCATACTAGGAGCTTAAAGCAAACTGGTTACTTGTATCTTTAAGCCATAAAGGAAAGGATAGAGGGGAAACCCCATATTAAATACGAATTTCACCATTTAATAGTTTTGTTTGCATATATTGTGTGGAGTTTTAAAGACTCGTCTTGTTCCAGCTCTGTAATAGATAACATATTTTATGTATTTATGTCACTAGACATTTTCTTCTGAGATTAATAGAAAGAAAGATACAGTAATCTTCTGCTACACTTAATTTAGTTGGATTTAATAGAAAAATCCCTGAAATAGTCAATATATAATTTTTGTGTATTAGATATTCATGTGGCTATGAAAATTTGTATGGGCAACAATCTGTTTACATATATATATTTCTAATTTTGGTAAGCACTCCAAACTTTGTTGGGTAGTTGTACAGTTTAAATAGACCTTGAGTAAATACACACACACACACACATAGATATAGATATGGTATAGTTTACATTTATCATGGTAATATTTCTGTTGTGTGTAGATGTACTGCAACCTATAAAGGTATACATAGACTTTTCTTGTAGATCTGTACTTAACATTCTTCAACTTGTAACAATCTTCAATAAGTATTTAAGCATATTTATACTTGGATCAAATATTCATACTGCATTTCAACGAGTATGACAATTGAATAAGAAACTCTCATATAATCACCAACATCTATCATACACACCAATTCTCTCAACTCTACTTATTGAATAATTCAACTGTAAAATCTTATTCTACCTTTCACTATAATTCTACAAACATAAGTAGATGAAATCTATCAACCATTTATCAATGATACATTTATCCATAATTTAGTCAATGTATTCTACCAATTATTTATCAATAGAACATTCAACCAGGGAAGCGTAGATGAACATATCTGAACAAAGTGCTGAGACAACAAACAGAACAACCAAATTCCACCCAACCATAGAACAAAACAACCAATCTACTTGTTTTTTTCACTCCCTAGCCAGACCATGAATCCATCAGGGAGAACTCCAAACTCCTCCTTAGCTATTGTCCTCCTTCAAAATAAAAAAAAATTCTCCTCGCCTCACACTCAAAAACCAGTGCTCATAACAACAAGTGATATTTCTTTTCTTAGCATACTAGGCAACATCGTGCCTTCTCCCATATGCTATATATGCAAAAGCATCTTGTGCCTAGGTATTTTCCCCTTGGGAATTTTCGTAGTTTTACAAATCCCTGATTTTCAGGGGTTGCCAATGGCCAAATTCCTGATTTTCCACTTGTAGAATTCAGCCTTGAGGTAGTTCAAACATCTTCCCCACTCATGGAGTCATGGTCAGCTAATTTCAACCTATTGTTCCATTTGTCTCTCAGCAATAAATATAAAAATATTTGTTTCTTACAAGTGTCATAGTCAATGAGTTGGTTGAGAAAATCAAATCTTTTCCCAACCGTCATAATAATAAATTACAGTCAACTAAATTCAGAATTCGGAATTCCCATAAATGGAAATAATTTTCCAAATTCAAATTTACCAAAAATATAAATAAATTCCGAAGTTTTTTTCAGACTTCAATAACATTTTTTTTTTGGTGGGGGCGTGGATATTACACTGAGTTACTTAAAATTGTTTGTTGGATAGTCAATTGTGTTCTTCCTTTTTGTTATATTAAATTTTTAGTGTCAACGAGGCCCTTATACTAGTTGGAAACATTATTCCCAATGAGAGTGGGTCTAATTGGGACCTACAATTGAGCATTCTCTGTAACCTGCCTGACAGGTCTTTTGGACCTGTCGACAAGTTGGCTGGAGGATGGAGCATAGGATAATAGGTTTCACATTATCTTCACTACAGTGTGACTGAATCACCATAATGGTGCCTCCTTGGATACCCTCAAAAAGTGATTACTCTAGTTCAAGTGACAGATAAATCATGATCATTGAGGACACCCTCCATTAATCAATGCATCCTTAAGTTAGAAAATTTTTCTAGACTCATTTGTGGACTTGTAGGCTGCAAGATGTATATTTCATGCCCCATTCCCCATGGATATTGGATGTTGGACACAACTCAAAGTTAGAATACAATCCACTATTAAACTATCCAAGAGATGCATGTAGCTTGCAGTTGCATGTCAAATTTCAATAAATCTCAACTTCCTATTTTGTCAAAGCAAAGCCTACACAATCTGAGATGGGGCATCTTGCTTATCTAAATTTTTAGAAGCCTCTAAAATTGGTTATTTATATATTCTTCATCAAGAGGTAGTTTTTCATAGGCATGAATTGTGATTTGTAGCATTTCCATATTCATATGGTGATTTTGTTGATAAAAAAAATCAATCATGGAAAACTTTTATTGTTGTTTCACTAGAGAGTTGCAAACAACTTGCAAAAGAATATGTTCAACCTCTTGTAAAGAGTTAGAATGGAATATTCCATGATCTTTCTTTTTTCAATTTTGAAAGGTTTTTTATCCCTTATCATGTTCTTTATACATTTTCATTATGTACAATATGTTCATGGAAGAGAAGAAAATTTGAAACATTGGCTTGAAAATGTTTGAAACAATTGCACGTATTTGTTGATACTCTTCATATGAAAATTTGTTAATACTCTTCGTGTTAATTCTGATGGGTCATCAATGAAATTTGCTTGGATGATTCTTTGTGTCCTAAAGTTATGGCATACAATACTTAATATTCCACCAAGTATACTGGCATGTGAGAGAGTGTTCTCAAGACAAAACATAATAGAGGGAATACGAAGAAAAAACCTATCATTGACTACATTAAAATCCTTCATGTGATTTGTCACTAAGAGGGCTTGATTCATCACTAATAGAATGATATAGGCTGCTTGAAATTTAGAAAGATGTAAGCAAACAGGAATTTTAAATATTTAAGCATTTTATTTTTCTGTTTATTTTTTAAATGGTGTTGTATTCCTTATGATGTAAGACAAATCAAATATTTTACATAAACTTTTGTTGTTGGATGATGTTATGTTAAATGCAATTTCATAATGATTTTATGTTATGCATAGGCTGCATTTGTATTCATGACAAAATTTTCTCTAAGACATAATATTTAAATAATAGAAAAATTAAATATAAACTTTATGATAAGAGTAGTTTAAAAAAAAACTAGTAATAAAAAATTTACTTGTACCCTTCCAATAATTTATACCTTGTTGGAAATACTTCCAAAACATAACCACTCTTTGTAGAAATGAAAACATATATTTAAAATCAGAATTTTTTATGAAGCTTAATAACATTTTTTATAACTTAAAACATGCTTGGAGTAAGTCACTAACACACCACTCAAAATTTTCTTGGTCTAGATGATTAGGTCATATTTTCAATTGTTCAATATGATCAAGTGTTCTAATTAATGAATTATATGCTATCTTTGTATTCACCACAATGAAAATCTTTTATTTTATTTTGTGGAAGCTCCATGGTAATTTTCCAAACATAAAATATGCTTGGAGTAAGTCACTAACACACCAACCTGCAACTTTTATTGGTCTAGATGATTAGGTGTTATTTTCAATTATTCAAGATGATAACATGTTCTAATTAATGAACAACATACTACCTTTGTATTCATCACAATGAAATTTTTTATTTTATTTCTCGAAGGTATGACAATTTGCAAAACTTAAAAGATGTTTGGAGTAAGTCACTAACATACTTGCAAATTTTCTTAATTTAGAAGATTAAATGATTTTTTCAATTGTTTAAGATGAGTAGATATTATAATTAATGAATTCCATGCTACCTTTGTATTCACTACGAAAATTTATTTTATATTCACAACAAAACTTAACAAAAATACATATAATACGTAATATTTAAATGATAGACAAAATTACATATAAAATTTTCTAAAAACACAATTAAAAAAAAACTATAAACCAAAAATAATATTTAAATATAATATATAATATTTAAATAATAAACAAAATTAAATATAAAATTTATAAAAAAAACAATTAAAAAAAACTATCAACCAAAATTTAATTGGTAAATAGGATGGTAGGTTAGATTACCAACATGTTAGAATTACTTCCAAAACATGAAAATAAAAACATCAAATACTTCTAAAACATAATAACTTTATACAAATAAAAACAACACTCCAATTTTCAAGATGATTAGGTGTTCTCATTAATGAATCATGCTGACATTTTGGACGAAAACAACATAAAATAAGTATTTGGGCAGATGGAATATTTTTTGTTTTTGTTTATGGTTATGAGGAATGTTGCTTTGGAGAAGTCTGAGGTGTCACAAGGTACTTCAAGAATCTTAAATTAATGGAAGAAGATGTTGTGAATCATATCCATGGAATTTAATAGAATTTGTATAAAATGTTTGTTGGGTCGAGAAGACTATTGGTGACAATCAAATTTCCTTTCTTCAAATCATTAACAAAGAACCAATTTTTCCAAAATTCCACAATCATCCCTTTTTGTGTCGGCTAAGAAACAAACAACATATTGGAACTATGATTTAGCATTTCTAGACGTCGTCAATATTCTCATGTCAATAGGTAACATCACCCTTATTAGCAATGTCCAGAGAAAAAAAAAAACATAGATTTTCCTCTCCTTAGCTTCATCCAACCACATGAATAAGGAGTTCATTATCCTTGAGATGAGTGCATCCAGAGGCAACTACCCATTTTTTTTTTTGCAGAATGAGACAACAAGGCTTGAGAAGTTCTAACTTGGAAGGTGAAATCATCAATAGGTCAGTGTACAATGAACACGTCTCCTTTAAGGTGTTTAACCTTATCCTCTAAATCGTCTCTCTTATTATAGCACAATTTCTCCACATTTCCAGTCTTTCAACATTATTGTCATGTATTCTTCTTTCCACTTCTGTGGGGTGAATCTATTTATCCCTTAGGTTTCTGGCTGCAATATACATGCTTCTGTGTAGAGGCATCAAATTGTACTCTATCCATGGGATCCATCTTACTCTTTCCCTTTAGTAAGTGGGCTTGATTTTTACCACCAATATTTCCTTCTTCAAGTATTTTTTTCTCATCACTAATCAAAATACCATAGAAAGATTCAAAGGTGTAATCCTGCCATCTTCCTTGTGTGCTTTCTAGTTGGTGTGGAAATTCAACATGAACACTTCGAATGTTTTTTTAAATTCATTATGACCATCTTGAAGAGTTGTGCATCCTTCTTCTAATATTTATTTCCACATTTTCCCAATTTCAAGTGGATTTCTTTGACACACTCCAAATATTCCTCTATTATGTTAAAGGAATGAGGATCGAGAGAAATCAAATATTTCATCTCCAACTGCATGACGTGGCTATCGTTGACTTGGTTAGATAATGAATTCAATGTATTCTAGACTTGATGGGGTAATTCGATTCCACTAAGGTGATACCTAATCGCTCACAAGATATAGGTTGTGATGACCCTTACATCCTCATCCTTCTTGCCATTAACAACAAACTTTTCTTTGTTATCTATTATATATGGAATCAAAACCTTCTTGTACTGCCAAAATCATTTTCTCTTCAACATGGTTTCATTATATGGTGCCCATACTGCATAATTTGATCCATTCAAAAAAATGAGATCAATTGATGCAAACCCTTGACCCTCTGGCCGAGATACACACAAGATCATTCTTCCTCAAATCCGCAGAACTGCAATAATTCTTTTGGACCTCAGTAGAACCCCACAGATCCGATCCACAGGTCCTTCAAGAAAACCTTCCCTGAGCAACTTGAAAGATAGGTGTGAGCCTTACTTCTCCATGCGACCACAACCAACTCTTAGCGCAAGTGCCTCTTGCCACTCGCGAGTTCATGAGTCGATGACCCTCGACTCCTCTTTCTCCATTCGTCGATACCTGAGATTGCGATACGGGTATGGCTCCTTCCTTGCTAGTGCCTCTACAAGCGACCACTGGCTAGGCCTAATTCTAGCACCCCTCGCAACTCACAACCTCGTGAGTTGAAGTGTTGAGTCCTCGTGCTCCTCCTTTAGGAGTCCCCGATAAGAGATAGTTAACAATGAGTTGACTCCTTCTCATGCGACGTGTGTCCACCAGCTATCACCCGCTTCCACCTTTCTCTAGGCACTGGTTGTTATGCCACCTGTCAACCACGTGTTCCCCACCTAACAGATGTCCCACATGTTCACACGAGTCCTCGGCGCTCGACACTTTGTGACTTTAGTGATCAAGGTGAAACTCCTTCACCCTCTAAAACCTCGATACACGAGGTAGCGAGGCACCAAATCTCACGGCTCTCCTTCCTCCTCGATCGATGGTTTAGTTTGAATCATGATCTCTCAACTTGGGGGTTTGTAGCATAAAAGTATCCACCTATGAGCTCACGATACCCAAATTCATGAGATGATCCAGATCTTTGCCACCTATCCTCCAAAATGGACAGTCCTGATGCTTTCAGGACTAAAGGAGCCCTCTTCCTTCTCTTGTTACGAGGTTTAAACCTCACGCACATTTTATGGATCTGATAGCTCATGGCATCTCGACACTTCTCCCTCGAAGTGTCTCCACCATCTATCTCATCTTCTCTCCTGCATGACTTCCAAGAGGTTAAACTTCGTGTGCCTTCGTTCGATCCAACGGTTGTCGTATCGACTCTAGATATGACGGCCCAAACCTAATCCCCTGCGCACTCTTCTATGCTCCTAGACGTAGACTCTGATGGTCCAGATCTCACCTCTCCAATTGATATAACGACAACTGTGATCTACCTTGAGAATTCCCTTATTCCTTTTCCTTGGAATATTTATGGCTCCAAAAGGCCTCGGCCTTTGTCTCCTTTGTGAAGCCTATAACCTTGGCTCTTTCCTGTATTCAAAGGGATGTTCCTCCTTCTGAACTTTGTTACTCTGAATCATAAAGATTCCTTCGAACTCTGCAACCTATTGCAAGACCTTTTCACGCAATGGTGCTATCTCTTCTGAGCTTATCTATGGCTCTGACCTCAAATTGTCTCTGTCCCTTTCTCTCTTTAAAGGGATGTAAGTGCCCTCTGGAAACTTTCTTCTCAAGCACACTTTACTGAGCCTACAAAGTGTTCAATAAACCTATGAGTGTCTCCTCCTATGAAACTTCTCTTATCTCAGAACTGGAAAGAGAGTTCTTCTCTGTGCACTCCTTACACTCGCTCGATGCCCTCCTGGCAGAGCTTCTACAGAATCTTCAATGACTCTGTCTTCTCACTGAACTCGAAATAGAGTTCCTTCTTTGTACCCTGTGCACTTGTTGAATTCCCTCCTGGCAAAGCTTCCATAGAATTCTCAGAAATTTTAACTTCCCTGTGCCCTCCTCTGCACAATTCTTCCTTCAAGGTGTTCATCAACCTTGAGGCATCCTCCTTGAGTCAATGAATTCCTCTAGTGCGCCCTCCTAGCATGTCTTTGTCTAAATTCTGCAGAATTCAGAAGTGCACTCTATGCAATGGCTCACGGAACCTGTAGTGTTCTGTCATGCAATATCTTGCATGAAACCACAAAGAACCAGACGTGGAATCTAAGAACCCAACAGACAACAACTTCTGTCTATAACTTGCAAATGCACATCTAACATAAATCTATAGTATATCATAAACACATAAAAGCATTCATCAACAAACACATAATAACGTGTAGGAAAAACTTCTCTGATTGTATTAATATGAAATGCCTCTTTACAATGTGTTTGAGCTCAAACTGCAATAGAGTCTCAACTCTCTCTTCTCTCTCTATCCTATTCTCTCTATTCTACTCTTCCTCTCTACAGACTAACTCCTACAGAAACAAAAAGATCTTTTTACAAAAGTTGCTCCTCGAGCTCTTCCCTCCATCCTCACCAACTCTCATTAATTACAATGAATTACATTGAATGGGCCATCTAATCCAAATTAGATCTATATCCCCATCAACATGTCATCCATTAAAGGCGACACTAACTACAACCTTCTCGAAGGCATGGCTTGGCTCTTCGGCCTTACAATCATTTAATAACATTAAATTCAAATCTGAAATGTGAAAGTGAGAGGGTTGCACCTCTCCTCTCCATTGAATGCACGCTTGATGTGCTGGTTGCATGGTGCATTGCTGGCTTGGAGCAATGCTCCTGCATCATCAATATTTGAAGCCATATCTGATATCTAGATAGAAATTGTTCTATTTCAATAAGTTTCAATCAACAAACCACTAGCCCAGAGTCAATCACACAACAAATACAACTCAACAAGGTTTCCATATGATAATTAAAGTTTTTATACCATCGGCTCTAATAGCATGTTGGGGAATACAGTGGAACACAACATGAAACTAAAAATACATTACTCCAGATAATCAAAGAGGAAATAAAATTTTGAAGACAAAAGGTGGTGTCTAAATACACCATTACAATACTAAAGCAAAGTGCACTCTGATAAGAACATCACAATGCATATTGGATATTGATAACTTCATATGAGATGAAGTCAATCACTTGATCGACATGATGTTAATGACCCAAGGGGTCTTCTATTTATACCCTCAAGATATAACCAACTTCCATTGAATCTGAACGATATTGTCCACATGTAACCATCAGTTGCTAGAGTTGAATCTACCAAATCCATGCTATCAAGTTGGCTCAACAAGGATGCTCGACCCAACTAAATATCCACTCAACTCATAGTTTATTTATAGGTTGTTCGATCGACTTCCTGACTATCATCGACTATTGGTTGACTGTCCGACCGACGGGCATGTCGACTACTCGGTCGACTGATGTAGATTTTTGGTCAATTCCCGACCAACTATATCCATATGTAGGTCAACTTCTCAAATGAATCAATCTGGGAGATGTGTTATGAACCATCAATGATTGATGTTCCAACATCTCATACCACCCCAATTCCTTCACACCCTATGTTCTTATGCATATTTATATATAAAATGTAAAAATCTAAGCATACCTTGAAATAAAAAAGGAAGTTGAAAGAACTAGGAATACTGTGGGAAGTACAAGTAAATTCATTGGGGCTATGAATTCTCATTAGAAGTGGGGCCATAATTGTATTCTAGTGAGGAAACTTCACCAGGGCTATGGATGCTCACTTCCAGTGAAGCAATATTGAGAAAATAAGAACAATGAACACAATTATGTAGATGTATATTTGTTACAGATAGTGTAACCTATGGTAGGACCATAGTCGATCAGGGTTTTGTATCCAATTGAATAATTCACCTTACTAAACAACTCTCGAAAAAGGATATGTTAGATGGAAAGTACTTGAAAGTGGTTAATATATTTTTGAAATTGAAGCATCATTTTTGTTACTCATAGCTACCAAGAATTTACCTACAAACTTTTGAACTTACCTTTAACATCGAGATATGAAGTGAAGGTATGTATGTTTCTATGACAAAGATAACTGGTTCATTTAGTGTGTCTCCATTTGTTGTGACCACAACCACCTCCCCTTTAATTTTTATCTCATAAGAAATGGGAAAGGGGCCCCTCCTTACTCAAATTTTAGGCTCGTCACCTAATTCCTATTAACTATACTCTATCTGCTGAAATAAAATACAAAAGGGTGAAGGTAAGATCTTAATGAATTTTTTTCTATGGGGAAGATTATCACTGTACATAATCTTTGTGATTATATGTATTTTAGTATCCTTTGTCATAATACTAGTTAAAAAACCACTCCAATCATTATAGAATGAAATCAATGGTCTTTCCATAGGATCTATGTGTCTATTGATCCTCTATCATTCCTCACATTCATGTCTCATTACACTTAACCTTAATCATTTTTCTAATTGTGCACCAAGTTTGGAAGGTAGTTTCACTACATCATTTAGAAGTAAACAAATTACTTTAGTTAAAGACACATTGCATCTCCACATCCTCTTGCACACATATTATATCTAAGATCTGCATGATCATCTTTGAAATCCCAACAAATTTATTTAGTATAGCACATGTGCCTTGAATCGGAAGAATATTAACGTATCATGCGATTTTGGGATGTTATTTTCCATCAGGAAGATAAAACATCTTTGTTCTCGTGATGATGAGAGGTAAATCAGATAAAATAAATATCAAGAGGTATGTTTCCTTATAATTCCTTTATTCTACGTAAATCACCTCCTGCAATTATTTTTCACTTGATGACTAAAGAAAATAAATAGAAATTATTACATAAAAAAAAATTGTCTCCATCCTTGTATAGCATAGATTATTCATGTCGTGGTTCTAGGAGCATGTCTTCTTGGCATACAATCATTACCCTAAAAAAAATCATGATCTATTATGAATCCTTAGCAAACACCATGCATAGAGAAAGGACATATACAATTGGTCACTAAGTATAGGAAGAACCCAAGTAGAAAATCCATCAGCTAAGAGAAAATAAGGAAAACTTGAATATGATCATAGGAATATTCTAACCTCATCCATCTAGGCCCATCTCAGTTCATAATTAGAATTCAATATGTAGAGACCCTAGCATTCATACATGACTTGCATCTATCTCCATATCATCCTCTAACGTGTTTTCATTAATTCCTTATCTTGTATTTGTACCCACGTCTAAGTAGTTCTATTGGAATTGTGAGCCACAGTGCAAAGCTTCACTTCCCTTTCAATACATGAAGCTATATCATATTGTAGAACCATGTCTCAAATGGGACCCATCCATCAAGATCTCCTTGTCGGCCTTTCTTTTATCGGGATCATGTTTGCCATTGTCTTAAAGGAGTTCCAAAAACCCAAAGGTCGCAACCCTATTGGACCTCCCTCATCAGGTATGATTCATCAGGATGACAAATAAACATCCTTTCTAGAGTTACTGACATATAGATCCCACAAGCATATCAAATATCCTCTATCAGGCAAAAATCTCATGCTCCTATTCCCGCCCCTCCCTAAGATAAGCCCTTTTTCAGGATTGAATGACCCAGGCCGTGCACACAGCTATCCTTCTTCTTAATTGAAATTGGACTGACCCATGGATTTTAGTTTTCCATTCATTTCCATTATCAGATTTTGACAATCCATCAGGCTCAACACATAAAATTTCTTATTTATGTATGGAAATTTCCCTATGATATTTCTCGATCCAATAATTCCATCAAATTCTCCTACCAAAAAATGTTTTTACTAAGCCTCCACATCAACAAGTCATGATAGATTTAGATCTGCTTACCCTACAGATTTTCCTCACATGGGTGACGTGGTGACAACGTGTTGATATAAAGAGCTACACTAATGTGTTTTGAATCACCTTAATACTCATATGTAATGCACTCAACTGACTCACCCTTCAGATAAAATATTTTAGGTTCCCCCCATTGGAATGTTCTTGTCTGACACGGTTACTAGCTTCATCCTTCCCAATATCCTATCTGGTTTTCCCTTATGACTTTGTTATCAGAAACCATCCCATCAAAAGGAATTGCTCAGAACCACTTGGATAATTTTCTTTCCAAGTACCATCTCCTAACAAGGCAATCAAGTTATCCCCTCACACCTATCGTATTTCATATTTTGTTATTTTATTCACCCTTCAATAGATCCTAATTGGAACACTAGATGGATTATAAAATCCTATCAGACATCGAGAAGACTAAAAATGATAAGCATCGTATGGTCAAATTTCCATAGACATATGTGACAAGTACTGGAACTAACAAATCAACGATTAAGATTCAATTCAACAAAATATCAATGAAAATTGAATCTCCTCGTTAGAAGATCGTTTCTCAAAGAAAGAAACACTAAACTAATAATGAAATTAAGTCATCCTATAATTGAAAGTGTAAGGGAAACACTAAGATAAGCACTCTTGCCGAAAAATATGTGAAGGACCCAAATATTTGACGCCGTAAGAAGGGCAACGAAATAAGAGGAAGAGAATGCTCCACACCCCTCTCCATTAGATAATCCATGCTTCATGTAGAGGGAACATGGGCATATGTAAGAATACTTCCTCGATATATTAAAGGGAATTGAGAGGACATGGGATAAACATGAATTCATCGGATATCTGATAAGGAAGATATGTCGTGTGGGTTATCATCTCAGAAGGTACACTAGAAGAGATGTAAAAAATCATTACGTCCACTCACCATCACCATGACTCATGTAAAAATTCTATAGAATTAATTTCTTGGTTCGATAAAGGAATAAATGAGAACAATGATAATAGTATGTGAATGGATTCTGTTAAGAACCAAATATCAATATAGCATAGAAAAACCTCAGAATGAGTACTCAACGCCTTGAAAAAGAGAGAATTTTAGATAATAAGCCTCTTCGAGGGGGAAACCTCCTTTTACCCCACATAAATGTTCAAGTACAAGATGATTAGAAATGAAAATGTCTCATTGGTATATATACGAGACTAGGAGGTATAATTACAACTAATGGAATAAAGCCAACATAAATAAAATAACATTACTAATGTAATATGCCCCAATTAAGGGGTAATGAGCCAATATTAGGGCTTAACATTCCCCTCCCCTTGGGACAAGTGTTGTCTGCAATGCTTGAGTAACTCTGGATGCTTCTGCATAAAATACTCACCTTCCCAAGTGGAATCTTCAGCTGATAGTTCCCTCCATTTAAAGAGATACTCTGAAATGGATCTATTCCTCAACTGGAAAATTCTTGTGTCAGTGATGGCTTCAAGCTCCAATATTATTTTTCCTTCCTCGTCAAGTTCTAGAAATATAGTTTGAACTGGTATCTTGTCACCTATAACCTTCTTTAAGCATGAAACATGGAAAAATGGGTGTACTCGTCAAGATGTAGGAAACTCCAACTTGTATGCCATAGTACCAATATTTTGCAACACCTTATAAGGGCCATAGTACTTTGCTGATCATTTATTATCCTTCTTGGCTTGCTTGAGGGACATTTGTTTGTATGGTTGTAGTCTTAAAAACACCCAATCCCCTACTTCAAAACTTCTTTCACTACGATGTTGATCTGCT
>JZKD02S2155374.1:84638-97866 GCA_000966675.3 Picea glauca
TACTTTCAACATTTCTTGCCACCTTAAATGCATTCTCCAATGATTTGGGTTCCCAAAGGCGAACCTCATGTTGAATGTTATCCTTTAAAGTTCCTATGAATATATCAATCAAGTGGTCATATGTAATATTTGTTACCTTTATATTCAATATTTGGAAGTTCTCAATGTGCTTGGTAACTGAACCCTTTTTCTTGAGATTTATCAATTGGCTAAAGAAGGTATTGCTTCTTGTATCCTGATAGTGTGCTATCATTTCTTCCATGAAAATTGTCCAAGTGACGAGTGATTTTCAAGAACAAATCCATCACTACCATACAAATTGATTGGGTTATAAATATAAAGAAGCAATTCACACCTTCTATGTATGTGGCACATTATGTAGATCAAAGAATTGATCCATCTGAGGTATCCATGTTATTGGGTCCTTTCCATCAAACTTCCTCATATCGATCCTAGGAATGTGGTTGGTCTTCAACCAAAAGTTGGAGTTTCTCCATTCTTGATTCACCTTCCTTGTGTCCTCATCATGAATTTCATGGGATACATTTTCACTTGCAGGTGTCCTCTCTATTAGGAAAGTTTTCAATCCTTCCATGATCTCCCCTTTTAAACCATCCATCATAGTATCCAACTTAGCTTCCATTGAATCCATCATCTCTTGTAGTTCATCTTTGGTTACAGTCTTCTTTTGTAAATCATTTATGTCCAGAATCCAAGTAGGATTGTTTGGAGGATTATTTGGTGTAGAAGTTCCCTGTTTTAGTGGCATGTTGGCCAAGTATCACTTTAAACCTTGATTTTGAGGTGGTTCTGCTAGACAATCTTACTTTTATTGTATCTCCAAAATTTCAGCTCTTCTGAGTATGAATTTTTTTTTTTTTTTGTAGGTCTCTAATATTTCTTCTGTTCAATGCCATAGGTTTGATAAAAATTGGATGTTCCAAGTGGAATTTATGGTAACTTCCCCACAACTTGTTGATTTTTGGCCTTTCCAAGAGATCTCACTTGTATAGCATGCCCCGCAAAAAATAATTGATATAAAATTATGAAACTCATACCAAAACTACTACGGGCTATCCAATATCCAATGAAACTAGTCTCACTCAATTTGGATACTCTAGGAATAATTTATGATTGTTTTACCTGGAACACCTGCTTGAGACTAGTCAATAGGACTAGTCAGATACCCTATCTTCCACAGGGTGTATCCACAAATTTAAGATGACCCAGAAACTGAAGTTTCTACCAAATATACCTTACTAATTTCTGAGAATATCCTCCATATTTCAAGGTCTGAAACATTACAGAAAACATTTTATAGAGAAAATTCCGCAATGACACAATTCAGAATGATTCCAGAACCCTATCTTAAAAAGGTAGTATCTATGAAATTATAAGGCCTCAGGAGATGAAACTTTAACTCAACGTACCTTGATCCATCTACTAAATATCCTCCAATCCGTTCCTTCTGAATCATTGTAGAAAAAAAATTATAGTGAAAATTCCATGGTGTCTCAGATGTAGCGACAAAACCCCAAGACCTTGAGCTCTGAAACCATATGTTAAGAACCAAATATCAATATAGCATAGAAAAACATCATAATGAGTACTAAACACCTTGACCAAGAGATAATTTCAGATAATAATCCTCTTCGAGGGGGAAACCTCCTTTTACCCCACACAAATGTTCAAGTACAACATGATTCCAAATGAAAATGTCTCCTTGGTATATATAGGAAACTAGGAGGTATAATTACAACTAATGGAATAAATCCAACATAAATAAAATAAAATTACTAATGTAATATGCCCCAATTAAGGGGTGATGAGCCAATATTAGGGATTAAGAGATTCATAGAATAGAACCACGAGAATAGATCTAACATCATGGATTTTTTCTCCAAGAGGAACTAATATTTTTAGGTTCTCCCGAAAATTCTAGGGTTTCACTTATTTTTGCAAGAGGTAGGACATATTTTATTTACATTCTCGGGCAAGGCAAGAAATTATGGTATTCATCCTAATTCCTCCCCGCACCAACTCCTTCGAGGTGAGGCATTATGCAATCCATGCTATGGCATTTTAGCACCAACTCGTAGAGATTTCACTGCAACAGAGAAATCACTATAAAATGTTGTGGCCAATGTTTTTCTAATTCCGTGGTGGTGAAACATGAGTGGTTCATTCTTAAAAATAGCAAAATTCAATGAGGTTTGGATACCATGAAGGTTCCAAGCCGAAACAAGGAAGGATCCCGTTTAAATTAGTGAAATTGGGGGAGGATTAATTGCCTCAAACTATAATGTTTTTAAACAAGAGGACATGCTTGAAGACTCCCCTCAATATGGACATATTATTTATTTTTTAATTTCCTCTTCTAGGGATGAGAAAAATGTTCATAAGATAAGTTTTTCTTGGGAAATGGATGGAAAATAAAACAACAAGAGTGCAATTTACTATTGTAACCAAAGAATTCTAAAAGAAAGCAAAGTGACACACAATGAGAAACTTGTCGAAAGTGAAGACATAAACATAATCGTAAACAAAACTTACGATACAATAAAAGCATGCAAAAACAAGGCATGATGTGTAGAGAAGACATAATACAAAAGGATTCCCACCTCTCATTGGTCATCCTAGAAATATAAATGTAGAGGAAGGAAAATCGAAACGACCCATTCCATAAGTGTAGCCAAGGCAGTTACAGTTACATAAAAGACTATCTTGTAAATTATAAAATAAAAATGCGTAGTAGGAGAGGAATTTTCCCCTTGTAACATTCATGGTACTAATATCTCATCGAATAAAATGCAGAAGCAATTTGGAAATTGTAAATGTTGTTCAATTATATATGGGATTGTTCTACGTGTGTAATGGTGTTTTGCAATTTCTTGGATAGTGGTTGATGTGAACCAAATTTGTGTATATTGTTGAAGTTATTTGATTTTTATGATTAATAATAGATAGAATGGTAAAGTTATTGAATTGATCTGCAATTTTTTTTTATGAAATCCACGATTGTATTATTTTAATATATGACTAATTGATATGAATTATTTCTATAATTAATGATACAAATTTATGCTATATCTATCTCTTAGTATTGCTCCTGTGCAGGATATGGTATAATTAATTGAATTAGGATTTTTTTTTTTCATTTGAATAAGCCAATTTGAGCTAGGAAGAATTCTTTGGGGGATAGTCATTTGTATTTTCCCCTTTTGTTGTATTAAATTTTAGTGGAAACTAAGCCCTTATAGTGGTCAAAAATGTTATTCCAAAAGAAAGTGGGTCTAATTAGGACCTACCATAGAGTGTTCTCCCTAACCTGCTAGACATGCCTATTGGACCCATCAACAAGTTGGTTGGAGGTTGGAGCATAGGATAACATGTTTCACATTATATTTAGTGTAGTGTGACTGAATGACCATAATGGTGCCTTCTTGGATACCCTTAAAAAGTGACTACTCTAGTTCAAGTGGCCTATAAATCAGGATCATTGAGGACACCCTCCATGAATCAATGGATAATTAAGTTAGAAAAGTTTTCTAGAAACATTTGTGGACATGTAGGATACACGATGTATATTTCATACCCCATGCTCCATGGAGATTGGATATTGGACACAACTCAAATTTAGAATACAATCCACTATTCAATTATCCAAGAGATCCATGTAGCTTGTAGTTTCATGTCAAATTTTAATAAATCTCAACTTCCTATCTTGTCAAACATGATCTGAGATGGCACATGTTACTTATCTAAATTTTTAGATGCCTGTAAATTTGGTTATCTATAAATTCTTCATCAAGAGGTAGTTTTTCACATAAATGAATTGTGATTTGTAGCAATTCCATATTCATACCATGATTTTGTTGATACACAGAATAAATCATGTAAACCTTTTGCTAACAGGAAACCCCCCCCTCTAGCTACACTAGGGTTTACAATGTAGGAAGATCAATAACCACTTAAAAGTATCCTACTTCTCTAACTACCCCAAACATACCCCATAATCACACACGGAAATTAAAATGAGAAGGATTGGGTAACTGTACCTCTACTCTGCATCGGGTGATGATCCTCTCACACTTGAAAGATTCACTGAATGCACGCCTCCTCCCAAGGTTGGTCTACATTCAAAGACATACAAAAAGAAAGCTACAAGCATGAAATTCATGTAAAAAATAGGGTTAGATGTTAGAATAAAAACATAAATCAAATGAAAACATTCCATACATCATGATTTGGGATAGGAAAAGTACTTCTTTTATTGGTAATACAATGATCACTTACAACCAAAGCTAGCGACTTCTCCAAAAAATTGGTCTGGGATCCTCTTCACCAAGATCCAAGTGAAACTCCATATGGATTATCCTCTGAAACTTCTTCTTGGAAAGTATAATGGGTTTATGATGGAGGACGAAAGGAAAATTGGGGAATTCTGAGGCAATTCTCACAAAAGGGATGGAGATTCTTAGGGCAAGGAGGGGATGTGAAATAGGCATAATTTCACTCTTCTTCTTTCTAGATGTGGAATGAGACCCCAACACATACTTGTATATGACAAAAGGATGGTTATTTGGTTGGGTGATGGGATATAGGTGGTTGATTAGTTGAAAAACTACCCAATAGCTTGTAATCTCAACGAATTCCTTGCAACTTTTTATTTTTTGCAACTTTTGCAAGTATACGTGGGTTGTAGTGGTGCAGCATGCATATGTACATGGGATATAGTGGTGTAGTAAGTGTATGTATGTGGGCAATATTGGTGCAGGGCACGTACATCTTCAAAAAAAGTTTTTTTTCAGAAGATCAACTCAATAATGGCTTGGAAAAAAATGCAAGTAAGAGGGCCAAATGTTGGGTATGCATGTGTAGAGAAACTTAGGGTTATAACAGATGTTGCCTAATGTGTGAGGTCATAAGAGCATCTGATGGAAAAAATATATTATAAAATATTCACCAATGTATGGAATGAGTGAGCCTGGGACAAGAGTTCAGGAGGTGTCATCTGCAAAAATAACAATTGTCTCTTTGAGGTGGGCATACCCATGCTTGGGATGAAAAAAATCATGGATGTCAATCAAATACACTGCATATCCATGTCATATAACTATATAAAGTGTACTATGAGAAATACACAATGGATGTACATCTCAAAATCAAAGATATACGAGTATAGTATCCATTTTCAAGAAGCCAACAACATTTGATGGTTGGAGATGAGATCTTCATAGCTTGAGAAAAAACTTCAAGATATTCAAAACTCGGGTAGGAGTACAATGTGACTGTATGAATTCACTATCCATAGGTCTTCGACAAATCGTCGAGAAAAGACAAGAGGATCTCGATGATTAGGTAGAGAACTTCATTGATTTCGAACAAGGACTTGATTGGACTTTTGGGATGGTCAGGCATGAGGTCATGAGACAAACTGTAGAAATTCCAACTTAGGTTGGGTGAAATTTCCCTTGGACAATAGCACGAAATATAATCAAGCTCAAGCAACATGAAATTTACATAAGTTCACGATGGAGGAGGCAACACAAACTCTCCATGTGTTTGTAAGAGTAACCAAACAGAGGAGGACACAAATCTATTTACCGAGAACAAATTCCTAAGGTCATATTAGATCTCAATGTTTGAAGAACAAGCAGAAGGATGTGCTTTGGCCAAGGGCGACTCATTGTGCTTCCAAAAAAGAATATATATTTATTGTCCCCTCTTTTTGGGTTTTTTAATATTATTTTGTCTTTTTCAATTTTTTAAAGAGCTTGAAAAAGAATA
Source organism: Picea glauca (assembly GCA_000966675.3). Lineage (NCBI taxonomy): Eukaryota > Viridiplantae > Streptophyta > Pinopsida > Pinales > Pinaceae > Picea > Picea glauca. The sequence continues at coordinate 90,429 of JZKD02S2155374.1, forward strand.
AAAGAATGCTACGTTACAAAGGAGGAACGCATTTTGTAATCATACTAGTTCTAGGTGCAAGGAACACACTAATTCTTAGAGCAATGAGATATGTGTAGGAAAATGACACTCGGGGAAAATTCCTCCATGGTTCAAGGTGTCAGGTCATAGAGGCAAAGTGCTACAAGGATTGCGTATAAGGCATGCTTCAAAGGTTCAGTTGAGAGCAGCATGGAGCCAACATTATGCGAAAGATACAAAGATGAAAATGTGTTTAGCGAGACACAATGAAACCCCCTTCAATGTAATTTTTAATGAGCCCGGAGAAGGTAAGCTCGGTAGTTTTTTCATGTTTAGAGAGTCTAAAAAAAATGTAAAAGAAAATCCATTAGGGTACCTTTTTCAGAAATAGTCTAGTCGGTTCGAAAAAGGGGTAAACTAGCACCAAAAAGATGTCTATTCAAAACCATTTTAACAAGTGTGACAAAGACAAGATCACTCGATAATATTTTCAATTTTAAGGAGTCGGAAAAGATCTTAACTATGTATTCACTTTATTTTTCTAGTTTTAGTCTCCTTGTCTTGAAAAAGTATAAAACTTATTGAGGAGAACTCTCCCAATGAGACAAATCTCCCAATGTGTACCTTTTTCCTCCGTAATATACAGGGCGGAAAAAGGGGTAAACTCGTGCCAATAGATGTTCTTCTGGACCAATTTAATGAGTGTGAAAGAACAAGATCACTCAATGATCTTTTCAATTTTAGGGAGTCTGAAAAGACCTTAACTATGGACTCTATGGGGGTTCCTTTTTCATAAATTTAGTCCCTCAGGCCTGAAAAAGGGTTAAACTTGTTCCTAAGAATACTATTCTAGAAAATTGAAGCTCCTAGAGTATACCTTTGTTCATAAGATTGAGCATCCAAACTGAAAAAGGGGTAAACTACCGTCAGATAGACGTGCCTTCAAGTTTGAGTTTGGTGAGCGTGACGGAAACAAAGATCGCTCAAAAATATTTTCATGTTTAGAGAGTCTGAAAAGGACTTAAAGAAGACTCCAAGAAGTTACTTTTCTCAGTTAATCCATACAAGATTGAAAAGCATAAATGTAGTCTCATCGGATGTTGCTTCCAGGTTTCAAAGAGAGCTTGAAAGACAACAAAGCATGCTCATTTTTGGGAGTCTCGAGGGTGAGGACAAAAGTGATGATGTATCATACGAATGAGGCTCAATCCTGTAATCATGACAGTACTAACAAGGACTCCCGGGCCTAAAGTCATTAGAGACAGTATGGACGCCAAAATGCAACAGGCATCTATCTAAGGCATCCATGTAAAAGGTAGGCTCTACCACCTAATCACGACACTTCTAAAATAACAAAGATGGTTCTGGGTCACACTTTGGTGGGATCGATCCTATGGAAAAGAAGAAAATATATCAAGACGCAAAAATTGGAGGTGGAATCCTAACTTATATGCAAAAAGTTTGAAAAATGACTTTTGCCAAAGGACCTTTAAAACTGACCCATTTCCCCAAAATGTTACCAAACCAAAAGGAAAAACGCATCGTAACATCCAATAATAAACTCACAAACCAAATTAAATGATTTCTAAGACAGAAAAAATGACAAAGGGGATAAAAAAGTGGCAAAAATGTCTATAAATAGAAGCTAACATCTCATTTTCACCATTGCAATTTAAAAACTAACCAAAAGGTAAAAAACACCCATTTGCTAAAAGAGTTGATTATGAGAGCTTCAGAGGATGAAATGAACTTTCGCTAAGACCAAGTAAGTATAAACTCATCCCTCTTGCATTCTAATTCTTCTTTCATGCATTTTTTTTAGCTTTTTTGGGGGCACACCCTCTTAAAAAAGGGAGGCCCTACGTGTAAGCGGGTTGTCCAAGGACAACCCACGTATGTCTATGGGAAGAAAAATTTTTTCCCGCCTACACCCTCAAAAGTATGGGGAAAATAATAATGTAAGAGATAACTCCCCTTTGAACTATCATGGAACATGATGTATGTCCACTGGAGGGAGAGGGAACATGAGGAGATCAATATCTTGGTCAATGAGGACCCTACTGCCATTACCGCATTGAGACAATGTGGGCTATGGAAGTTTTACCAGTGTTCACTTATGAGGGAACAAACCAAGCTATTGAATGCCTTGGTGGATTACTGGCAGCCAAACACATAGGCGTTCATGATTGAGGGGCAGCTGTTGAGTCCAATGACTGAGGATATATATTTCTTGAATGGCCTCTCAAGAAGAGGGAAACCAGTCGATTTGTACACATTTCCTCATGGCCCATTCAACATCACTGACTACATTAGGATGAACTACAAGGCTGGCATTGAGAAAGTATGTTCTCAAGTTCCCATCAACAAGATCCCCAACTTGTCACTGAAGGTGATCCTACTGCTCATTGGGAGGATCATTGGATTCGCAACTGTCCACTAGGATTCTCGGGTGCACATGTATTATGAAATGAAATTCCCAGATGCATGAATTTTTGACTCAAGTATGACCATCCTCACTTGCATGAAGAGGCAGCTTATAGATTTATGTGAGTGTAGAAATAAGAACTTCAGGTTCAATATTATTTTGTGCTCATTCTTCTTTGAGAGGGTACCTAGTCTTAGTCTGAGAGAGACAGTACGGGGGCATGTGGCCTCCTTCCCAACAGTTTGTATATGGGAATTATTCTTTCCATGATAGGGGGGAGGAAGGAACATAGAGGCCTTTGATGATAAGTTCTTTGACTAGTGGGCACAACAGATTCTAGTGATAGAGGACTACCCCTATGTTGGAATCAACTTTTCTAGAGATCGACACATGCCAGTACCTCCTCAAGAGGAGCGAGGAGAGATAAGTACGTGTGTTTTAAGTTATTTAATTTTTAGTTTCTTTTATATATCATTTTTTATATGTATCAGAGTATTGACAAATATGTATCTGTTATGTACAAATGTGGGACCAGTGCGCCCGACAGACTCATCGAGGACTAGGCGATGTCCTCAACCAGAGGCCGTACTAGAAGTAGCCGATGGAAAAGCAACTGCAAGGGGACCTCCAATCGTAGAGTCTAAGAGAGTTTTGAGATGGGTGGAGTGGATCCTCACCATGCTCACTCATGCAGTTCTCATGGGTGAGATTGAGGATCTTTCGCCATCCATGTAGCCTCATGTAGTTGGGGCACCACAAACTTGGGTGCAACTCTTACGCCATTTGGAAAATGTCGTCGTTCACTACAGTAGGGCCAATAGGACCCAAGCTTAGATAGGATAGACTCATTATGTGACAAGGGTACTTTTTGTATACTTTTAAGCCATAAGCCCCGTGATGTATACCAGATTACTATTTTTGAGGCGTTCGCACCCACCTATATACTATGAGACTTTTTGATATATATATATATATGTATGTATGTATGTATATTTACATATTTTGTGTCTTATGGATCACATTTATTTACAAATGTATGTACATCTGTATGTGTTTGCTTCTTTTTATGTGTGTGCAACATGCCAATCTAATACATGATTAGCTACAGTATTTGTTATTTTATTTAATATCCTAGGAACATGGATATACATAATGTAATCAAAGAAACGTTATAAGAGACGTACCCTAAGGAAACATCGGTGTAAAGTAGGATCATAAATGTGGTAAAATCCATTTAACTGGGACACAACCAGCTGAGCATATAAGTAAACCCATAGGTGATAAATTCCATGCGACAAAGTGTCATGAAGAAACTCTATCACTGAACTACACTCAACGACATTGTTTGTGGCGTCACCTAGACAAATACCTCCAGAAGATAGAAACTTTCCTTGAGGCGTGAAAATCACCCAAGCTGCAGAAGCAAGCCTCTAAGTGTGTCGACTAGTGTCGTACCAAAACCCAAAGAACACCTCTGATTCATTTGATATCTACCACAGTGAAAAAGATGACATAAATAATGACACATCCATAAAGCAAAAAGACAAAAAATTGTATAAGAACTATACATATGTACAAGAAGTCACCCAGGCCTCCAACCTATGAGTAATACTTATTGAGGTAGAGCCCATTTCTATGCTCCACCAATGAATTTCACTCAAATTCAAACAAACAATAAGCTCCCTTCTTTAAGACCTATTTCACAATGAAAGGTCTGAATGACATGGTTCTGAAATTTCCTACCCCCGAGGGATCCTTACCTTGGTTGTAGACCAGGACAAGGTTGCCTTCGGAGAAAATCCAAGGATGAAAAAATCGATCATATCAACACTTGATTCATTTCTTGTGAGAATCGTTGGCCAAGGCTGCATCATGACGTTGCTCCTCGAGTTGCTCAAGATATAATAGGTGTTCCTCAAGTGGTGAAGTGTCTGACAATAACTCTACTCCCAATTTTAAAGACAAGATCTGGTAGTCAATAGGAAATATTGCTTCCATCCTGTAAATGAGCTCGAAAAGTTCAGAAACCGGTGGCAATCTTTAGAGATGTTTGGTAGGCCCATAATGCCAAGTAAAACATAACATGCGAATTTTACTTGGCATAATTGATCATTCGATGTAGAATAGTCTTGAGGGACTTATTTTTCTAGTTTTAGTCTCCTTGTCTTGAAAAAGTATAAAACTTATTGAGGAGAACTCTCCCAATGAGATGAATCTCCCAATGTGTACCTTTTTACTCCATAATATATAGGGCGGAAAAAGGGGTAAACTCGTGCCAATAGATGTTCTTTTGGACCAATTTAATGAGTGTGAAAGAACAAGATCACTCAATGATCTTTTCAATTTTAGGGAGTCTGAAAAGACCTTAACTATGGACTCTGTGGGGGTTCCTTTTTCATAAATTTAGTCCCTCAGGCCTGAAAAAGGGTTAAACTTGTTCCTAAGAATACTCTTCTAGAAAATTGAAGCTCCTAGAGTATACCTTTGTTCATAAGATTGAGCATCCAAACTGAAAAAGGGGTAAACTACCGTCAGACAGACGTGCCTTCAAGTTTGAGTTTGGTGAGCATGACGGAAACAAAGATCGATCGAAAATATTTTCATGTTTAGAGAGTCTGAAAAGGACTTAAAGAAGACTCCAAGAAGTTACTTTTCTCAGTTAATCCATACAAGATAGAAAAGCATAACTGTAGTCTCGTCGGATGTTGCTTCCAGGTTTCAAAGAGAGCTTGAAAGACAACAAACCATGCTCATTTTTGGGAGTCTCGAGGGTGAGGAAAAAAGTGATGATGTATCATACGAATGAGGCTCAATCATGTAATCATGACAGGACTAACAAGGACTCCCGAGCCTAAAGTCATTAGAGACAGTATGGATGCCAAAATGCAATAGGCATCTATCTAAGGCATCCATGTAAAAGGTAGGCTCTACCACCTAATCATGACACTTATAAAATAACAAAGATGGTTCTGGGTCACACTTCGGTGGGATCAATCCAATGGAAAAGAAGAAAATATATCAAGGCGCAAAAATTGGAGGTGGAATCCTAACTTATATGCAAAAAGTTTGAAAAATGACTTTTGCCAAAGGACCTTTAAAACTGACCCATTTCCCCAAAATGTTACCAAACCAAAGGGAAAAACGCATCGTAACATCCAATAATAAACTCAAAAACCAAATTAAATGATTTCTAAGACAGAAAAAATGACAAAGGGGATAAAAAAGTGGCAAAAAAGTCTATAAATAGAAGCTAACATCTCATTTTCACCATTGCAATTTAAAAACTAACCAAAAGGTAAAAAACACCCATTTGCTAAAAGAGTTGATTATGAGAGCTTCAAAGGATGAAACGGACTTTCGCTAAGACCAAGTAAGTATAAACTCATCCCTCTTGCATTCTAATTCTTCTTTCATGCATTTTTTTTAGTTTTTTGGGGAGCACACCCTCTTAAAAAAGGGAGGCCCTATGTGTAAGCGGGTTGTCCAAGGACAACCCACGTATGTCTATGGGAAGAAAACATTTTTACCGCGTACACCCTCAAAAGTATGGGGAATATAATAATGTAAGAGATAACTCCCCTTTCAACTATCATGGAACATGATGTATGTCCACTGAAGGGAGAGGGAACATGAGGAGATCAATATCTTGGTCAATGAGGACCCTACTGCCATTACTGCATTGAGACAATGTGGGCTATGGAAGTTCTACCAGTGTTCTCTTATGAGGGAACAAACCAGGCAATTGAATGCCTTGGTGGATTACTGGCAGCCAAACACATAGGCATTCATGATTGAGGGGCAGTCGTTGAGTCCAACGACTGAGGATATATATTTCTTGAATGGCCTCTCAAGAAGAGGGAAACCAGTCGACTTGTACACATTTCCTCATGGGCCATTCAACATCACTGACTACATTAGGATGAACTATGAGGCTGACACTGAGAAAGTATGTTCTCAAGTTCCCATCAACAAGATCCCCAACTTGTCACTGAAGGTGATCCTACTGCTCATTGGGAGGATCATTGGATCTGCGACTGTCCACTAGGATTCTCGGGTGCACATGTATTATGAAATGAAATGCCCAAATGCATGAATTTTTGACTCAAGTACGACCATCCTCACTTGCATGAAGAGGCATCTTATAGATTTATGTGAGTGTAGAAATAAGAAATTCAGGTTCGATATTATTTTGTGCTCATTCTTCTTTGAGAGGGTACCTAGTCTTAGTCCGAGAGAGACAATACAGGGGCATGTGGCCTCCTTCCCAACAGTTTGTATATGGGAATTATTCTTTCCATGACAGGGGGGAGGAAGGAACATAGAGGCCTTTGATGATAAGTTCTTTGACTGGTGGGCACAACAGATTCTAGCGATAGAGGACTACCCCTATGTTGGAATCAACTTTTCCAGAGATCAAGACATGCCCGTACCTCCTCGAGAGGAGCGAGGAGAGATAAGTACGTGTGTTTTAAGTTATTTAATTTTTAGTTTCTTTTATATATCATTTTTTATATGTATCAAAGTATTGACAAATATGTATCTGTTATGTACAAATGTGGGACCAATGCACCCGACAGACTCATCAAGGACTAGGCGATGTCCTCAACCAGAGGCGGTACTAGAAGTAGCTGATGGAAAAGCAACTGCAAGGGGACCTCCAATCATAGAGTCTCAAAGATTTTTGAGATGGGTGGAGTGGAGCCTCACCATGCTCACTCATGCAGTTCTCATGGGTGAGATTGAGGATCTTTCGCCATCCATGTAGCCTCATGTAGTTGGGGCACCACAAACTTGGGTGCAACTCTTACGACATTTGGAAAATGTCATCGTTCACTACAGTAGGGCCAAAAGGCCCCAAGATTAGATATGATGGACTCATTATGTGCCAAGGGTACTTTTTGTATACTTTTAAGCCATAAGCCCCATGATGTATACCAGATTACTATTTTTGAGGCGTTCGCACCCACCTATATACTCTGAGAATTTTTGATATATATATATATATATATATAT
>JZKD02S2155374.1:97916-127309 GCA_000966675.3 Picea glauca
TAGTCTCACTCAATTTGGATACTCTAGGAATAATTTATGATTGTTTTACCTGGAACACCTGCTTGAGACTAGTCAATAGGACTAGTCAGATACCCTATCTTCCACAGGGTGTATCCACAAATTTAAGATGACCCAGAAACTGAAGTTTCTACCAAATATACCTTACTAATTTCTGAGAATATCCTCCATATTTCAAGGTCTGAAACATTACAGAAAACATTTTATAGAGAAAATTCCGCAATGACACAATTCAGAATGATTCCAGAACCCTATCTTAAAAAGGTAGTATCTATGAAATTATAAGGCCTCAGGAGATGAAACTTTAACTCAACGTACCTTGATCCATCTACTAAATATCCTCCAATCCGTTCCTTCTGAATCATTGTAGAAAAAAAATTATAGTGAAAATTCCATGGTGTCTCAGATGTAGCGACAAAACCCCAAGACCTTGAGCTCTGAAACCATATGTTAAGAACCAAATATCAATATAGCATAGAAAAACATCATAATGAGTACTAAACACCTTGACCAAGAGATAATTTCAGATAATAATCCTCTTCGAGGGGGAAACCTCCTTTTACCCCACACAAATGTTCAAGTACAACATGATTCCAAATGAAAATGTCTCCTTGGTATATATAGGAAACTAGGAGGTATAATTACAACTAATGGAATAAATCCAACATAAATAAAATAAAATTACTAATGTAATATGCCCCAATTAAGGGGTGATGAGCCAATATTAGGGATTAAGAGATTCATAGAATAGAACCACGAGAATAGATCTAACATCATGGATTTTTTCTCCAAGAGGAACTAATATTTTTAGGTTCTCCCGAAAATTCTAGGGTTTCACTTATTTTTGCAAGAGGTAGGACATATTTTATTTACATTCTCGGGCAAGGCAAGAAATTATGGTATTCATCCTAATTCCTCCCCGCACCAACTCCTTCGAGGTGAGGCATTATGCAATCCATGCTATGGCATTTTAGCACCAACTCGTAGAGATTTCACTGCAACAGAGAAATCACTATAAAATGTTGTGGCCAATGTTTTTCTAATTCCGTGGTGGTGAAACATGAGTGGTTCATTCTTAAAAATAGCAAAATTCAATGAGGTTTGGATACCATGAAGGTTCCAAGCCGAAACAAGGAAGGATCCCGTTTAAATTAGTGAAATTGGGGGAGGATTAATTGCCTCAAACTATAATGTTTTTAAACAAGAGGACATGCTTGAAGACTCCCCTCAATATGGACATATTATTTATTTTTTAATTTCCTCTTCTAGGGATGAGAAAAATGTTCATAAGATAAGTTTTTCTTGGGAAATGGATGGAAAATAAAACAACAAGAGTGCAATTTACTATTGTAACCAAAGAATTCTAAAAGAAAGCAAAGTGACACACAATGAGAAACTTGTCGAAAGTGAAGACATAAACATAATCGTAAACAAAACTTACGATACAATAAAAGCATGCAAAAACAAGGCATGATGTGTAGAGAAGACATAATACAAAAGGATTCCCACCTCTCATTGGTCATCCTAGAAATATAAATGTAGAGGAAGGAAAATCGAAACGACCCATTCCATAAGTGTAGCCAAGGCAGTTACAGTTACATAAAAGACTATCTTGTAAATTATAAAATAAAAATGCGTAGTAGGAGAGGAATTTTCCCCTTGTAACATTCATGGTACTAATATCTCATCGAATAAAATGCAGAAGCAATTTGGAAATTGTAAATGTTGTTCAATTATATATGGGATTGTTCTACGTGTGTAATGGTGTTTTGCAATTTCTTGGATAGTGGTTGATGTGAACCAAATTTGTGTATATTGTTGAAGTTATTTGATTTTTATGATTAATAATAGATAGAATGGTAAAGTTATTGAATTGATCTGCAATTTTTTTTTATGAAATCCACGATTGTATTATTTTAATATATGACTAATTGATATGAATTATTTCTATAATTAATGATACAAATTTATGCTATATCTATCTCTTAGTATTGCTCCTGTGCAGGATATGGTATAATTAATTGAATTAGGATTTTTTTTTTTCATTTGAATAAGCCAATTTGAGCTAGGAAGAATTCTTTGGGGGATAGTCATTTGTATTTTCCCCTTTTGTTGTATTAAATTTTAGTGGAAACTAAGCCCTTATAGTGGTCAAAAATGTTATTCCAAAAGAAAGTGGGTCTAATTAGGACCTACCATAGAGTGTTCTCCCTAACCTGCTAGACATGCCTATTGGACCCATCAACAAGTTGGTTGGAGGTTGGAGCATAGGATAACATGTTTCACATTATATTTAGTGTAGTGTGACTGAATGACCATAATGGTGCCTTCTTGGATACCCTTAAAAAGTGACTACTCTAGTTCAAGTGGCCTATAAATCAGGATCATTGAGGACACCCTCCATGAATCAATGGATAATTAAGTTAGAAAAGTTTTCTAGAAACATTTGTGGACATGTAGGATACACGATGTATATTTCATACCCCATGCTCCATGGAGATTGGATATTGGACACAACTCAAATTTAGAATACAATCCACTATTCAATTATCCAAGAGATCCATGTAGCTTGTAGTTTCATGTCAAATTTTAATAAATCTCAACTTCCTATCTTGTCAAACATGATCTGAGATGGCACATGTTACTTATCTAAATTTTTAGATGCCTGTAAATTTGGTTATCTATAAATTCTTCATCAAGAGGTAGTTTTTCACATAAATGAATTGTGATTTGTAGCAATTCCATATTCATACCATGATTTTGTTGATACACAGAATAAATCATGTAAACCTTTTGCTAACAGGAAACCCCCCCCTCTAGCTACACTAGGGTTTACAATGTAGGAAGATCAATAACCACTTAAAAGTATCCTACTTCTCTAACTACCCCAAACATACCCCATAATCACACACGGAAATTAAAATGAGAAGGATTGGGTAACTGTACCTCTACTCTGCATCGGGTGATGATCCTCTCACACTTGAAAGATTCACTGAATGCACGCCTCCTCCCAAGGTTGGTCTACATTCAAAGACATACAAAAAGAAAGCTACAAGCATGAAATTCATGTAAAAAATAGGGTTAGATGTTAGAATAAAAACATAAATCAAATGAAAACATTCCATACATCATGATTTGGGATAGGAAAAGTACTTCTTTTATTGGTAATACAATGATCACTTACAACCAAAGCTAGCGACTTCTCCAAAAAATTGGTCTGGGATCCTCTTCACCAAGATCCAAGTGAAACTCCATATGGATTATCCTCTGAAACTTCTTCTTGGAAAGTATAATGGGTTTATGATGGAGGACGAAAGGAAAATTGGGGAATTCTGAGGCAATTCTCACAAAAGGGATGGAGATTCTTAGGGCAAGGAGGGGATGTGAAATAGGCATAATTTCACTCTTCTTCTTTCTAGATGTGGAATGAGACCCCAACACATACTTGTATATGACAAAAGGATGGTTATTTGGTTGGGTGATGGGATATAGGTGGTTGATTAGTTGAAAAACTACCCAATAGCTTGTAATCTCAACGAATTCCTTGCAACTTTTTATTTTTTGCAACTTTTGCAAGTATACGTGGGTTGTAGTGGTGCAGCATGCATATGTACATGGGATATAGTGGTGTAGTAAGTGTATGTATGTGGGCAATATTGGTGCAGGGCACGTACATCTTCAAAAAAAGTTTTTTTTCAGAAGATCAACTCAATAATGGCTTGGAAAAAAATGCAAGTAAGAGGGCCAAATGTTGGGTATGCATGTGTAGAGAAACTTAGGGTTATAACAGATGTTGCCTAATGTGTGAGGTCATAAGAGCATCTGATGGAAAAAATATATTATAAAATATTCACCAATGTATGGAATGAGTGAGCCTGGGACAAGAGTTCAGGAGGTGTCATCTGCAAAAATAACAATTGTCTCTTTGAGGTGGGCATACCCATGCTTGGGATGAAAAAAATCATGGATGTCAATCAAATACACTGCATATCCATGTCATATAACTATATAAAGTGTACTATGAGAAATACACAATGGATGTACATCTCAAAATCAAAGATATACGAGTATAGTATCCATTTTCAAGAAGCCAACAACATTTGATGGTTGGAGATGAGATCTTCATAGCTTGAGAAAAAACTTCAAGATATTCAAAACTCGGGTAGGAGTACAATGTGACTGTATGAATTCACTATCCATAGGTCTTCGACAAATCGTCGAGAAAAGACAAGAGGATCTCGATGATTAGGTAGAGAACTTCATTGATTTCGAACAAGGACTTGATTGGACTTTTGGGATGGTCAGGCATGAGGTCATGAGACAAACTGTAGAAATTCCAACTTAGGTTGGGTGAAATTTCCCTTGGACAATAGCACGAAATATAATCAAGCTCAAGCAACATGAAATTTACATAAGTTCACGATGGAGGAGGCAACACAAACTCTCCATGTGTTTGTAAGAGTAACCAAACAGAGGAGGACACAAATCTATTTACCGAGAACAAATTCCTAAGGTCATATTAGATCTCAATGTTTGAAGAACAAGCAGAAGGATGTGCTTTGGCCAAGGGCGACTCATTGTGCTTCCAAAAAAGAATATATATTTATTGTCCCCTCTTTTTGGGTTTTTTAATATTATTTTGTCTTTTTCAATTTTTTAAAGAGCTTGAAAAAGAATAAAAGAATGCTACGTTACAAAGGAGGAACGCATTTTGTAATCATACTAGTTCTAGGTGCAAGGAACACACTAATTCTTAGAGCAATGAGATATGTGTAGGAAAATGACACTCGGGGAAAATTCCTCCATGGTTCAAGGTGTCAGGTCATAGAGGCAAAGTGCTACAAGGATTGCGTATAAGGCATGCTTCAAAGGTTCAGTTGAGAGCAGCATGGAGCCAACATTATGCGAAAGATACAAAGATGAAAATGTGTTTAGCGAGACACAATGAAACCCCCTTCAATGTAATTTTTAATGAGCCCGGAGAAGGTAAGCTCGGTAGTTTTTTCATGTTTAGAGAGTCTAAAAAAAATGTAAAAGAAAATCCATTAGGGTACCTTTTTCAGAAATAGTCTAGTCGGTTCGAAAAAGGGGTAAACTAGCACCAAAAAGATGTCTATTCAAAACCATTTTAACAAGTGTGACAAAGACAAGATCACTCGATAATATTTTCAATTTTAAGGAGTCGGAAAAGATCTTAACTATGTATTCACTTTATTTTTCTAGTTTTAGTCTCCTTGTCTTGAAAAAGTATAAAACTTATTGAGGAGAACTCTCCCAATGAGACAAATCTCCCAATGTGTACCTTTTTCCTCCGTAATATACAGGGCGGAAAAAGGGGTAAACTCGTGCCAATAGATGTTCTTCTGGACCAATTTAATGAGTGTGAAAGAACAAGATCACTCAATGATCTTTTCAATTTTAGGGAGTCTGAAAAGACCTTAACTATGGACTCTATGGGGGTTCCTTTTTCATAAATTTAGTCCCTCAGGCCTGAAAAAGGGTTAAACTTGTTCCTAAGAATACTATTCTAGAAAATTGAAGCTCCTAGAGTATACCTTTGTTCATAAGATTGAGCATCCAAACTGAAAAAGGGGTAAACTACCGTCAGATAGACGTGCCTTCAAGTTTGAGTTTGGTGAGCGTGACGGAAACAAAGATCGCTCAAAAATATTTTCATGTTTAGAGAGTCTGAAAAGGACTTAAAGAAGACTCCAAGAAGTTACTTTTCTCAGTTAATCCATACAAGATTGAAAAGCATAAATGTAGTCTCATCGGATGTTGCTTCCAGGTTTCAAAGAGAGCTTGAAAGACAACAAAGCATGCTCATTTTTGGGAGTCTCGAGGGTGAGGACAAAAGTGATGATGTATCATACGAATGAGGCTCAATCCTGTAATCATGACAGTACTAACAAGGACTCCCGGGCCTAAAGTCATTAGAGACAGTATGGACGCCAAAATGCAACAGGCATCTATCTAAGGCATCCATGTAAAAGGTAGGCTCTACCACCTAATCACGACACTTCTAAAATAACAAAGATGGTTCTGGGTCACACTTTGGTGGGATCGATCCTATGGAAAAGAAGAAAATATATCAAGACGCAAAAATTGGAGGTGGAATCCTAACTTATATGCAAAAAGTTTGAAAAATGACTTTTGCCAAAGGACCTTTAAAACTGACCCATTTCCCCAAAATGTTACCAAACCAAAAGGAAAAACGCATCGTAACATCCAATAATAAACTCACAAACCAAATTAAATGATTTCTAAGACAGAAAAAATGACAAAGGGGATAAAAAAGTGGCAAAAATGTCTATAAATAGAAGCTAACATCTCATTTTCACCATTGCAATTTAAAAACTAACCAAAAGGTAAAAAACACCCATTTGCTAAAAGAGTTGATTATGAGAGCTTCAGAGGATGAAATGAACTTTCGCTAAGACCAAGTAAGTATAAACTCATCCCTCTTGCATTCTAATTCTTCTTTCATGCATTTTTTTTAGCTTTTTTGGGGGCACACCCTCTTAAAAAAGGGAGGCCCTACGTGTAAGCGGGTTGTCCAAGGACAACCCACGTATGTCTATGGGAAGAAAAATTTTTTCCCGCCTACACCCTCAAAAGTATGGGGAAAATAATAATGTAAGAGATAACTCCCCTTTGAACTATCATGGAACATGATGTATGTCCACTGGAGGGAGAGGGAACATGAGGAGATCAATATCTTGGTCAATGAGGACCCTACTGCCATTACCGCATTGAGACAATGTGGGCTATGGAAGTTTTACCAGTGTTCACTTATGAGGGAACAAACCAAGCTATTGAATGCCTTGGTGGATTACTGGCAGCCAAACACATAGGCGTTCATGATTGAGGGGCAGCTGTTGAGTCCAATGACTGAGGATATATATTTCTTGAATGGCCTCTCAAGAAGAGGGAAACCAGTCGATTTGTACACATTTCCTCATGGCCCATTCAACATCACTGACTACATTAGGATGAACTACAAGGCTGGCATTGAGAAAGTATGTTCTCAAGTTCCCATCAACAAGATCCCCAACTTGTCACTGAAGGTGATCCTACTGCTCATTGGGAGGATCATTGGATTCGCAACTGTCCACTAGGATTCTCGGGTGCACATGTATTATGAAATGAAATTCCCAGATGCATGAATTTTTGACTCAAGTATGACCATCCTCACTTGCATGAAGAGGCAGCTTATAGATTTATGTGAGTGTAGAAATAAGAACTTCAGGTTCAATATTATTTTGTGCTCATTCTTCTTTGAGAGGGTACCTAGTCTTAGTCTGAGAGAGACAGTACGGGGGCATGTGGCCTCCTTCCCAACAGTTTGTATATGGGAATTATTCTTTCCATGATAGGGGGGAGGAAGGAACATAGAGGCCTTTGATGATAAGTTCTTTGACTAGTGGGCACAACAGATTCTAGTGATAGAGGACTACCCCTATGTTGGAATCAACTTTTCTAGAGATCGACACATGCCAGTACCTCCTCAAGAGGAGCGAGGAGAGATAAGTACGTGTGTTTTAAGTTATTTAATTTTTAGTTTCTTTTATATATCATTTTTTATATGTATCAGAGTATTGACAAATATGTATCTGTTATGTACAAATGTGGGACCAGTGCGCCCGACAGACTCATCGAGGACTAGGCGATGTCCTCAACCAGAGGCCGTACTAGAAGTAGCCGATGGAAAAGCAACTGCAAGGGGACCTCCAATCGTAGAGTCTAAGAGAGTTTTGAGATGGGTGGAGTGGATCCTCACCATGCTCACTCATGCAGTTCTCATGGGTGAGATTGAGGATCTTTCGCCATCCATGTAGCCTCATGTAGTTGGGGCACCACAAACTTGGGTGCAACTCTTACGCCATTTGGAAAATGTCGTCGTTCACTACAGTAGGGCCAATAGGACCCAAGCTTAGATAGGATAGACTCATTATGTGACAAGGGTACTTTTTGTATACTTTTAAGCCATAAGCCCCGTGATGTATACCAGATTACTATTTTTGAGGCGTTCGCACCCACCTATATACTATGAGACTTTTTGATATATATATATATATGTATGTATGTATGTATATTTACATATTTTGTGTCTTATGGATCACATTTATTTACAAATGTATGTACATCTGTATGTGTTTGCTTCTTTTTATGTGTGTGCAACATGCCAATCTAATACATGATTAGCTACAGTATTTGTTATTTTATTTAATATCCTAGGAACATGGATATACATAATGTAATCAAAGAAACGTTATAAGAGACGTACCCTAAGGAAACATCGGTGTAAAGTAGGATCATAAATGTGGTAAAATCCATTTAATTGGGACACAACCAGCTGAGCATATAAGTAAACCCATAGGTGATAAATTCCATGCGACAAAGCGTCATGAAGAAACTCTATCACTGAACTATACTCAACGACATTGTTTGTGGCGTCACCTAGACAAATACCTCCAGAAGATAGCAACTTGCCTTGAGGCGTGAAAATCACCCAAGCTGCAGAAGCAAGCCTCTAAGTGTGTCGACTAGTGTCGTACCAGAACCCAAAGAGCACCTCTGATTCACTTGATATCTGCCACAGTGAAAAAGATGACATAAATAACGACACATCCATAAAACAAAAAGACAATTTTTTTTATAAGAACTATACATATGTACAAGAAGTCACCCAGGCCTCCAACCTATGAGTAATACTTATTGAGGTAGAGCCCATTTCTATGCTCCACCAATGAATTTCTCTCAAATTCAAACAGACAATAAGCGCCCTTCTTTAAGACCTATTTCACGATGAAAGGTCTGAATGAGATGGTTCTGAAATTTCCTGCCCCCAAGGGATCCTTATCTTGGTCGTAGACCAAGACAAGGTCGCCTTCGGAGAAAATCCAAGGATGAACAAATCGATCATATCAACACTTGATTCATTGCTTGTGAGAATCGTTGGCCAAGGATGCATCACGACGTTGCTCATCGAGTTGCTCAAGATATAATAGGTGTTCCTCAAGTGGTGAAGTGTCTGACAATAACTCTACTGCCAATTTTAAAGACAAGATCTGGTGGTTAATAGGAAATATTGCTTCCATCCTGTAAATGAGCTGAAAAGTTCAGTAACCGGTGGCATTCTTTAGAGATGTTTGGTAGGCCCATAATGCCAAGTAAAACATAACATGTGAATTTTACTTGGCATAATTGATCATTCGATGCAGAATAGTCTTGAGGGACTTATTTACATCTTCCACCTGACCATTGTCTCGTGGGTAGTAGGGTGATGAATGTTCCTACCTCAACCCAAGATTTGATGTTAACTCATACATTATTTTGTTCTGGAAGTGACTTCCATGGTCAGTGACAATCTCCTTTGGGATGCCAAACCTTGCTACTATTTGGTTAAAAATGAAGAGAGTCGTTGTTTGGCCATCATTGTTAAATTTTGGCATAGCCTCGACACACTTTGTGAAGTAGTCTACCACTACGATGATATAAGGATGCCCTCTCACTGAAGCCAGGTGGCATGAAGTAAAATCAATCCCCCACTTGGTGAAGGGACCAACGACAATGACAGGAAACATGGGAGTAGTATGTGCCCTCATCTTCCAAGATAATATCATACATGGGTGGAACTTCTTGACCAACTCAACGCAATATTTGATTGACGTAGGCCAAAAGTAACTGGCTCGTAGAATCTTTTGGGTTGTTTCCAACCCAAAAAAATGACCACCACATGCTACGATGTGGTAGTTTTTAAGAACAAGTTTCACCTCTCCATGTATAAAGCATCGACAAATAATACAATCTACACCTCAACGATACAAAGTGTCATTGAGTATGAGATAGTTTTGTGCCTGATGGCGAATTCATCAATGCTCGTCGTGAGAAGCAAAAGAAGGGAACTTCAAAGTCTGGAGATAGACTAGTATATCTCCATACTAGGGGTCTGAAGATGCGATCATAAAAGTATCTTCTTTAATAGGATATTCTTCGAGCTTAACATCACCTGATTCAACCAGAAGTTCTGAAATAAGTTCTGCAAAGACCAACAACTTTTTTATTTTCATGGAAACAATATCCAAGTCAAATTCCTGGAGGATTACAATCCATCTACTAATTTTTTCGCCAATAATATGTCATGTCAACACATATTGAAATGGATTCACAATGGTGATGACGGTGCTCTTGCGAAGAAAAATATAATGACAGAACTGCTATACATCATGCAATGCTACCAACACCATCTTCTTAACATGGGAATAGTTGAGTTCTGGTCCAACTAAGCATCAACTCAAGTAATAAATCACGTTCTCTTCGATAAAATCATCCTCTTGAACCAATACCATAGAGATGGTCAACTCTCCAATGACCATGTACAATAATAAATATTTATTATAATTGGGGGGGTGGAGCAGAGGGGCATACGTGAGGGCATGTTTCAACGCTTCAAAAGAGCATTGAGAGGCTTCATCCCAACAGAAAGGGACACTCTTTTTCAATAAACACATGAACCCTTTAGTGATCTCGGCATAGTTTGCGATAAAGTGCCAAATAAAGTTTGCATTCTCTTGTAATATTTGAAGTTGGGGGACTGTGCACGGGGGAGGCAACTGAACTATTGCCTCAACCTTCATAGGATCGACCATGATCCCTGTTGTCCAAAATATGAAACCTAAAAGATAACCCGATGTCATGCATAAACTGCACTTATTAGGATTCAAGCGAATCTGATAGTAGCAACATCATTCGAAGATTAGTCGAAGGTCTGTGGGATGATGAGATCTCTTGAGAGAGAGTGATACTAAATCATCAAGATAAGCCTCAATTATATGTCTAATATTGTGGAAAGGAAAATACATGGCCCACTGAAAAGTGGCTTCAACGTTATTCAGGCCAAAAGGCATCTTACGATAAGCAAATGTGCCCCATATATAGATAAAAGTTGTTTTATGTTGGTCTTTGGGTTTGATCTGAATCTGGTTATATCTCGAAAAACCATCCATGGATGAAAATACCTCATAGCCTGTGCATTCATCAACAATCTAATCAATGAATGGGGTGGGTATATTATCCTTTGGATAGGCCTTGTTCAAGTGAGGGAATTCCATTCATATGAGAATCATACCCTATTTTTTGTTAACCGAAATGGGATTTGACACCCATTGTGTCAACTGTACTGTATTAGATGAAACCAACTTTGATCATTTTCTCTACTTCAACCTTAATAGTTGTTGCTTTCTAAGGATTCACTGGACAAAGCTTTTGTTGGACAGGCTTGGCATCAGGATAAGCCATTATCTCATGTTCGATGATTCATGGATCAATGCCTGGCATTTCCTCATAATACTAGGAAAAAACATCACGAAATTCCTTAAATAAGTTTGTCTAGATTTGAATCTCCTCGAGGGAGCAGTCCTCTCTTACGAAAAAATTCTCCATGATGCCAGGGGTTCTGGATATATCTATAGGTATTGTTTCAATGATACTTTCCATATTACCCTCAACGTAAACTTTGTTCATAGCCAGACGATTAACTGGAAAAGACTTGTCTCCAGTCATAGTCAACACAAATTCACTTGCCTCTATTCTTCTTAATTCTAGGAGGAAATAATATATGTGATGGAGATCATCCCATGGCCTATCTAGACGAGTCAATGCCTCAAGAATAACCTCATCTGAGGGCAAGACCAACTCTAAAGAATCAGTATTGGCAAGGGAACCTTCATCCCAAATAGGCTCGAGAACTGGATCTAAGTCCTCTGCTGGAATCAGATCGTGGTTGACCGAAGCTTGTTGGACAATATTGGATGCAAATTTTATCGTGAAAAATGGCATGGCCATGCCAGGATGCCCTATCCCTTCCATCGATGCTGATGGGGAAGTAAGAGTCCACATATCGTGAAAGTAAGTCATTCAGAATGACGACACTTGAAAAATAACAACCCTAGGCTGGTCAGGGGAAATTGATATAAAGTTGACATCACCAGAAGGAGGCGGGTAATCGAAAGTACCCATCAAAGGTAGACACAAACCAACCCCCTTGTTGACGACGCCAGGCTAAGGGTTATCAATCATTAGGACTGTGGATTCCCCCGATGAAGGGTTAGGATGGGAGAAGGAAAACTTGTCAATGGTTACGATTCGACCCTCATGTGGAAACAACAAGACCCGAAAAATTGTGGCAACCACTACGTGCATTACATAAGTCCAATTTCTTCCTAATAGAAGGTTGTAGTCAAGAGGTGCATCGACCACTTCAACTTTGACACACATAGTCTTCCCTCCTAACTGCACGGGGAAAGAAGGGATGATTCGATGTGGTCTAAATGAATGACCATCAAAAGTAGTAAACAAAGTTGGTGATGGAGACAAAATGGGTTGGAAAATGGCTTTAAAACACTCCAATGACATCACACAATTCGAGGTGCCCCCATCAACCATCTTGCGGAAAATATTCAAGATAAAAGTTTTCGTGGTGTAAGCCACTTCTATCTTAAATGCAAATTGGTAAGGGAGATGAGGTTTCAAGTTGGTCGTATTGAGAACAATTGTTCCTAGATTACAAGTCTCTATTGATCCCAAAGAAGATAACATAGCCTTTCTCTACAAAGGGAATCTCTGGAAGACCTCCAAAGCAGACATCACGTAAAGGGTTTGTGACAAATCCTCCACCATAGAGTAGTTTTGGGTGGCCCTCGCATTTGGATTATGAGAAGATTTCTTGAATTCCCCTTCGGGATGCATGTCATTATTTCTCCCATTGTCCTCTCAATATAAAGAGGAACAGGTGGGTTTGTGGCTTCTTTACCCTTTTTGACAAATTCTCACATTTTGTAATCGTGTGCTCTGGTCTCTATATAAGAGCCACCTATCATCATATAAAATTTTGCGGCTGAGGGATTACTAGATGACGTGGAGGGTCCCTGAATGGCTCCATCTGCGCTCTAAGAGGCTTGAGTAATTTTTTTCCCATGTAGAAATGGGTTCGTTAACACAACAATCTATTGCTGTGCCAATAAATTATTGGCCTCCGCACGTCGAGGACACATGTGAGTCAGGTGGTCCTTCGTGTAAAGGTTACATAGATACTTCAACTTTCTCCTCTTTTTGTTTCCTCTGCCAGCATTGTTGTTGTGTTTATTATCCCCCTTACCCTTTTTGTTTCATTGTTTTTTCTTCCCTTCAGGCTGTTGGTTGGCCTTTGGGTTCGTCAACTACACATTGTGTACATCTGACGTTTGGTTAGGGGGAACCTTTGAAATGGAGGTCTGGATGGACGTTGTTTGATGTACTGACAATTGTTGCAATTGATTTGATAGTTCATCAATGGGATTTCCTTGTGATGAACCAACTATACCGTCAACATGTGGTCCAAAATTTTGTTTGGCCTTTTGAAGGATGGACCCTAGCACACATGGAAAAATCTCATAGAGTAAGCTAGACTAAGAGTATATCAGTTCGAGTTGTTGCGCTCTCATTATCGCCTCCTCCTATGAAAACACTCCCGAAGTTGCAACATCCTTGGATAACTAAGGTACCAAAGACTTCAGGAACCAATCCAGCAGGAAAGCCGATGGGACATGTACCTTAATCAAACTCTTATGATGCCTCCATCCTCAGATGTGATTCGAGGTATAATTGGCCTTTGTATTCTCAAAGTTGGCCAACAACTCGGTGTCGACATCATATCTCACAGGTAGTTGGAAATGGTTTAGGAAAACCATCACCAAATCACTAAAGTAAGAATATCTTGAGCGATCGAGCTCGATGCACCATTTCGCAGCACCCCCGATAAGAGTATGTTGAAACAGGTGTGACTATACGATGTCACCTCACAGTTAG
Source organism: Picea glauca (assembly GCA_000966675.3). Taxonomy (NCBI): domain Eukaryota; kingdom Viridiplantae; phylum Streptophyta; class Pinopsida; order Pinales; family Pinaceae; genus Picea; species Picea glauca. Next base: position 111,783 of record JZKD02S2155374.1, read on the forward strand.
TTTGAACAGAACCATAGGTGGAAAGTTGTCACATGATCACCCAGATATTCACTAGGCTTGCCTTCAAATTTGGGAATATCTGAGGGAAACTTAGTCGGCATGGGGGACCAACGCGTATCATGAAAAATTGGGTCGTTAAGAAACCTCAACAAGTCTGGCAGATGTAACATTGCCAAAAATGGTAGTTTGGGTTGGGTATTATGTACAGGAAAAGGGAGCCTGGACTTTGACTGGCACCAGGTTGCCAGGAAAATTTGGGTTGTTGGTGAGGGTTCTGGTAGATATCATGTCAATGAATAGTGTATAGAAACTGTGTTTGTTGGGATATCATTGGTTCATTCCCATAATTGGATGACAAGGGTTGGGTGGGGATTTCTCCCTGTGTTGTGTTCCAAATATTTTGGAAAGGGTTTCCCTCTGTCGATCCGATGAACATAGGTACTGAGCCTTGCCCTCGATTCCATTGACCATGGAATGGGTTTCCCCTGATCGACATGCCTTGCGAGGGAGCTGATCCCTGCCAAGGATTCCAAAGTTCTTGTGAGGAGAAAACTTATGTTCTTTCCCCATGTGTAGGAATAGTACCCTCCATAGGATTCTGTTGTACAAAAGCAGGGCTTCCCTCGGCCTAGAAGACAATTGACGAAAAAACATTATTACCAAACACGTTGAATAAAGAGAAAGACATGGAACCCACTAGTGTGATGTAAGAAGAAGGTCCTAAACTACCTGCTCCAAACAACTTATAGTTCGTGTTTGACCAGACAGGTGGCTGGAAAGCACAACTGAGTGAGGGATATGAAGGAGGTATATGATGCCCACCATAAGGGATAGCATTACAGGAGGCTGAGGTGCCCCCCATGGACCCTTTCAAGGGATCATTTGAGCTCCCTTCTCCCAGATCCATGGCCTATAGGGTGGAGTAGGTAAGGGAAAGGTTCGTATCAAAGTCAGGCATCCCATATGAAAATGAAGAGCCCATCATACACTTTGTGAATGGAGCAGTGGTCGTCATCGATGATGGAATCAGACCACTGCCTGAAGTAGAGGGGGTCGAGACCACTGTGTTCCAGACTGACAAAGGTGGGTTAGGAGGAAGAATACCCCATGTGGTGGCAGCCATTAAAGGATTGTGAGGACTCCTGGATGAACTAGCAACATTTTCTTCCATAGATTCTTGTAAGACAATCTGATGCTCATAAGGTGTTACCCTCAGAGGAAAACCTTGTACCAATATTGGCACCAAAAATTTAGTGATCGGAGGGTTAGCCAGTCTGAGAGATTCCTCTCCAAGGTCAGAAACAATGAGTTCCTCCAGATTCAAGTAATCTCCTCTCGGATTTTGATCGTGAACAGTCTCTTGTGACCCGATCGCTTCAAATGACCCTTGTTGGTCAAGTCTTCATCATAACGGTGGCGGTGGTGGCTCCAAAGTTACCAACGGCAGGCCCTGAAGCCTTCACGACCGATGGAGATTTTGATATTCCACTTTGTGAAAATATCAATGACATGATAAGGATTTAACTAACTTTTAAAACCAGGCACATACTAGAAAAGTTCCTACAATATAAACCAAGCAAACCACTCTCTAGTTGGAAGAACAATTATGCCAGCCGACACTAGAGAAAATTATTGGTGCAAGTGCAACTCGAACACGGAGGCACCCTCTAGGTATAATATACAAAGTGTGACCCGATGTCTTCCTTAGGTACCATTCTATACCCCCGAAGTCACTTGTGTAAGTCTCTAGAATAAAGGCAACTAACTTTCTATCTCGCGAACAGTCACCAGGTGGGTACAGTCGACAGTCGGGTGGACCACAATGAGCAGGATAAGAAGTCTGAAACCTACCGAGCATATTGAAACAAAGTGTTCTGAAAGAAAACTAAGGATCTCGAATGGATTCGAGGTCCATGAAGATCCGTAGCCAAATGAAAGCGACAGTATCCCACGACATATCCTCAATATGAATTCCCCACTACGTTTAGTCTGACTTTGTAGGGGTTATCTTCGTTGCCTTTCCTCATGCAATCTCATGTTTAGCCCCTGTGTTAGAGAAGGATCCCGTGTTAGAGAAGGGTCTCAGATAACTTTCACGTCATTGGAATTTTACACTCCCTAGCTCTGAATCCATTGTTTGTTTAAAATCCTTGAAGAGTTTCCTCTCCAACCTAATTCAAGGCTCTAACACTAAACTAGTTGATTGACCATACAAACATATAAGTCTAGTTAATTTTAATTTTAGTGTTCATTTTAAATGGATTTTTTTAACTAAAAGGATATGGCTGTGAAACTAGTGATGTTTGTTGAGAGACGAAAAGAGGAGAAATAAACAAAAATCTGAAAGCAAATTACTTCTAGAAAAATAAATATTTTCAACTAGCTCTTTGTAACTAACTTTTTCATAACTAACTTTTTCAAGATATTTAAAAACAAGAGCTAAAATGAAATTTCGCTCGACCACGAGCTACTTAAGTTCTAAGAAATCAATAAATAACTTAAAAAATGAACTCCTTTTCCTTTCAAGTAAAATAACTAACCCTAACTACTTTACCAAACTAAGAAATGAAAAAAAAAATTCTTTTTGATTTGAAAATGCTTCAAACAAGAAAAACTTGAAATAATTTTTTTTTTTTTCTTTAAAGAAAATGAAAGGGGGAAAATAAATACAAGACAAGACTGAAAATGGTCTCTCACCGACTTTGGATCGCAGGGAGTCACTAAAGACACCAAACAGGTTGATCAACAAACTCCAAGACTCGCCTAAAACACTTTCAGAAGTAAACACAAGAAATCTTCAAAAAGACAAGCAAACTAACATCTAACCCAAGCTATGACTGTAAAAAACAAAGACACTAAACTCTGTCAAGAAGTCTTGAGAAGTAGAAACCTCAATTAGGAAAGAGGATGGTTGCCTCTTTTTCAAAAACAATTTCATGAACTAGGTATGCTATTGTTGTTTCAATAGCCTACATATGTATGCGGGTTGTTTACTAGACAGGGCACGTATGTATGTGGGATGACCCACTGTAGGGCGCGTACACCTTTGTAATTCCTCAAAAAAAAAAAAAAGACACACTGATAGGGCAGGGAGGATTGGTATGACACCAACAGGTGACTAGAATTCCTTAAAAGACTCAGCAAACTCAACAGAAACTCAAAAGGTATAAAACCAATCAAACACCCAAAAAATCCCCTAAAACCCTAGAGGCTTCCCTAGTATGGTCTCTAGTTATGCTAGCGGGAAAAACCCCCTATGTGTAACATCCCACTATAGCGCACCGAGAAAACTTATTATTTGAGGACACTTGCTCGCAAGTGATCTGGACTTTTCTGATGTTAAAACATTTATACTTGATTATGATGCGTTATGATAGATGACCTGATGTTTTACTATTTGATGTAGACAGGTGCTATTGACTCAGTTTTATTGAGTGTGTAGGGTTTTGGACCGTGAGGATGCAGAGGCATTGGTGGAACCCCTTGGACTCTGAATTGAGTCAGGGAGTGTGCTATTTGGGTTGATTTATTTACTGTGATATTCCATTGATTTGATGATTTGATGTTGACATGTTCTGACACGATTGTCGATGATGCAGGCTGACGATAGCTTGCCGACTAGACTCACATATGGAGTAAAGGAGCCACACACGATTACCAGAGAGGTTGAGGGAGAGGGGTGGACAACAACCCTGCCACTGCCTACTAGCACTCCCGTCGTGGCTCGAACTGAAGGTTAACGATTACCTAGTTCGAGAGGATCCACGATGCCGTGAGGGAAAAATGCGACGGTCGCTCACGATGATTCTAAGGGGAACACAATAAGGTGGGGGCCTTATTCCTTAAAGCCCTTAGTATCCCACAATTTCACCTGGTGGAGTTTTGACTCCAGGGGTTATAGATGTCTACCAATCAGTCTAGTTGGTGAGTGGCACCCTTGGAGCACGTGGTGCATCCTGAAGGGAACATCACACAAAAGAAACACAAGAAGCGAGTGGCACCCTTGGAGAACGTGGTGCATCCTAAAGGGCACATCGCGTAAAGGAAACGAACGAGGCGAGTGGCACCCTTGGAGCACCTGGTGCATCCTGAAGGGCACGTCGCATTGATGTGGATGAAGGAAACAAACCTAAACATCCCTAAGACATTAACACCTTAATAAATCCTTAAACAATTCCCCTAACCAAGTGTCGCCAGTTCAGAATTTGAGTCCTAAGTCAAAAACTTTTCTAGGGTAAAAATTTTAGTCTAACCTTAAAAAAAGAAAAAAAGAAAAAACATAATTCAAGACTATACATTAAATATTCATTACCCCTATGATTTGMAACCTCCACCTAATACAAGGAKTTTCCTTCCTTAATTARATACATAAAGCAATTCCTTCTTTAATTGAATTCATAAAGTAATTCCTTCCTTAATTGCATACATAAGGCCATTCCTCATTCCCCAGTAATAAGCATGATAATTTATCTTTATTAGTGAAGGTACTACTTTGCCCTAACATAATAATCAAAACTTAACCATCTCCTAATAAAAATTCCATTATATTCTAGCTCACAATAGCTTTTCCATTCAAATAACATTAAAATTTCATTTCCTACTAGCTAACACTAACAATACGTGTGCTTATAATAAAATTAAACAAAAAAAAAAAAACCCACTTAAGCTATGATTTGAGTCTTCATAAAGTGTGTAGGGTAAAATAAAGAGACTAAGAAATTAATTCAAATCCGTGGTTGTAAATTTGAAAAGAAGGATTTAATTAGTTAACTTGTGGGAGTATAAAGAGTTACGATTTTAAAAATAAAATGAAGAGATGCATTGGTGCATTTACCTTTTTGGTAAAAAAAAAAGAGAGGGAATAATAAAATAGGGAAATGAACCTTTTAATAAAAAAAATAAAAATAAAAAAAAAAAAATTGGGAGAAATGTGGGGTATGAGTGACACTTGTGAGATAGACAATTTTGGAGGGTTTTTCATTAAAACTTAAATTAAATATGATTTAGGGCAAGGGGGCTCAAAAAACTCCATAAAAGAAAGGGGGATGGAGGGAAAAGGGGATGGGCTGTTAGGTATCGTTATGCTGTCGAATTTGGACTGGATTGATTGCTTGTGAGGAGTTGGGATTAGAGTGGTAGCTCAGCCTTGGAGGCAAGCTGGGAAGCTAGCTATACTATCTGGACTGTGTGTGGCCCCTTTGCGGCTCAGGGGGCTAAGGGGGAAGCAGAGTACCCCTAGCGTTTGGCTGGGAGGTACCAGTGTCGTCTCTATGGTCGACGAGCAGGAGCGGGACGGAGCGCATGGACAACGCTTAGAGAAGGAAAAAGGCAACGATATGCCCTTTAAATTTTGCATAGTAGATTGCTTAAGATTTATGCTTGGTTGGCTTGTTGATAAAAAAAAAAAATGAATTTGTTCAACGTGTTAAGGTTCCATCTGAATTTGATTGAAATTGTTTCATGGCTGAAGGTTGGTTGTTTGCATTTAGACTGGAAGCATTTTATTTTCTGGAATATTTAGTTCGTTGTATTACTAATGAGACCTCGGCTGTCTTTCCATAACCCTCCCCGGCCCATGTCGCTGCGTTCACCTTACTCCTCATTCTTATTTTATTTATTTATTTATTTTTATGGCTGCTTCTCATGTTTAAAGGGATACCTTAGTTTTGTATTTATGTGCTCTGGTATTTTGAGGTTTCGTTGTTACCCTTCCTGGCATGTCAAAATATTAGTATTACTCCTAGCATTTTTGTTGAAATTTTGGATCTGAGACTTGTTCCGACATTAGATAACACAACCGTTATTCAAAAAAAGAGAATTAAATTCCCACTGCATGCTGAGATACACCTCTGCGTTTTCATTTTTTTTCTATCCCTGAGTTTTGTTGCAAGTTCGTTGAGGGTATTGTCATCCCGTTCTTGAAAATTCATTTAAGGTGCTTGTCTGTCTGTCATTCATTGGTATTTTGGCGTTGGTTGGATTATGAATTTTCTGCCTGCATGTTTGGGCAGCTTGATAAGAAAAGGAATGTATCAACATTATGAGTCTGTGTTGAATACCTTGGTTGGGTCAGCGTTTTGCGTGTCTGCGACATGATGAGGAACTGGAATGAAAATCGAATTCCATCTCCATCGACAACTGTTTATAACTCTATTTTTCTTCTTCACTTTTACCTCAGCATGCATTCACCCAACCATCAAGCGGTGCCTCTATAGTTGAACGCATCTCTGTATTTTCGTTGACCATTCCTCAACTTGCAATGCACCCAGCGACTAGGATGCTCTCACCATCCATCTAACGATTTTCGTACTCAGTATTTAGCACCTTGTATTCTCTGCGTTTTGGGGAAAATCGATTCCCCAGATTTCTCTGCCCCTTTGGTGATTCATATCCCCTTATTTATTGTGATATTTTTGGAAAAACTGCCCCCTCAGATTTCCTGGGTCTTACCTCTCGTCAGACTGCATCTGACCATAGTGTCAGCGCTGGGGAAATGAATGTAAGCTCGGCGTTTCTATGGCGTATTTGATAGCATCTGTATTCGCATTCCACCTTGTATTTGACAGCATATTAAAACACGATTAATACCTAACTGTAATCACGTTTTAACCTGAGACCATTCGCTTCTTCCACCTATAGAAATCCAAGACCGAAGTTTCAGGTATGGATAAAAAGTTAGGAAATTGTTAAGCTAGATTTTCTTTTTATGGAAACAGTTTAACCTTAATGAAAGCTAATGGTTCAGTCCGAGTTTATTTATGGGTTTTACGGAAATAGTTCAGTCCTTAAGCATCCAATTTTTCACCGAGGGTTATGCGTTCCGTAAATTCATACTATTTCTCTCGGTATGCGTTGGCGTATGGAATAGTTAATTTTTGAAAACTAATGCGTTCATATGGAAGTTCTGCTTTAGTAGTTAGGTGTTCAATGTTTTGAAGGTTATGTATTTGACAGAAGTTGGATTTTTCCGAAAAGTTATTCTTTCTTTTATATTAGGGAACCCTCATTGAAAGTTGTGTTTAAAGAAGGGTTTGCCTTCAATGAAATGTATTGTCTGAGTTCACTAAAACAGTAATTTATATTTATATATGTTTTTAAGAAAATTTATGTTTTAATTGAATAAAAGTTATGATCTCCTTAAAAGTTAAATGGTTGAAAGGATTATTACAACTTGCATCCGTTGATATAATTGTTGCATAGTTGGATGAAGTTAAGGTTAATAAATCCAAGAACTAAAGCTCAAGTGCGTTCAAAAAAATTTGTCTTCTCATTGCACTGCAGTGATGCATGAAATCTAGTATAAATTCTCATAATGATGGTTGCTTAATCATTTCTAATGGTTTTTCGGGTTAATCATTATTAATAATGATTACTTGGGTATAGGATTAGGTCAAGATTTAATGGAGCTATTCCTAATAAGGTCAAGGTTATTCTTATAGAATTAGGGTTAGGCTCTTTTTAGAGTTAGACTAGGTTTATTTTTATTTCAGACATTGAAAGGACCTTAAAATAAAAGAAGGTCATACTTTTAACCTTTAAATTAAATTTAAATGTTATGGTATTGTAAAATTCATTGGCAAGGTTACGTGGGATAAATGTAACGTTGTTTTATTTTTGAAAGATTATGGTAGCTAGAATAAAAAAGTGTTGTTCTCTTGTGGCAAATCATTAATTAATTTTAAAATATACCCTATATACATTGTTTATAATCAAGTTCTTCAAGAATTCCTAATGCAACCTCCTTTTTATGCAAAAACGCTTACCGACCAAAAGAAAAGAAAAGATCATTGTAATGAAGTTATGTGATGAAATGGAGTTAGGGTTTTGAGTAAACTATAATTAATTATATCACCTCACTTTATAGCATTATTAATTATATCACATTATTATAGCATTATGTAGGAATGATGTTATGGTTATGATTGGGTGCTGAGGTAGTTATTAAATTCTTATTTTCCTGTATATTATTCTTTTTACCTCCTATATTTTAACTTAATCGAAGGCCAAGAGGTAATGTGATTGACATTTATATGTAGGGTTATTGAAAGGAGATATTTTGTTATCATTAAATGGTAGTGTGGATGAATGTTGTCAAAATTGGTTAACATATAAAAATGCAAGGTCTAGAATCTAAGTACAATCCGTCATTATGAATTGGTATTGGGAAATTGCAATTAATAGTTTTTTTTTTTTACCTTATGTTAGAGTAGACTTGGCGACTTGTAACTAATGAAAACTGCAAGCAGTAACAGATTGGTAATAATGCTATTTGAGTCGGGGTTAATGCCTCGTTCTGGATGGTTGGTCATTGATGGGGTCCCTTCGGTGTTGCGCTTCCCGTAGTGGTCGTGGTTTTTCCGTATTTATTATTATACTGGGCTGGAATCAGTTTTATTGTGTGGTTTGCTTGTGTCAGGCGGGTTATAGACACCTCCTTGTAGCCTTCGTATATATGTCTGTGTGTGTGATTTTTCTGTGTAAAGAATCCAGTGTCGTATCAAGAGTCTCAGGCCCTTTAAAGGCAGGGTTTCCACTCTTGTGACACACCTAACAGAGATTATTAGTTTCTACCTGAGCAGTCGGCCAGGAGCCTATCTGACCTTCTCTCTCTCCGGAGCAGAGGACTAAGATTAAACGCCCTGCCTTTTTGTGCAGAAATAGTAAACTCTACTACTATGGATTCTTCCTTCTGTGACTGTACTGTACATAACCCCTTGTGTTGTTTTCTGCATGCAGTTGCTTGTTGTGCGCCTTATGTCAATGGTCATTTAATGCTTGCAATTACTAGTTGTGCATCGTATGTCTTATTGTTTTGATCATCGTGGTTGCGTCTTGTTAGTCATCGGGTGGCGACGTTGAGTCAAGTATGTCTGGTTCCTTTTTACACGGGCGCCCACACTTTAAACAAAAAAAAAAAATTCACCTGCTATCAGAGTTGTTGTCGTAACGAGGAGGGTGTTACACTATGGCTACACCATGGCTTACAATGTAGGTAGATCAATAACCATTAAAAAGTCTCCTACATCTCTAACTACCCGAAACATACCCCAGACTCATAGAAGAAAAGAAAAATGAGAAGGATTGGGTAACTGTACCTCTACTCTGTGTTTGGTGATGATCCTCTTGCTCTTGAAAAATTCATTGATTGCACGCTTCCTAACAAGGCCAACCTGCATCAAACACAGGAAAACATAAAGCTACAAGCATGAAATTAATGTTCAAGCTAGGGTTATATGTTAGAATAAAAACATAAACAAATGAAAACATTCCATACATCATGATTTGGGACAACAAAAGTACTTCTTTTATTGATAAAACAACGATCACTTACAACCAAAGTCAACTACTGCTCCACGAACCTAGTCTGAAATCCTCTTCATCAAGCTCCAAGTGCACCTTCGTATGGCTTCTCCTCTCAACCTTCTTCTGGGGAAGTATAATGGGTTTATTATGGAGGAAGGAAGGAAAATTGGGGAATTCTGAGGAAATTCTCACAAAAGGGTTGCAAATGCTTGGGGCAAGGAGGGGATGTGAAACAGGAAAAGTTTCATTGTTACTTTGTCTAGATGTGGAATGAGACCCCAAAACCTCCTTTTATATGACAAAATGATGGTTATTCGGTTGAGTGACAAACTATAGGAAGTGGATTAGTTGGGAAGCTACCCAATAGCCCGTAATCTCAACGAGTTCCTTGCAACTTTTTATTTTTTGCAAATTTTGAAATTATACGTGGGTTGTAGTGGTGCAACATGCTTATGTACGCCGACTATAGTGGTGAAACAAGCATATGTACGTGGACAATATTGGTGCAGGGCGCATACACATTCAAAACATGTGTTTCTTAGACGAAAAATTGAGTGATGGATTGGAAAAAAATGCAAGTATGAGGGCCAAATGCTAGGTATGCATGTGTAGAGCAATTTAGGGTTATAACACCTTTCATTGTTGGTTCACTAGAGATTTGCAAACAACTTGAAAAAAAAACATGTCCAAGTTAGAATTGAATATTCCATGATCTTTATTTTTTCAATTTTGCAAGGTTGTTTATCACTTGTCATGTTCTTTATACCTTGTCATTATGTACAAGATGTTCATGGAAGAGAATAAAATTCGAAGCACGTACTTGAAAATATTTGAAAGAATTGCATGTATTTGTTGATACTCTTCATATGAAAATTTGTTAATACTCTTCATGTTAATTATCAGGGGTCATCCATGAAAGATATTTGAATTATTATTTATTCCCTAGAGTTATGGAAGATAATACTTAATATTCCTCCAAGTATAGTGGCATGTGAGAGAGTATTCTCACGTCAAAACATAACAAAGGATATACTAAGAAAAAACTATCATTGGGTACATTAAATGCCTTCATTTGATTGCCACTAAGAGGGATTGATTCATCACTAATAGAATGGGATAGGGTGCATTAAATTTAGAAAGATGCTAAGAAAAAAAGAATCTTAATTATTTATAGATTTTGTTTCTCTGTTTATTTTTTTAATGGTGTTGTATTCCATATGATGTAGATTCAAAACAAAAATTAATAGAAAGACATATAATACATAATAATTAGATAATAGAAAAATTAAATACAAATATATGATAAGGGAACTTTTAAATTTTTTTATTGGGTGGATATGAGTGTCCTTCCAATAATTTGTACCTTGTTGGAAATACTTCCAAAACATAAGCACTTCACACAAATGAAAAAATCTCTTTAAAATTATAATTTTTATTTTTATTTTCTGTAACTCAATAACAATTTTTAAAACATAAAAGATGCTTGGAGTAAGTCATTAACACACCACTCCAAATTTTTTTGATCTAGATGATTAGGTGAACTTTTCAATTGTTCAAGATGATTAAGGGTTCTAATTAATAAATTACATGCTACCTCTATATTCACCATAATGAAAATTTTTATTTTATTTTCTAGAAGCTCCATGACAATTTTCCAAACATAAAAGATGCTTGGAGTAAGTTACTAACACACCAACTTGCAACTTTTCTCGGTCTATATGATTAGGTGCTATTTTTTATTATTCAAGATGATCGGGTGTTCTAATTAATGAATTACATGCTACCTTTGTATTTTTTTTTTTATATAAGTAAGCCTGTATAAAAAACCTGCCAAAACCAAAGATTACAAAATCATCCCTTTGTTCCAGGCTGTAAACACTGAGCTGCTCCAAGGGGAAACCAACTTAGCCAGCCAAATAGTTCCAAAGTTTGAGTCTTAAACTACTAGTCATAGAAAAATTTCTACAAGTCTTGACAACAAAATACTACACCTTAACCGTTCTACTAACATATAACAAAAGAAAAAATCAAGCCCCTAAGGGTGACCAACTTAACAGTAATTGAAATAGACAGTAACTAATACAGATTGCATCCATGAGGAAAAACCATAGTTAAACACCTAGTATAGTAAATTAGACACATGTACATATCATGTGGTGGGGCTGTAGTGTAGCCACGCATCCATCAAGGAGGTGTCGAGTGTTGAGTCCTTGAGACTGAGGTCTTGCCCATTTCCATTGCGTCCTCCGGCTACACTGGTGGCGTGTTCTCCTCCTAGACTGGTGCGATGGTCTCCTAAGTACCTAGTGGGGGAGCTGGTGCCAATACTGGTGTCTCATCCCCTACTGCGTGATCTTATCCTGTTGGGGGGTGGTGCGCACCCTTCAATGTTGAGAGAAATTGTAGGAATTGTGATGCTTTTCCATCCAAAATCTACAGGAAAAATCGAATATCATCCAAGTCCCGACGTAGGTCAAAGACCAAGCCTTGTAGTTGTGAGAGACCTATTTGCAATTAAAATTTTGGGTTGGAGCGAGAGTGAGGCCGCTGAAGTGAACCTTGGATTAGTTCAAGCCCATCAAACTTAGAATGAGCACCAAGTAGCAGGGCCTGAGGCGACTGGGAGGGGGGGCGGGCTGACGAGTTGGGAGGAGCCACTGGTACTGACTTCAAAGTTGAGGTCAAATTTCCCAGGGGCCTGGGTTGAATCCCAAAGAGGTCCCCAAGAAATCAAGCCACTTCGAACTGTAAGAAAACGACAACGAAAGGGGCAGGAGGCTGTCAGGATTATGACTCGACTATGCCAGGGAGGACGACGAGGTAGGCGAGGAGGAGGAGGAACTATGGGAGGGTGTAGGCGAGGGATGGAGGGCCAAACGCGGTTGGTTGGGCTACCATGCCGAGCCTCATTTGGAATTCCCTCTCTACCTTGGCATCTTTGATATACAATGAGGGCGGAGACAACAAAGAGAGAATGATAGCAGAAAAAGGAGTTGTTGGGCGGGAGGCCAAGGTTTGGAGAAATCAACCATAAGAGAATGAAGCATCCTGAACAATTGGTGTAATTCATAATAACCAAGGAGCTAGTTCCTTCCATTAAACCAACACAGGCGCAGAGTAAAATAATAACAATGGATCAAATCCATCGAGGGGACAACAAGGAAAAGAAAGGCGCATTAAGATTAATGGCACCCTCTCTTATGCAAGGTTGATTTAATATCATTAAGGTGGCAGGAGGGAGAGGTACACCTCCATCACATGGTTGATTCCATAGTGGCTCTCTCCTAGCTACTCCTATGGACTTGTGGTTCCCACTATTACCCCATCTGGGGAGTTTTCGATGTCTGGAGATTTTTTCTTACATCTATGAAAGATAGGGTGCATCTGGTGGGTAGGGGCCTAGAATAGAAGATCCGGTCCCTCCATTTCTATTCCAATGTTGGCCAGATCATCCGCAATCTAATTTGATTTCCTCCTCACATGGGAGGGGATGAAATCCTCACTGGAATGGACAAGAGTTGCAATTTTCCATAGACTGTGATAAATTCGCCAGCAGGGCGAGATTTGCTCTGGATCCGCACCATTTAGGACTTTCCGAAAGAGTTTGAGAATGAATTGAGAGTATCCTTCCACTATGAGTTTGTTGTAGTTGTGTTCTGTGTCTAATTGTAACCCTACTGTTAGTAACCAAATTTATGTTGCATTTTTTGTGGTGTGGCCTAAATTGACTGTGGTGATGAGAAGGATGTTCCCCTGATGGTTTCAAAAAACCACACCAAATCTTGTCGCTCGTGGGTTCCCTTTGGATGCTCCATCAAAGTTTACCTTGATGAAGTCCACTAGAGGGGTGATCCATTTATAAGTACTATCCCCTCGAGGAGTATTACGAGGAGGAGGGAGAAGACTTTGATTTTTGATGAGTTTCCAATTATTCATGATGCTTTGTTCTTGGGTGGGGAAAGTTAAGTCTTCCTTAGAACACTACTAGAAGATGATTGTTTCCATTATGTTGTGACAGACCTGGGTCCATCCGTGATGCCAATTGCTCTAGGTATTCCTGAAGATTGGTTGATTTATTTCCTTCCAGAGTTTCCAAAGGATAAAACTAGGGAGCAGCTGCCATATGCAATTTAGCACTGGTGACTGAAAATCCAAATCTCTCCATTATTCAATGGTGATTCTTATGTTGTCCCACTTATGATCTGAAGTGCGCATGATGGTCGCACAATGATCCCAAACTTTGGTGCTGAAGGGGTAGGTGATAACAAGGTGGTTCACGGTTTCTACCTCTGCCAAGCATAGAGGGAAAATGGACGGTCCTGTAAATCCCCTTTTAGTTATACTATCCCAAGTGATAATGATTTTGTGTGCCACCAACCAAAGGAAGATGCTGAATTTTGGCCAGTGTTTCAGAGACCAGATTTTGCACTAGAATTTCGTCAGGGGAGGGGGATTGGGATTGGACTTTATGGCGTAGGCCTCTTGGATTTTAAAAGTGTCCCTTGGTGAGCGTCCCTAGTGCAGGATGTCCTCACCTTGCATGATGGTAATTTTTTGTGCGTCGATCATGTTGTGCCAAGGATGAAGGTTCGCCTATGCTTTGACGTGTAGGTATTGTTTATTGGACTTCCAACATCTCCAGGTGGCATTCGTGGGGTTGTCCCTCCAGTAATCTACCACTTTTGTCAGTCCTGCTTGAGTAGCTAAGGTGTAGAATGTAACGACCCATTCTTCTTGCTCTAAAATAGGTAAGTTCTTCCATGAATCATTTCAGAAGAGGGAAGTGTGACCATTCTAGATTTCCCAAAAAGCGTGATTGACTACAAGGTGTTGATTTTGCCTGACAACTATCCATATCAGGCAACCTGGGGTATCTTCACTACAACGAATAAGGCTTATTTCTGTTGCTTTGGGGGTATACTTTCTTCACCAAATCCTGGCCCAGAGGTCTTGAGGTCTCTTCATCCATCTTCACCAGATCTTGGTGCTGAGTACTTTATTCAAAATTGAGGGGTCTCTAATTCCCAAATCCCCTTGTATCTTAGGTCTGCAAAGATTTTCCCAGCTTATCAAGAAAAATTTCTTCCCCTCTTTGAGCCCCGTCCAGAGAAAGTTTCTTTGCAAGGCTTTGATGGAATTGAGGATGAAGTTAGGGGACACAAGGGATAATAAGTGTTGTAGGAAAATCTTCCTGCGGACAAGTAGATCGACCTCTAAGGCTTGACCTTAACCCTAGACAGAAAAGTGCTTATCATGGACACTGAATTCCTTTCGAATCTATCTAAGCCTAATGCTCCTCGCTGAGATCTGTGGACAAAACAAGATACGACCACTTCCTACTCTATTGACATTAGCTTGAAAACAGATCTATCACTGAGTGATAAGTTCATGTAACATCAGACACAAACTAGAAAGAAACAGGCCAAGCGTGTCATATTAATGAGAGTAACGACAGCAGTGCTTACAATCGTAGATGCGAATGCGACGGCTTCGTCAAGTCCTCTTCGTCTAACCCTTGCCTGAACGATCCACAACCTAGATGACAGCAGCTTCGATGATTGCTCTTCTTTGGCTGACTGCAAGTTTCCTCCAAGATCATAAGTTTCACCTATTCAATTCTTCCTTCCACCACTTATGAGATCATAAGTTTGGTATGATTCTCTCTTTGCAATCCCCACTTATGAGATCATAAGTTTTACATCATTCTCCAATTTGCAGCCTCCTTTTCACCATTAGAAAGCTTGCTTATATAGCCTTGGAGAGGCTCAACAATCTTGAGATATCCTTGGGGAAGGTGAGGATTTTCCTCCTTTAGTTGAGGACCTGCCCTAAGATCATGGCTTGATCAGGGATTCGAGCTCAACTTCCTTCCAAGAATGAAAAGAAGCTTCCCCCATTCATCTCAACAGCTTAACAACTTCCCAGAATAGGTAGCGCTCCCTCAAAAGGGCCATCAGAGTGTTGTAGCGCCTCTTAGTAAGCTTTAGGGGGCGCTGGCGCCCTCAAAATCTATAACGCTCCCTCAAAAGGGCCTGGGAGCGTTATAACGCTCCCTGACAGTGTATGGGGGAGCGTCGGTGCTCCGAGATAGTGTAAGGGGGAGCGCTCTTCTCCAAAACTCAGTTTTTTGGGTGCTTTCAGGTGGCAAAAGGTTTGCAATCTTGTTGACTCATTTCTCCTCTTCCAAATCAGATGTTTGAGTTGTTTCAAGTGTCCTTATTATG
>JZKD02S2155374.1:129717-156362 GCA_000966675.3 Picea glauca
GGGTGGAAAACTGTTAGATATGAGGTGTATCTAACCTGAGTTAACCATGAAGTGTCCTATCTCCTGGATGAGATTGTTGGTGGATTTTCTCCCTCTTTTCTTTTCATCTTTCTGAGATTTGTGTTGTTCTTTCTATGTGTTTCCTTGGATTGCTAAGACTACACTGGATCTGGAGGTGGATCTGGATGAGGAGTCGAGGAAGATCTTCTGCACTTTTATCAGTTGGTCTGGGGGGATGGTATAAAGTTTATGGTGTCTATAGGTATGTTCCAGATGCTCCAGGTCTATGCCTGCTAGGTCTTTCTCATCGAGTTCCATTTTCGCGTCTCCATATATTGTCTTTGAGGGGTCCAGGGTTGCAGCAGTGGAGCTGGTTGGAGGAATGATTTGGGTTTGACCTAGGGCTTCCTGTGCTTTCCCTTTCACTATATTTTGAGGTATTTTCTTTGTGGATGGGGCTTGTGAAGCGTCCATGCCCTCTGGTTATTGTTGCGGAATATCAATTTTATTTCTCGTGGTCGACTCCCTAATGGACTAGGCAGTTGGTCTCCTACCTCCTTATCATCGGGATGAAACCCTCTTTTTCTTTGTTTGCTTCTGGGTTTCCCTCTTTTCTTGGAGTGTAGAGGGGACATTTTGTGAAGAGGTGCCCATGCTCATGGCATTTTTGGCATCTGAACAAAATTTGCTCATAGTCAATGGTTTGCATCCAGTCCTCATCCTGGTATTCTAGAGAAATGGATCCTGGTAGCTACTTTGCAATGTTCAAATAAACACATATGCGTGCATAGGAGGAGTATCTTTGTTGCTTTGTGTCTTTCGAATATTTTACATACGCTCCGATGGTATTTACTATGCCTGCCAGGACCTCTTCTAGACAGAACTCCTGCGGCAAGGAATAGAGCCTTAACTAGACTAGGGTGTGTGCGAAGTCCTCGGATTCAGGGCTAAATTTTTATGTCCAAAATCTCAGGAAGAGACCCGTCGAGTTAAATAAATACGGACCGCCATCGAAGATGCGATTTCTATCCTCTAGGTTTTGTAGGATTATGGTGAAAAATCCCTTGGGACCCAGCTACAGATTGAAGTGGCCTTTGGGCTTCCACCATTGATATATCCATTTTACCAATTCCTTTTTTGAGGTCTAGAGCCCTAGAAATTTGCCAACTATAGCGTAGTCTCTCATGTATTTCTTTTGTTCCTCAATCAGGGGTGTGCTTACGATGTATTTCGGGGCTTGCGGTGCTTGGGGGATGCATTTGCTCGGTATCCATGGTTGAGCCGTGCTTGCCGCAACTGGTGCTTTCCCTGAGTCAATGTCCATCTCTTGGTCTTTGAATGTTCCCTCGGAAATGAGTTGTGATCTAAGATCTGGGGGAGGCTGGAAGGTTTGGTGCCTGGAGCCTCCTCCATTGTTTCCTTGTGTCATTGCATCACTATAGGAGGGGCCTCTCAACCCTCCCTCGCTTGGAATCATTGTTCCCCTGCGGAGGCGACGTGGTGCACCAGGACAGAAGCAAACCTAACCCTAGTGCGTAGGTCATTCGAAAATCAGTACTCTGAAGAAAGATGTTCATATCTAAATCTTTAAATTACTACCTTTGTATTCACCACAACGAAAAAAATTATTTTATTTTTTGGAAGGTCAATGACAATTTACAAAACATAAAATATGTTTGAAGTAAGTTACTAACACACCACTACAAATTTTCTTGGTCTAGATGATTTTGTGATCTTTTCAATTATTTAAAATGAATAGATATTATAATTAATAAATTACATACTACTTTTGTATTCACTACAAAAATTACTTTTATATTCACAACAAAACTTAACAAAAATACATATAATATATAATTTTAAATTTTTAAATGATGGACAAAATTAAATATAAAATTTCATTAAAAAAAACACAATTTAAAAAAAATAAAAAAAATAACGTCAATTTTTTTTACTTGGAAGATAGAGTGATTTACTTGATAGATAGGATGAGGTTGGATTACCAACCTCTTAGAAATACTTCCAAAACTTGGTAGATATAAAACTTGGTAGATATGATGGTAGGTTGGATATATTTTATTTTGAAGCTCAATCACAATTTTCAAAACTTCAAAGATGTTTGTTGTAAGCCGGTGACACAGATGACTAGGTGAGCTTTTTAACTGTTCAAGATGATTAGGTGTTCTCATTAATGAAACACAAACTAAGTATTTGCGTGGATAGAATATTTTTGGGTTTTTTTTATGGCTATGACGAATGTTGCTTTGAAGAAATGTAAGGTGTCACAAGGTACTTCAAGAATATTAAATTAATATTAAATTAAGAAGAAGCAACTTCGTGTATATCATGCTATATGAAAGACCTGCAATAATAGAGGAAGATGTTGTCAAATCATATCAAATTAAAGAAAAGCATTACTTAGTTGATATCACTCTATTTTTAATTTAATCAATAATAATAAAATGAGTATTAATATATTATTATTGCACAGTTTCTTATTCATGTTTCAAAATATTTTTATTTGTCTTTTTAAAATATTATAATTAATTATATAATTTATTCATTGATATATTTTTACTATTATTTTGTTGGAAATATGTTAATTAATTTTTCATGAAGTTATATGCATATGCATGCAATTATATTAGGAATGTGTATGCATAGACTGTTTTGTCAACAAATTGTATAACTGGTGGATCTAATTATAATCAATTATATAATTGTTTAAGAAATGCACTGCAATGTGTACAATGTGTTTGTGGTGGCTATTGTAATTCTCCCTTGAATAATAAAAACATCAACTAGCATTATCTCTCATGATTTTTTCCCATATTGAGTTTCCATATAAATCACTATATCAATTATGTGATTACTATTGTGTTATATTTGGTTTAATGTTCTAGTCTTTATGCTTTTAGTTTCTATGTTTTTCCTCCGCCGCCTAACAAATAGTGTCAAAAAAACAGATTTTAGGGAGAAAAGAATCCAGTCACTAGATATCAAAGCAAGTTAGCCGAACCGAGAAAATCTGCGTGAGTTTAAGGAAGAGTTCGATCCGTGTGCTACGTGCTGAAAAAACTGATTTGTTGAACATCAACGACTCTCCTAACTCAGGCGGTCCACGTAGATCATCCGACATACACGATAATAGAAAAAATTATATGCATTGACCTATGCGATATGAAAGTTGTTTGTTTGTTGTGCAATGCACACGAGGTAAGAAAGTGGTGGAAATTTTTGACACGAATTAAGATAATAGTTGGAATTTCATATGCACATGGTGTGGAGGAATGAAAGATACTTTTTCTTGTTATATAATACCAAGATATATGAAGGATGGATTATTATATAAATGAGTGGACATGTATTTCATAAAGGATTGTTCTTTATGAATTAAAATGGGTGGAGAATTTTCAAATATTATTTTATTTGTTTAATAAGTGGATTTTTTATTAAATTTTTAAGAAATATATTATATATATAATTTTTGGATTTAAATATTTTATTTAAATTTTTTGGGGTTTAACTTTGAAATATCATTATTTCTCCATATTAAGAAGGTTTGGTTCGATAAGGAGTGGTTTAGATGATTTTTGTGTTAATGGAGAAAATGCAGAGTTATAAGTTTCAGGTGAAGAAATTCATCGGTAAGAATAGATTTGCGCTATGGAAGCTCAAGATGCAAGATCTGTTTGTGTAACAAGAATTGAAAAAAGAATTTGCTGGAAAGACAAAGAAACCAACAAGCATTATAGATGAGGACTGGGAAGCTCTGGATGCAAGAGCCCTCCGTACCATTCGTTTGTGTCTGGCAGATAAAGTGTTGTTTAACATCGTTCAAGAGGAGAGAAAATTAGGTTTGTGGAACGAATTGGAGAGTTTGTAAATGACAAAGTCCTTGAAGAACATAATCTTCTTGAAGAGACAGTTGTACAACTTGCGGATGAAAGAAGGTACACAAATTGTTTATCACTTGAATGTTTTCAATACTCCGATTTGTCAATTATCTAGTATGGATGTAATGTACAAAGATGAGGACAAGGAGGTTACGCTACTATGTTCGTAACCTGAATCTTGGGATCATCTGGTAACAACTATGTGGTTTAGCTCAACATATCCCATTGATTATGACACTGTTGTGGGACCTTTGTTGTCTCGGGAGATGAGGAAAATATCTAGTAAGGAAACCTCAACATTAGAAGCAATGGTGGTCATAGGTTGATCTACAGAAGAAGGGAAAGATCAGAAAGGCTCAACAAGGTCTATGTCGAAATCCAATAAGGGTAAGGGAAAATGTTGGTTCTGTGGAAAATATGTGCATCTCAAGAAGGATTGTTGGAAAATACAACCAACATCCAAAGAGGACTCCACAAAAGAAGGAAATTCATCTACATGTATGGTTGATGAAGTTTTTTATGTCTGTTGTGTCTCACCACCTGTGTTCACATAGAAGGTGCAGGGCAGTGATGGTTGATTCACAGTGAAATAATAATAATAATAATAAATGTGTTTACTTTGGAGTTGTAAAAATTATTGATTGCATGTAAATGGGCATACGTTTGTAAGACCCAGATAGGAATGCGTACCCCTGGTTTTTTAGGTCCCATATGAAAAGTCTAGACATAGATTTAGTTACATTGAATATGAGGGGGGGCATGAATGTTGGCTTAAGCTTGACTCGATGAAAGAGTTAATGAGTTAAATTTGATTTCTTAGATCAAAGCAGGTGGTTTTTTCGGGTCCAAGTTTTTTAGGTATCCCATGGTATTGTTTCCATGGAATATATGTAATGAAGCTTATAAAAGGCTTGGTGAAATCCATTGTAAATGGGCCTGGAGGTAAGTGGTGAAGGATTACTTGGCTAGCTTGATCGAATTTGGTTAAGGTTGTTCAAATGCAAAGCTCGAGGTGCACCAGTGTGTCCAGGTTATAAAGGTGGGTCTGTAGAAAGGATGATGAGTTGGAAGGTAAATCAAGTGTTCAAGAATATATGATGAATGTAGGTTCATATCCATGGAACTTGGAAAGTATTGCAAGGAAGCTGGGATTGAATAGGCATGTTTAGTAATGCCAAGTTGAAACAATAGTTGTGGACATAAGTGGTTGTTCTATCTGGTAACTTGGTCACCATCGGTTGCAAAAGACAGGAATATTCAGAAAGAGGTATGCACGGGTCATTTGGTAATTACACAAATATGAAATTATTCGGTTGTGATGATTATGTTTTTTACCAGTAGTCTAGGTAAGACCCAGATCAAACAGGTAGATATTTGATATGGTGATGATGTTAAGGGATGCAGACTGTGGGATCCTACTACCCACAAAATCATCATGGACAAAGATGCAGTGTTTGATGAATCTCCTTTTATAAAATCAAACATAGTAAAAGATGAAAGGTTCAAAGCATGACTAGTAGCAAAAGAGGATTTGGAAGGCATTGGTTTCCATGAAAGTTTCTCACCGGTTGTTAAAATCTTTTTTCTATTTTTTGTTGTGTTAGCACTAGTTGTGTCAGTACAGCTAGATCTTAAACTTTTTACATGGATTTTTTTGGATAAGGGGATGTATTTGGAGCAACCAAAATGGTTAGTTCAGAATCTTAACAGAATCATTGTATGGCATGAAGCATGCCAGGAAAATGGTACAAGATGTTTTATTCCTTCATGGTGAACCAAATTTTACAAGAAGTGAGTATAACCATTGTGTTTATGGTATATTGATTATCTGAGTGTTATATGTTATGCTTGTTGCAAGCACAAGCATGGTTGAGATTAATAGGTTGGCTCTATTGGTTAGGACATTTTTTATGAAGGACCTTGGAGCAACAAAAAAAAATCGTGGGCATGGAAGTACACAGAGACATGAAGGATGCTAAACTTGGTTATCATAACAAAAGTATGTGGTGAAAATACTCAAGAAATTCGGTATGAATAATGTGAAACCGGTAAAATCCCTTTGTCTTTCCATTGTCAATTTTTCTTCAGGTTTATGTCCTAACTGATGAAGAAGAAAAGGGTTATATGTCTTGAGTATTATATGCTAGTAGGAAGTTTGATGACTGTGGTGGGAAATGGTCAACATTTCACATGCAATTGGTGTTGTCAGTAGACACATAGAAAAACCAGGTGAAGAGTATGGATATGGGTGCTTCAAACACAGAAACACAAGTATCACCTACAATGGTTGCAATGATTTAGTGTGTTGTTATGATTCATGAGATTTGGACGAGAGGATATCTACCTCAAGTTATTTATTGAAAGAATGCAAGGATATATTGGATAAGATTGGAGAGGTACAAGATGTGGTGCTTCATGTCATCAAAGTGTTGTGCATTTGACTAACAGTCTAGCGTATCAAAATGGGACAAGTGCATCAATTTATTAGACATGTTACGGATGGAGGCAGAATGGTCCATACTGTAGCGAATCGTGCATACATGTTCATGTAACAATATTTTTAGAGAAGTTATGTAACTTTACTTAGAGGATGTCTTCTCATTCCTAATCTAACTAATAATAAAATCATCACAACTATATTATTACATAATTATCTCTTTTCATGGACTTCTTAGCGATAACTCTCCACAAGCTCTTTGGTGTTAAATCTTTCCCAACAATGGATTTTTTCATCCCAACCCGTAATTTTTTATCCAACCTCCCTCAATTCTTTTGGTTGGCACAGAAACCTATATCGTTTTTAACTTACCATTTTGTGTTGTTGCAGACTACCGAAACCTATAGAGTTTCTAACTTACCTGAAACATCCTTAATCTCAACGTGCAATAAACGTTTTTGTATTAGGATACCATGATGGAATACTTCCAAAACATAATAAATAACTAGAAATGAAAACACAATTCAAATCCAAAAATGTGTGTTTTATTTTCTGGAAGGTCGATGACAATTTTCAAAACTTCGACATTAAATATGCTCGGTGAATTGAAAACGTATTCTAATTGTTCCATAGACCAAATCCTATAAATTTTAGTTCATTAATTCTAATTGTTCCATAGACCAAAACCTATCGAATAAACTTTTAGATCGATAACCCGAATGTCTCTACTTTCTATGGTACCGTCGGCCGCCACATCGTGCCTGCACAAATCGTTGATCATTTCAACTCATGAGCTTAAGCCTTTCCGTAGAACAATCCCAACTCTTGGAGTGTGCACGCGAGGGAAAAATGTGACAAATTCCATCCGCATGTGTTTGAAAACAGTTGGGTCGGGCGATGTTGTACATAGACGCATAACAAGTTATCATTCCAACCTGTGGGACGATGATTGTATACAGTCTCTGTCGACGCCGTATGAGGTGATTTTCATCTTTGAACTTATTCTTTTGGGTATTCCTTCTTTGGAAACGAATGAAATTAATACTTTTTTCCTTTTTATTTACCGTGTTGAATGTATATGGGTCAGCACCTTCATACTCTGAACGCGCTCAGAATCTTATTGAGGAAGTGAAAGAGATGTTCAATTCAATTTCAGTGGAAAATGGAGTATTAATCACTCCCCTCAACGATCTCATTTCACGCCTTTTCATTGTCGATAGCATTGAACGTTTGGGAATCGATAGGCATTTCAAAATTCAGATAAAATCAACGCTGGATTATGTTTACAGGTCACTCATCGTAGCCTTATTATCATTATTTATTTAAAGCATATCATACACCTGATTATAAGGAGAAAATTTGTGGTTGCAGATAGAATACATTACAAAATATGGTTGGCACACAAATATTCCACGATTGGAAGCCAGGAATTACATCTACGTATTTGGACATGACATTAAATATAATGAGTAGTTGAACATGTGGTAGGATTTCAAGTAGCACCGAAGGAAACACATGTTATGGAAATAAAGAGAATATTCAGATATCTCAACTGAACATAAGACTATGGATTATGGTATCCAAAAGTCAATGATCTATCTCTAGTTGCATACAAATATGCAGATTGGGCACTATGTGTTGATGAAATAAGAAGTACAAGGGGAGTAGCCTTCTACTTGGGTGATTGTCTTCGTTGAGAAATAAATAGTCTTAAGTGTCATTGTCCATAGCAGAAGTATATTGCAGAAACAACATGTTGTACACAGGCTCTCTAGATGAAGCAAAATTTACAAGACATATAGGTGGAATATGACGAGCCTAGTACGATATTATGCGATAATACCAGTGATATAAGTATCAATAAGAATATGGTGATGCATTCCAGGACTAAACACATTCCAATAAAGTTTCACTCTCTATATGAACAGGTTACGGAGAAGAACATCAAGGTAGAGTATGTTGGGACAAAATAACAAATTGCATATATCTTCACCAAACCTCTTTCGAGAGAGAATTTTGAGTATCTTCAACAAAAACTTGGAGTATTTTCATCCCCAAGTGACAGGGGGAGAGAAACAGTAATCATGAAAGACTTGAATTCTTTTTGAATGCTTTCTATCATAGATGTACATGAGGAAGCACCATGAAGAGAAACATAAGTAGATATTAGAGGATTACAGACAGGTGGAACATCCCCAAGGAGAAGTCATCATTTTCCATCGATGTCAAAGGGGGTGAGAAAAACAGAGGCATGGAAAGAAAGAGAAGAGTCATGAAGATACGGGGAGTCAACATGATCATGATAAGTATTGTGTCTAAGTGTTCCCATCAATTCCAAAGGGGGAGATTGTTGAAATATTAATTAATTGTTGAAAGATTAATTATTGCATGGATTAATTAATTGTCGAAAAAGATTAATTTTCGAAAGTTTAGTTGTTGGAAGATTGGTTGTCATTGATGTCAACTCTGGAACAAGTTGAATGTTGAAGTAAAGTAGTTGTAAATATAAGATAATAATATGCATGTCATTTGGATGTCAAAGTAACTATATAACAAAAGATAAAAAGTTGCATGTGGATTTCATATGAGTTGCATGTCATCATGAGATCCTCCTTAAAAGACAGAGAAGAGTCAATTAGAAAATCACTTATGTGTATCAATTCTGAGAATACAGGTTGGAAATCTGAGGCAATGAGTTGAAGGTAGCGAAGTCCAGTGAAGTAACAAGTTTGCAAGAGCTGAGAGATGAATAATTTTAAAACAAAGGTTCCATAAGTATCTCCATGAGTTTCAAGAATAAAATCATGGACATCTGTGGGATGCAGTGAGGAAAGGCATGGATACCAGTGAGAAGACAATGCATAAAGTCGTGGACCTATGAGGAAAATTTGTTGAAGATAAGGGATATAAAGCTCAGGTCAAATACAAGTTGAAGGGATGTACTCATGTGTGTGTTAGGGTGAGTATTCTGACGAAATTAGGAATAGGTATCTCTTCATTATTCATAAGCATTTGATTTGGATAACTCTCTTGTTAATATTGGTATGAGGTGTGTGTGGTTGCAGTCTTGATGAGATATTGATATCAGTAGCAGCAATAGAAATATCAGAGAGAGAAGGAACACAAATTTATAAACAATAGATGTAGTGATAGATTGGTCTACATTTATATTTCATGGCGGTTGGATGGGGCAAGGAAATGGGGTTGTAGCCTCCTTCCAGTTGAAGACGGGTAAATTAGGGAGTTGGAGTTTCCTTTGGGTTGCATCCTATAAATAGGGGGTTGGAGCCTCCATCCAGTTATAGCTAGAGAAATAGGAAGTTGATGCTTCTGATGAATGTACTCTTTGATAAATAATAAAATCATATTGTGGTATTTTCCCGCATTGAGTTTCCATGTAAAATTATGGTGTACTGTGTTTATGCGATGTCTATGCATTGAATTATGGTGTTGATGATAAATTGAATGCTCATAATATTTATTGGAGGTTATGTATTGTGATTAAAAGTACTAATTATGCTCATACTGATTCACCCCCCCTCTCAGTATTCCAACACTTAGATGGTTTGATCTCCAAGTCGTACTCTTGTATTTGTGAAACCCATTTTCCACTTGATCCAAGATAATCTTGTTGACATAGGACATATTTTATGGTGGGGTATGGGATAAAATATTTAATCTTTCTTATACCCTAGATAGGTTCTAAAATGCTTGAGGGACTTGACAAAAGCATAGGCATTATTTTCTATAATGGTGTAATTTAGCTCCAAGTCCCTAAGGTATTTTATCATGAAAGAAATTGGTTTTTCATCTCATTGATCATTATTTTGTAGAATATTTCCTATGATGGTGTCTTCTGAGGCGAAAGAAAAGATGATGGAATCCTTAGAAAAATCTAGGTTGAGTAGAATTGGAACAATAGTTATTGTCTCTTGGATATGTTGGAAATCCTTCTTTCCCTTGTCATTCCATTCAAAATGTGAATTGTTTTTTGAAAAGGTATTAATGGGTTTTGCAATTTCATCAAAGTTTGGAATGAACCTCCTTATGAGGTTGATATGTCCAAAGAAAGATTGTAAGCATTTCTTGTGTTTAGGGTGAGGTATTTTCTTGATGGATTCAATTCTTGAAGGATCTATCGAGATGTCGTCCTTAGAGAAGATATGTCCTATTAACTTCCCTTTATCCACATAAAATTTTTATTTTTGTGGATTAACGGAAATTCAATATTCTTTGCACCTTTGAAAAATTGTCCTTACGTGTTGGATATGTTGATCCCTTTTCTTGGAGATAGTTGTTAGGTCATCCTGGTAAATCTCTATGATATTCCCGATTAGATCTAATGTAGGAGCATCTCTCCACATCAGCCAGTCGGCCAGCCAACCACGTCAGTGAATTCAAATCGCGTGATGAAGAGGGGCGCAGTCCTCAATTAAAATTTGAATGAATGTAATTAAATGTTTTAAGTTGTTGAGATGTGAAGTCGTGCCTTTGTGCAGGCGTAGAGTAGATAAGCCTTTAATGTCTGTAAGGATGAGATCTAGATCCGATTTGTGGACTAGACAACCCATTCAATGTAATTGAATAGGGTAGGTAGATTTGGAGGGAAGAGCTTGAAGAGCCCCCTCATGAAAAGATCAATTTCGATCTCTTTTAAAAAGTAAGTAGGAAGACAAAGAGTCAGCTCACATAGTGAAAAAGGAGAGTCTGTGAGTAGAGAGTAGAAGAGAAGGAGCCAAGACCTTTGTTATAGGCCGTGCTCAGGAACACCTTGTAAATACAAGCGTTTGCCATATTTAATACAAATAATAGTTTTTCCTGCATGACTATGTATTAAATGAATGTCTGTGAGTGTTGTTTATATGTTGTGAATGTGTGTTATACTTGTGCATTTGCAGGACTGTGTTTGATTTTCAGGGTTAGAGGTCTTTGAGGTTTCATGTCAGGAGGGCATGACAAAGTACTGCGGTCTCTGAATACTAGTGCACTAAGGCACTTCTGAATTCTGCGGGTTTAGACAAAGACGTGCTGCGGGCACAAGAACTGGAATCAACAACTCAGAAAAAACCAGTGAGGTTGCTCAACCCCTCAGGAGGCAAGGCTTTGTAGGAGAGACACAATTACAGACAAAAGCTCTGAGGGGTTCTGTGAACCTCTGCCAGTCGGGTATTGAGCCAGTGCAAGGAATACACAAAGGAAGAACTCTTTCGAGGGTTCACTGAAGAAAACATAGTCACTAAGGATTCTGAGAGCCCTACCAAGTGGACATTGAAAAAGTGCGTAGGTGTACAGAAGAGGACAAAACTCTTTGATGTTCTGTAAGAAGATACTCTTCCTGGTGGGCATAGAGTAGATGCGCAGATAGGCACATGAGAACATAACTCTTTGAGTCCTACAAATTGAGGAAGAATCCAAGGAGAAGGACCTTCCGTAGGGTCGCTGAACACCCTGAAAGTCTCAGCAAGATATTTCTTGAGGGAAGGATAGCTAGGAGAGCATCCAAATTCTCCATCTGAGGGAGAAAGGAAAAAAATATAAGTTTTCTTTGGAGGTCAAAGCTACAGGAAATCTTAGGGTGGATAGAAAATTTATGTGCATGTGAATACTCTGCAGAGGAGCAGGAGTTGAAGAATCCTTCGAGGATTCGAAAAGAAGGATAAGCTCAGGAGGGACAACAGTTTTATCCACACAAGAGAGGACTCAAATCATGGAGCTCGTAGAGAGGAAAGGGAGAACAGGTTGAGGCCTTTGGCTTTTGGAAATTCTTCCAAATCCCGGAAGAAAGCGCAGAAGCTCAGGAAGGAACATAGCTACTGTCGGATGAGCCGATAGGTTCTGGACCGTTGAAAGGTCATCACGTCTAGAAGACAGTCAAGAGGAGTGTGCAGGAAGAGGAGATTGTGAGCCGTCGGATCTCACTCAGATACCCATCAGTCATTGGATCTGACCGAAGGGACGCGAAGGTTAAGTCAATGTGAACAGAGGATTGAAGTCTCGAAAGGCATCGACACATCGGGATATCGGCACTCGGAATATCGGAACTCTCGGGGAGGTGATTTTGGTCACTCGACATCAGAGACCCTGAAACGACGAGATTTGATCTAAGCCGTCCATTTGTAGGAGGATGCGTGTTATGGGATCATCCATTTCGGAGGTCCGGGCACTGGAAATCGTGAGAGGCGGAAAGTTCCGTTGTGGATCTAGTTGACGTCACATCGGAGAATCGAGATTCGGAGGATCGGGGATCCCATGGACAAGAAGTCCATGCTTTTCGGCATTTAAAAGTTCGAAATCGCGAAGAAGGAGAAGACCGGGAGATCGCCAGTGGGCATTTCGCATATCGGTATTTTGGGTGCCCAGTGAATGGGAGGTTGAGCGCTTGGGTTGCGAAACCCTCAAATAGAGTCATGGTCATATGTGAAGAGGTCATGTGGGATAAGACTTAGTGCTGAGGGCTATTCATTGATAGAGGTGTTTCGGCACTCCAGAGCTCAGGGGATCGTGAGGATAGAGAACTATAGGCATCAGGAAACATAAATTCCTGAGACCTGAAACTAAGTCGGAAAATATCACGGTGGAGTGAAGAAGACCGTGTGGGTAAAGGGAAGAACCTGTGAATCGATTTTAACAGAGATCCCAGTCGGAATAAAAAAAAAAGGGGCCGCCTTGGTTCAACTGGTGATTGAACGATCCGGATAGTGGACGTAGTGAGACCAACGACTGTGTGCTACGTCAGTTGTGTATCAGAGTGGGATTTTCATCTGTATATTTCAGGTGGAGCAAGGAAAAGGAGAAAGACAGAGTGTTGGAGACTCTGTGGTGATTGTTTTGAAGGTAGGCAACAATCAAGAAGACAGTCAGCAGGACTGTGGGATGAAGCTGGAAACACTCAGAGTACAGAGTGAAAGCAGCAGGTTTGCTAGGAGGGCAGAAAGAGATAGCAACATGGCTACTGAAGGCCGTAGGTATGCTGAGAGGAAAAGTCCAGAGCTGATGAGCACAGCCGAAAGGGAAAAATAGCTTGCCGACATCAGGGGAAGAATGGAAGAGCTTGAACTACGGATGCAGCAGAATACCGGGCGAAGATGGGTATATGAATGGCCCATGATGAAGACAAAGGTAAAATGGCCAGTCAAGGAGTTGATGGCTAGAAGATAGCGTAGACTGTTAAAAGGATGGTTGAGGCATGCTGAAAACCTCGACGGACCTAAGGAGAGGGTTCGGATATGTGAACCAGAGACTAGGAAATTTCTCGGTGAAGAGAATAAAATGGGATCAACTGAAGATCTCAAGAACTCTTAGGAGGGCGGAAAGGAAATCCCATATTTCAAGGTGGGCCCTGATATGAGGTCACTACAGGATCTCGAAGACTGCCAGGAGGGTAGTAGAAGCATCTCATATTTCCAGATGGGCAGGGATGAGCCGATGAGACTATCTGAGGGTCTCATGAACTTATCAGTGATTTGGAATCAGCCGGAGGAGTTGACAGAGCAGGTGAGCTCAAAGGTAGATTTATATCAGCAGATGCAGCTGATAGAGGATGAAGATTCATGTGGTTTTCCAAGCCATGTGAATGAAGATGATGACAAGTTAAAAACTTTCACCATCTGAGAGGACGATCTAAGCAGCCTTATAATGATTGGGGGAATCGAGATATTCCTACCACTTGCCCAAGAGGAGGCAAAAATATGTGTTGTAGATGCAGCAACAATAGAGGGACAGCTAGCTGAAACTGTCACAAAAGAATTGGAGTAGACTTTGGAAGCTGCCCAAGAAGACAAGGGAGAAGATGAGCATTCTGAGGAATGGCTCAACATATTCAGCCAGGAAGCTGAGGAAGTTGCAGCACTAAAGCTGACAGCAGAAGAAGTAGAAGAGAATGATGAACATTCTGAGGAATGGCTCAATACTTTCAGCCAGGAGACTGAAAAGACTGCAACCTGGGAGTTTGCAGAAGAAGAAGAAGAAGCAGTAGACATCATTAGTTTTACTGATCTGTATGAGCAGATAGAAGCCTTGGAGAGAAGGGTGAAAGTGTAGGGCATGCACATCCACCAGGTGAATTTGGAAGTTGATGAAGAAGGCATGGGAGATCACAGTGATCTGCCCATGTGTCGAAAATTTTCACAGTCGAGGAGACTACATGAACAAGGCCAGCCATTGGAGCAGCTGGATGAAGTAATCGACATGATCAGAGAGCTGATGATCCGGTCAACAGAAACTATCAGCAAGAAGAAGCTGAACAGAAGGACAACAACAACACAGAAGCAACAACAGCAGCAGGTAGATGGAGCAGATGAACAACTCCAAAGGATGATTTGGGATCTAGGAGGATTTCAACAACTGAGATGGGAAGCTCATGAGTAGGAGCTCATGAATTTTGCAGCTGAGGAGTATGATGCAGGAGCATCTCTCCACATCAGCCAGTTGGCCAGCCAACCACATCAACGAATTCAAATCGCGTGATGAAGAGGGGCTCAGTCCTCATTTAAAATTTGAATGAATGTAATTAAATGTTTTAAGTTGTTGAGTTGTGAAGTCATGCCTTTGTGTAGGCATAGAGTAGATAGGCTTTTAATGTCTGTAAGGCTGAGATCTAGATTTGATTTGTGGACTAGACAGCCCATTCAATGTAATTGAATAAGGTAGGTAGATTTGGAGGGAAGATCTCGAAGAGCCCCCTCATGAAAAGATCAATTTCGATCTCTTTTAAAAAGTAAGTAGGAAGACGAAGAGTCAGCTCACATAGTGAAAAAGGAGAGTCTGCGAGTAGAGAGCAGAAGAGAAGGAGCCAAGACCTTTGTTACAGGCCATGCTTAGGAACACCTTGTAAATACAGGCGTTTTCCATATTTAATACAAATAACAGTTTTTCCTGCATGACTATGTATTAAATGAATGTCTGTGAGTGTTCTTTATATGCTTTGAATGTGTGTTATACTTATGCATTTGCAGGAGTCTGTTTGATTTTCAGGGTTAGAGGTCTTTGAGGTTTCATGTCAGGAGGGCATGACAAAGTACTACGGTCTCTGAATACCAGTGCACTAAGGCACTTCTGAATTCTGTGGGTTCAGACAAAGATGTGCTGCGAGCACAAGAACTGGAATCAACAACTCAGAAAAGACCTGTGAGGTTGCTCAACCCCTCAGGAGGCAAGGCTGTGTAAGAGAGACACAGTTGCAGACATAAGCTCTGAGGAGTTCTGTGAAGCTCTACCAGGTGGGTATTGAGCCAGTGCAAGGAAGAGCTTCACAGAAAACAGAATCACTAAGGATTCTCAAAGCTCTACCAAGTGGACATTGAACAAATGCGTAGGTGTACAGAAGAGGACATAACTGTTGGACATTCTATAAGAAGATACTTTGTCAGGTGGGCATCGAGTAGATGCGCAGATAGGCACATGAGAATAGAACTCTTTGAGTCCTACAAATTGAGGAAGAATCCAAGGAGAAGGACATTCCACAGGGTCGCTAAACACCCTGAAATTCTCAGCAAGAGGTTGCTTGAGGGAAGGATAGCTAGGAGGGCATCCAAATTCTCCATGTGAGGGAGAAAGGAAAAAAAGATAAGTTTTCTTTGGAGGTCGAAGCTATAGGAAAGCTTAGGGCGGATAGCACCTTTATGTGCATGCGAATACTCTGCAGAGGAGCAGGAGTTGAAGAATCCTTTGAGGATTCGAAAAGAAGGATAAGCTCAGAAGGGACAACGGTTTTATCCACACAAGAGAGGACTCAAATCGTGGAGCTTGTAAAGAGGAAAGGGAGCACAGGTTGAGGCCTTTGGCTTTTGGAAATTCTTCCAAATCCCGGAAGAAAGCGCAGGAGCTTGGGAAGGAACATAGCTATTGTTGGATGAGCTGATAGGTTCTGGACCGTTGAAAGGTCATCATGTCTACAAGACAGTCAGGAGGAGCACGCAGAAAGGGGAGATCGTGAGTCATCAGATCTCACTCAGATACCCATCAGTCGTTGGATCTGACCGGAGGGACGCGAAGGTTATGTCGACGTGAACAGAGGAGTGAAGTTACGAAAGTCATGGGCACATCGAGATATCGGCACTTGGAATATCGGAGATATCGGGGAGGTGAGTTTGGTCACTCGACATCAAAGACCCTAAAACGATGAGATTTGATCTAAGCCGTCCGTTTGTGGTAGGACGTGTGTTACGAGATCATCCATTTCGGAGGTCCGGGCATTGGAAATCGCGAGAGGCGGAAAGTTCCATTGTGGGCCTAGTTGATGTCACATCGGAGAATAGAGATTCAGAAGATCGGGGATCCCATGGACAAGAAGTCCATGCTTTTCGGCATTTAAAAGTCCGAAATCGCGAAGAAGGAGAAGACCGGGAGATTGTCATTGGGCATTTCGTATATCGGTATTTCGGGGGCTTGGTGAACGGGAGGTTGAGCGCTTGGGTCGCGAAACCCTGAAATAGAGTCGCAGTCATATGTGAATAGGTTGTGTGGGACAAGACTTAGTCCCGAAGGCTAGTCATGGATACAGGTGTTTCGGCACTACGGAGCTTAGGGGACCATGAGGATAGAGAACTATAGACATCGGGAAACATAAATTCCCGAGACCCGAAACTAAGTCAGAAAATCTCATGGTAGAGTGAAGAAGACCGTGTGGGTAAAGGGCATGACCTGTGGATCGATTTTAACAGAGATACCAGTGAGAATAAAAAAAGTAAGGGGCCGCCTTGGCTCAACTGGTGATTGAACGATTTGGATTGCGGATGTAGTGAGACCGGCGACTGCATGCTGCATCAAGATCCCTAATATAATTCTTTGTCTTGCGATGAAATTATTTGTCTATCCCTTCCTTTACTTGATCTCTTGTTTCCTCTAGGTCATCTTCTATCAAGGCCTGGGGGTTCACTTCCTTGAATGGTTTCCTCTTCATTTGTTGGTGTATTTATATTCCCTTATCTTTTTCTTTCATATTATCCATTGTAACGAACCTCCTCGTTACGACGACAAACCTCTTATAACAAGTGCAATTTTATTTTTTTGTGTGAGCGTGTGTGAAAGGGTAACCAGACATTATACTCTCCGTCGCCACATGAAGATGAATTATGATGCATGCAATTGCGATAACAACATAAATATCTAAAATGCACATCAACCTCTGTCAGCAATGAACAACAATCATTCGACCAAATAAAATATTGACTACCCATCTGTCCTACCCTGCAATGGTTAGGACCTCCAAGACACATAAGCAATGCTCAAGCCCAAGTTCCCATAGATTTTAACCATTTAAGGTCTCAAGGCTGGCGACTGTTCTGAGGAACATGGAGGCATCTACATCTTGCCCGACACAAGAAGACCAAGCAATAAATTGTTTACAACCAAGTACAACAAAATTTAAATAACGACCATGTCCTCTACGGAAGGCGCAAGTCAGAAGGACACCGACAATAACCAACCATTAGTTAAGACTCGTCATTACCTATGACTCAATTGGAAACAAGTATAGATCAAACACTTCATTTAGTTTCTATTAGTCGACGAGTTACCAACCCAACCTTAAAAATGTATATTCAATTAATTGCAAATCCCCATTTACTAAGTCATGAAAAATTATTGTACTTAATTCAAGGACATTACACTATATATGTTTACCACTAACGATAAAAATTGCGATATTGTTACCATAAAATAATGAACATATTACATTGAGATCATAATAACTTTGCAAAAATGATAACCACATTTCATCTTATGTGTTATCCATAACAATACAACTACAATATCATTACCATAAAACAACAACACCCTTACATTTAAATTACCATAACTTTGCAATGATAACAATCACATTGCAAGACATTGACAATTATTATAGAAAGTACAACAATAATCATGACACTAACACAACCATCATTATCACAATTAACAAAGTTATCTATAGTACAACATATTGAAGTAGTGAATCATTATTAACTTCTTAATTTACTCACTACTACTGCAGTGTTGCTTGGGAGAGTACCTTTAATCAACTACAAGACAAGACAATTAATGCGACAGGTCAGACCTTGAATTGGGTTAACTTTAAAATCTAAATCACAGTATTTCACTCTAACTTCAAGTCCAGTTTATCGTGGTCAACATCCTAAATTGGGATAACTTATAAACTACTGCTGGCAACTTTTAAGTCCATTTTAATCATGTAACCGACCAATCTTAGCAATCTAGCGATAAAACTTTTATACCATTATCAATAGAGCATTACTTTCAACCTACTCATCATTACCAAGTTTTATATTTATTTGTTACATTTACATTAATTAATTATTTCTGCAATAAATAAATAAAACTCAAAATAACATTAATAAAATAAGTTGCCCTAAATTACAATCGATATTGAAATTTATATAGTGGTTAAAAACACTTAAAATAAGACAGAACAAGTAATTAACCTTCGATCTACTAAAACCTATCACATCCAATC
The DNA here is from genome assembly GCA_000966675.3 of Picea glauca. Taxonomy (NCBI): domain Eukaryota; kingdom Viridiplantae; phylum Streptophyta; class Pinopsida; order Pinales; family Pinaceae; genus Picea; species Picea glauca. Next base: position 148,502 of record JZKD02S2155374.1, read on the forward strand.
CTCACTCAATAAAATGAATCATAAATCTCACATCTCTATCTTTTGGTCATACATTATGTCTTAAAGAGGAAATAAGGCTCCGAATTAAATTGTGACTTAAGGAAACATGAGGATTCTCTCTGATTAATGCACCGAAATAGATTTCGGACTCTGGCTGTCTTAAATTAGGTGCACAGATCCAAGCGCAGCCATAGGCAACTTTTTCTCCCTTTGCTTTTTTTTTTTTCATTCAAAAACATAAAAGAAAGGGAAACAGGTGGAGGGTTTTCCTTCTACTGTATCGATGTTATTACCGAGACGACGTCATGGTGATCAAAGTGCAGATTTGAGCACTGAAAGTTAAGGAAGGGGTTCGTTGGTTACCCATGTGAACACGAGCTGCGTGTAGAGGAGGTCGCAACAATAAAGGAACGCAGTCCACCCAAACGCCCATAGTAATATAAAACACAGTTATAAAAACACTGAAAGTAATATAAAACACCCACAGTAATATAAAACGCCCACAATAATATATAAACGCCCATGGTAATATAAAAATGCCCACAGTAATATATAAATACGGACAGTCATATAAAAATGCCCACAGTGATATAAAAACGCCCACATTGATACAAAAATGCCCACAGTGATATAAAAACACCCACAATGATATATAAAACACAGTAACGTAGTCAAAAACGCAGGAGATTATGTGGTCGAAATCGTGTAGGTATCCTCCCCAATCGCAGAGAAATACAAACAAAAAAAATGCAGAGAAAGGTGTTGAATCGAGTGGGTTTCCTCCACCAAAACGCAGACCAACAAACGTAAGGCACAGCTGTAGATCGCACCGAGCCAAGGAAGGTCAGCAATGCCGAGGTCATAAAATCTCTTTTATCCAATACCGACATGCAACAACAGAGTAAGAGGAATTATTATAATAACCATAAAACGATTACAAATGCCGAAGAACATAAAGGAAAACCAATCAATCCGACGAGAACCCATGCAGAGATAAGCCAAGTAGTTTTCATCTCACAAGCCAAGATAAAAATGTTGATAACAATAAGAGAGGAGCAAGGTCCTAATACATTCTATTATGTAAAATTAAAAAAATACCGTTGCCTGATCGCTTGCTCCGGGTGACGTTCGCGTGCTCCATGTTGCTCTTGATCGCTGACCATCGAGACCTCACTGGTACCTCCCAGCCAACGCTAGGGGTACTCTGCTTCCCCCTTAGCCCCCTGAGCCGCAAAAGGGGCCACACACTATCCAAATGGTATGTCTAGCTCCCAACTCACCTCGCAAGGCTGAGCTACCACTCCTCTCCGAGCTAGGAAATCCCAACTCCCCACAAGTAATCAATCAAGTCACAAATTTGGCAGCGTAATGTTACACTAAGAGCTAATCCCCCCTTTCTTCCTCCTCCTTCCTCTTTTTTATAGAGTTTTAGAAATTCCAAACTTTCCCTAAATCTCTATTAAGTTAAGTTTAAATAAAATCTTCTAAAAATTCTCCTTCGTACAAGTGTCATCCATCCCCCACTTTCCTCCAATAATTATTTTCTTTAATTTAATAAAAGTCTCTTTTCCCTCACCCACCTAGAGTTACTTCTAAATTTACTCCTAGGTGTCCCTAGATTCCCTTACAAGTTTTAAATACTTATCCTAAAATGAAGTTACTAATTTAGTTCAATTTAGAAGTTTTGTTTAAATGTCGATTCTTTCCTAAGTTGGTTTCTCGCTTTTTACCATGAGTTTCCCTCTTTCCCTTTTTACGTTGCCTTATTCCCTAGTTTCCTAATTTTTATATTTCCCTCTTTTACTTTTATTATTAATTTAGTATCTTTTTAAACTATCAAAAGTTAAAATAAATTAATTTCTTCTTGACATTTTATATCCACTTTTTTTTAATTAAATTCTTACTCTCTTCATTTTAGCCCCCCAAAATTTATGAAGACCAAAACTATTACTTAAGTGGTTTTTAGTTTAAATTTTATTATTTTATTTTTATAAGGTATATTTTCTTAAGGGTAGACAAAATTTTCTTAAGGGTGCCACTCGCCTTTTTGTTTCTTTTGCACGACGTTCCCTTCAGAATGCACCACGTGCTCCAAGGGTGCCACTCACTTTTTTGTTTCTTTTGCGTGACGTGCCCTTCAGGATGCACCACGTGCTCCAAGGGTGCCACTTGCTTCTTGACTGATTGGTAGACATCAATAACCCCTAGAGTCAACACTCCGCCAGGTGAACTTGTGGGAGACTAAGGGCTTCTAAGGAATAAGGACCCCACCTTATTTCACACCCTTTAGAATCATCGCGAGCGACTGTTGCAGTATTCCCTCGTGGCATCGTTGGTCCTCTCGAACTAGCTAATCGTTAACCTATAGTTCGAGCCATGGTGGGAGTTCTAGTAAGTTGTGGCAGGGCTGCTATCCACACCTCTCCCTCAACCTCTCTGGTAGTCGTGTGTGGCCCCTTTACTCCATATGTGAGTCTGGTCAGCAAGCTATCATCATCCTACATCATCAACAATCGTGTCAGAACATGTCCACATCATATCATCTAATCAAATGTACTAAAATCACATTAAAACAATCAAACCCCAATAGCACACTCCCTAACTCGATCTAGAGTCCAAGGGGTTCCGTCGATGCCTCTGCATCCTCAAGGTCCAAAACCCTGCACACTCAGTAAAACCGAGTCAATAGCACCTGTCTATGTCAATGCAGTAAAACATCATGTCATCTACCATAACGCATCATAATCAAGGACAAATGTGTTAATATCATAATAGTATAGATCACTTGCGAGAAAGTGTCCTCAAAGAATAAGTTTTCTCATTGCGCGAGAGAAGAATGTTACATACACCCCATCTTGGTCTAAACTTCGTCCCGAAGTTTCACAGTATAAATGATGAAATAAGTGTATCACAGTATCATATGTCTATCTATCAAACAAAAATGGAAACCGTTGACGCATATCATATGCAGCCTCCCAAGTTGTCGAGTGTGGACTATAATTTTCCCACTGGACCTTGACCCGGTCTACCATTCGACGTCATAACGGTCGAACGCGATGATCTAAGATGCGGACCGGCTCAGCCATGAGAAATCCTTCGTCTGATACATGCAAGGAACTCATGTCAATCACATGTGTAGGATCACTAATATAATGTCTCAAAACAGATACATGAAAAACATCGTGCATACGCCTCAAAGAATCAGGCAAGGCTAGTCGATAGGCCACGGGCCCCTTTCTCTCCACAATCTCGAAAGGTCCCATGAACCTAGGAGAGAGTTTATCTCCCTTTCCAAACTTGATGGAACTCTTATGCGGTTTAACCCATAAGAAGACTCGATTGTCGACCTCATAACTATAGTTGACTCGGTGCGCATAGACATAACTCTTCTGTCGATCCTGCGCTTCTTTAATCCTTTTTCTTATGGTTTTCATTTTCTCTTCCATTTCTTGGATCACTTCTGGTCCCACTAGGACCCTATCCTCAAGCCGATCCCAACTCAAGGGCGTCTGACACGTTCACCTGTAAAGAAACTCGAAAGGCGCCATTTTAATGGTGCTTTGGTAACTGTTGTTGTAAGCGAACTCTACTAGAGGCAAGAATTCTTCCCAACACTTTTGTTGATCCATTACGTACATGCACAACATGTCCTCCAAGGTTTGGTTCATTCGTTCGGTCTGTCCGTCAGTCTCTGGGTGATACGCAGTACTAAAGTTAAGTTGGGTTCCCAAGGCCTCTTGGAAACTCATCCAAAATCGTCCAGTAAACACCGATCCTCAATCGGATATAATCCTCTTAGGCACACCATGAAGCCTCACAATCTCATTGATGAAAACTCTAGCAATGTCAGGTGCTTGATACGTCATACGCATAGGAATAAAGTGAGCACTCTTCGTCAGAGTGTCTGCTACTACAAAAATCGAGTCATGTCTCCTCACCATCAGTGGAAATCCAACAATGAAATCCATCGAAATAACCTCCCATTTCGATTTCAGAATAGTGTGCGGTTGTATTAATCTCGCTAGGTGTCTATGTTCAGCCTTTACTTGCTGACATTCAAGGCATCTGGCCACATAGCTGACTATGTATTCCTTCATTCCCTTCCAAATGAATAAGGGCTTAAGTTCTGCCCTCATCTTCATGACTCCTGAGTGAGCCATGTAAACTACTCTATGATCCTCGCTCAAAACCAACATCCTCAACTCATCATTTGGTAGTACGTAAATCTGACTTTTAAACCTCAATAACCCATCGCCATCGATGAAAATCCATCATATCGTGGTACCATCATTGTGTTTTGTCCGATAAAACCCTCGACCTCTTTGTACCAGTCATCGTCACGCTGTAAAGTGAGAATATTCTCACATAGATTCATCTGAAGAGGCAACACCGAGAAGATGCGTGGTCTCCGACTCAAAGCATCTGTCACTCGGTTCACTGTTCCCTTTATGTAAGTAATCTCAAAGTCGTACTCGCTAAGAAATTATAACCAATGCCATTGTCGTGCGTTCAGGTCGCTTTGCGTAAAAATGTGTTGTAGTCCACAATGGTCAGTCTTTAGTTCAAAATTTCGTCCAACAAGGTAGTGTCTCCAAACCTTCAGGGCATAAACGATGGCTAATAACTCCAAATTGTACCTCGCGTAGTTCTTCTCATGCCTTATCAGTTTCCTCAAAATGTAAGCAATCACTCGTCCGTCTTGCATCAAGACTCTGCCTAAACCTTCCTTGGATGCATCTGGGCATACCAAGAAGTCCGCGTCCATGTCAGGGACCTTTAGTATCGGAGCTGTCATCAGCAACTCCTTCAGCCTCTGAAATGCTTCTGCGGATTTCTCGGTCCAAACAAACTTCTTGTTTTTCTTCTCCAATTCCGTGATCGGATTTGCTTTCTTTGAAAATCCCTCGAAAAACTGTCGATAGTATCCTGCTAAACCCATAAAGCTATGCACTTCCATGACATTCATCGGTGCAAGCCATTACATAATAGCCTCAACCTTGGCTAGATCCACGATAATACCTTCACCGGAGATGACATGCCCTAAGCAGTGAATCCTTGATTGATAAAAAAGGCATTTGGACAACTTCCCATACAATTTGTGCTCTCGTAGACACTATAGTACCAAGCACAAGTGCTCATCATGCTTCTCCGTCATCCGAGAGTAGATCAAAATATTGTCAATGAATACTTGGACGAACTTTTCCAAGTACTCGCGGAACACCCCGTTCATAAAAATCATAAATACTCCTGGGGCGTTCGTCAGTCCAAATGGTAAAACAGTAAACTCGTAATGCCCAAACATCGTCTTAAAGGCGGTCTTAGGGACATCATCCTCCTTGATCCGCAACTGGTGATACCCTGATCACAAATTGATCTTGGAGAACACCTTCACACCCTTCATTTGATCGAACAGATCATCAATTCTCGGCAAGGGATACTGATTCTTGACCGTGGCCTTATTCAATTGACGGTAGTCAATGCAAAGCCTCCACGATCTGTCCTTCTTTCATATGAAAATAACCGGTGCACCCCATGGTGACACACTAGGACGTATCAGTCCCAGGTCTAGCAACTCCTTCAGTTGCATTTTCAACTCTTGTAACTTCGGGGTCGACATCTGATAAGGTGTTCTTGCTATCGGTTCAATCCCCGGTTTTAGGTCTATGGTAAATTCCAATTCCTTTTCTGGCGGCATCCTAGGTAACTCCTCTGGAAATACGTCCGCAAACTCCTTCACCACCGGAAGGTGTTCTAGACCTTCCATTACTCCCTTCTCGTTTAAAGAAAGGATCGCATAGATCTTTCACCCCTTGTGCATATTCTTCCGTCACTGTAAGGAAGAGACGAACCTTAGGGAAACTCCTTGGTTCTGTCCTACAATCACATGTCTCTATCCTTTGTCATCGACCAAGCTCAACCGTTTCGTCTTACAGTTGAGTATCGCTTCATGCGATTCCAACCAATCCATACCAATCACGACGTCATAAGATCCTAAGATCATGATGTACAAGTTGTCCCTCGTGAAAAACTCTCCCAGGTTAAGGGCACAGCCCATAACCTTTCCTCCAACCTTCTGTTTGGCTCCCGAAGCCATCTCTATGAAGCTAAACTCATCCTGTTTGACTGCCTTTACCTTAATCCTTTTTAGCGCTGCACTAGAAATGAAACTCTCGGTAGCACCAGGATCTATCAAAATACTAAGGGTCTGGTCAGCGATAGTACCTGTCATCTCGAGCACAGTCGACTGATGAGATACCTGGCGATTATTCACTGCTACATGAATCTGATGGGCCTTGCCCATATCTCCCATGATAGTGGGTCTGGCTCATCAGAACAATCGCGCTGGTAGTGTGGCTCCCCACACATCCAACACCCCTTCTTCGGCTCAGTAGTCTTGGTACCCGAAGTAGAAGATGACGACCCATCGGCTTGGAACCCTGGTCTGTTCTGCTGAACAAGCCTAAACTATTGCTTCTGCGGGCGACGTTGTTGCTGATGCAGTGGTCCCCGATAAGGTATCCACTACTGAGGTGGCAGTTGCCGAGGTGTAGTGAAAGTGGATCCCCTCTGAAAGCCATGAGTTCCCAACGTATGTCTCCCTGGTGTCTGGTGCTACTGTGTTCCAGATGAAACCTACCTTGTTGGTCTCACTAGAGTCCTGGTCTGATCTCCACTGATAAGCTCCTCCTCTGCTATGAGGGCCTTTTGGATGGCATCATGCAAGGTTTGAGGCATCAAAATCCTAACCTTTGCTCGTAGGCTGCCATTAAGGCCGAACAAAAACCTATTGACTTGAAGTTTCTCAGTGTTAAGGTGCGGAGCATACCAAAGTAGCTCCATAAAAAGTGCCTCGTACTCGGGCACCGTATGAACTCCCTGTCATAAGGCGTTGAACTCATTGAGATGACGCTCAATGAATTCCTCTGAAAGGTACCTCTCTCGGAATCGTTCCTTGAACAGTTCCCATGACACATATTCAACGACCATGTTCAGCTGTGGTAGGAGCGTCTTCCACCATAGAAGAGCGCTCCCCTTTAGTTGAAAGACCGCCATACGGACCTTCATGTTGGAGGTATAATCGTGAAGTGTGAATCACATCGCCATGTTCTCCAACCATGCCTCAGTGCCTGTGCCATCCGAGGCACCAAGGAACTCGGGAAATTTGACCTTCTCGGGTTCTGTTAAGGTCCTAACCCGCACATAGGTAGATCAATGTATTCGGATGTAATACAAGTCAATATTAATAAGGCCTTTCAATAAAATAGAATAAGGCGGATGTAAGAAGACCTAATAGAAGCTTCCGCTTCTAGAAGGATCTTCCTCTAGATGCTTCTCTTAATAGACATATTTAGTATAAATAAGTGTCGAGGGTATGAGAACCCTAGCTTGGAGATTATTGTAATAGAGCGCTGCTCGACTGGAGGTTTCCCCCTCGAAGAGGCCTGTGAACATTGCTTTCTAAATCAAAGTGATTTTTCTATTGCTATTTCGTATATCATTTATGTGTATTGTGAATATTATGCTGGATATTTTACTGTTATTCTGCTATTTCTAGCATTTTATTTATGTTCTGCATATTTTATATATCTGGTATCTTGCAAGTGGTATTAGAGCAGTTCCCTTGGTAGAAATTGTGGGTATTTTTTTTCAGGGTAGAGACGTATTCCGACGTCTTCAAGCCACAGAGATCTGTCATTACGCGCATAAACCCACGGTTGAGGGATTCATACACGCAGGAAATACAAGTGGTTCTTAAGCGCACATCTGTTGGCCATCCTTGTAACCCCTGTTGGTACCCCTTCGAGTGGTAGCACATCAGACAACACCTATGTACGGATCGACCTAGATTTCCTGAAGCCCT
>JZKD02S2155374.1:160709-177500 GCA_000966675.3 Picea glauca
AATAAAATAGAATAAGGCGGATGTAAGAAGACCTAATAGAAGCTTCCTCTTCTAGAAGGATATTCCTCTAGATGCTTCTCTTAATAGACATATTTAGTATAAATAAGGGTCGAGGATATGAGAACCCTAGCCTGGATATTATTGTAACAGAGCATTGCTCGACTGGAGGTTTCCCCCTCGAAGAGGCCTATGAACATTGCTTTCTGAATCAAAGTTATTTTTCTATTGCTATTTCGTATATAATTTCTGTGTATTGTGAAGATTATGCTGGATATTTTATTGTTGTTCTGCCATTTCTAGCATTTAATTTCTGTTCTGCATATTTTATATATCTGGTATCTTGCAGGTTCACAGTGTATTCTACCAGTACCAACCGGAGTGCACGGTGGAACCTCAGCGGGTGTCGGCGCTCTGGCCTCATCTCTGTCCAAACGGTTGATCAGTGCCTCGAACATGCACTGAAAATATCTCATCATCCTGACAACATCACCAACTGCTATCTGCTCCTGTCCGAGAACCTGCTCATCTCCTCGGGGGTTAGACCCCTCAGGTGTGGATTCTATTGGAGGCGTCGTGCCTCCTCCCCTAGCACCCCGTCGTCTTCCTCCGCGGAGTCCTCTAACCATGATTACCTGCACTCACACAATCAACTCGATCAACAACAGTATAATCAAATCATGTCAACGAAAGTCGTAGCGATCCCAAGTCACAGGTCGAACCTGCTCTGATACCATATGTAATGAACCTCCTCTTTACTGCGACAAACCTCTTATAACAAGTGAAATTTTATTTTTTTGTGTGAGCGTGTGTGCAAGGGTAACCAAACATTATACTCTGCGCTGCCATATGACGATGAATCATGACGCATGCAACTGCGATATCAACATAAAGATCTAATACGCACATCAACATTTGTCAGCAATGAACAACAATCAACCGACCAAATAAAAGACTGACTACCCTTCCATCCTACCCTGCAATGGTTAGGACCTCCAAGACACATAAGCAATGATCAAGCCCAGGTTCCCATCAATTTTAACCATTTAAGTTCTTAGGGCCAACGACTATTCTGAGGAACATGGAGGCATCTACATCCCGCCCAACACAAGCAGACCAACCAATAAATTGTTTACAACTAAGTACAACAAAAGTTAAATAATGACCAGGTCCTCTACGAAAGGTGCAAGTCAGAAGGACACCGACAATAACCAACCATTAGTTATGACTCATCATTACCTACGACTCAATTGGCAACAAGTACAGATCAAACACTTCGCTTAGTTTCCATTAGTCGACGAGTTACCAAACCAACCTTAAAAATGTATATTCAATTAATTGCAAATCCCCATTTACTAACTCATGAAAACTTATTGTACTTAATTCAAGGACATTACACTATATATGTTTACCACTAACAATAAAAATTACGATATTGTTACCATAAAATAATGAACACATTACATTTATATCATAATAACTTTGCAAAAATGATAACCATAGTTCATCTTATGTGTTATCCATAACAATACAAGTACAATATCATTACCATAAAATGACAACACCCTTACATTTAAATTACCATAACTTTGCAATGATAACAATCACATTGCAAGACATTGACCATTATTATAGCAAGTACAACAATAATCATGACATTAACACAACCATCATTATTGCAATTAACAAAACTATCTATAGTACAACATATTGAAGTAGTGAATCATTATTAACTTCTTAATTTACTCACTACTACTGCAGTGTTTCTTGGGAGAGTACCTTTAATCAACTACACGACAAGACAATTAATGCAACATGTCAGACCTTGAATTGGGTTAACTTTAAAATCTAAATCACAGTATTTCACTCTAACTTCAAGTCTAGTTTATCGAGGTCAACATCCTAAATTGGCATAACTTATAAACTACTGCTGGCAACTTTTAAGTCCATTTTAATCATGTAACCAATCTATCTTAGCAATCTAGCGATAAAACGTTTATACCATTATCAATAGAGCATTACTTTCAACCTACTCATCATTACCAAGTTTTATATTTATTTGTTACATTTACATTTATTAATTATTTCTGCAATAAATAAATAAAACTCAAAATAACATTAATACAATAAGTTGCCCTAAATTACAATCGATATTGAAATTTATACAGTGGTTAAAAACACTATAAATAAGATGGAACAAGTAATTAACCTTCGATCTACTAAAACCTATCACATCCAATCCTCATTCAATAAAAGGAATCATAAATCTCACATCTCTATCTATTGGTCATACATTCTGTCTTAAAGAGGAAATAAGGCTCTGAATTAAATTGTGACTTAAGGAAACATGAGGATTCTCTCCAATTAATGCGCCCAAATAGATTTCAGACTCTGGCTATCTTAAATCAGGCACACAGATCCAGGCGCAGCCATAGGCAACTTTTGCTCCCCTTGGTTTTTTTTTTCATGCAAAAACATAAAAGCAAGGCAAACAGGTGGAGGGTTTTTGTTGTTACTGTATCAAGGTTATTAACGAGACTGCAGCCTGGTGATTAGAGTGCATATTTGAGAACTGGAAGTTAAGGAAGGGGTCCGTTGGTTACCCATGTGAACACGAGCTACGTGTAGAGGAGGTCACAACAATAAATGAACGCAGTCCACCCAAATGCCCATAGTAATATAAAACATAGTCATAAAAATGCCCACAGTAACATAAAACACCCACAGTAATATAAAACACCCACAGTAATATATAAACGCTGACGGTAATATAAAAACGCCGACAGTAATATATAAATGCCCACGATCATATAAAAACGCGCACAAGGATATAAAAATGCCCACAGTGATACAAAAATTCCCACAGTGATATATAAACGCCCACAGGGATATATAAATGCCCAAAGTGACATAAAAATGCCCACAGTGATATATAAAACACAGTCATAAAAACGCCCACAATGGGTACAAGAACGCAGTAAAAAACATAGGAGATTATGTGGTCGAAATCGTGTGGGTATCCTCCCCAATTGCAGAGAAATACAAACAAAAAAAATGCAAAGAAAGGTGTTGAATCGAGTGGGTTTCCTCCACTGAAACGCATGGAAATGCAACAGAAAAACGCAGACCAAAAAATGTAATCCATAGTTGTAGATCGCACCAAACCAAGGAACGTCGACAACGCTGGGGTCATAAAATCTCTTTTATCCAATACCGACATGCAGCAACAGAGTAAGAGGAATTATTATAATAACCGTAACACAATTACAAATGCCGAAGAACATAAAGGAAAACCAATCAATCCGATGAGAACCCATGCAGAGTTAAGCCAAGTAGTTTTCATCTCACAAGCCAAGATAAAAATGCTGATAACAATAAGAAAGGGCCAAGGTCCTAATACCTTCTATTATGCAAAATAAAAAACATACTATTGCCTAATCGCCTGCTCCGAGTGACGTCCACGCGCTCCATGCTGCCCTCACTCATCGACCGTCGAGACCTCACCGATACCTCCCAGCCAATGCTAGGGGTACTCTATTTCCCCCTTAGCCCCCCGACCCAGAAAGGGGCCACACACTATCCAGATGGTACGTTTAGCTCCCAGCTCACCTCACAAGGCTGAGCTACCACTCCTCTCCGAGATGGGAAATCCCAACTCCCCAAAAGTCATCAATCAAGTCACAAATCCGACAGCATAACGTTACGCTAGCAACCGATCCCCCCTTTCTTCTTCCTCTCTCCTCTTTTTTATAGAGTTTTAGAACTTCCAAACTTTCTCTAAATATCTATTAAGTTAAGTTTTAATAAAATCTTCTAAAAATTCTCCTTCGTACAAGTGTCATCCATCCCCCACTTTCCTCTAATAATTATTTTCTTTAATTTTGATAAAAGTCTCTTTTCCCTCACCCACCTAGAGTTACTCCTAAATTTACTCCTAGGTGTCCCTAGATTCTCTGATAGGTTTTCAATACTTTCCTCAAAATGAAGTTGCTAATTTAGTTCAATTTAGAAGTTTTTTTTAAATGTCGATTCCTTCCTAAGTTGGTTTCCCACTTTTTACCATGAGTTTCCCTCTTTCCCTTTTTACGTTGCCTTATTCCCTAGTTTCCTAATTTTTATATTTCCCTCTTTTATTTTTATTATTAATTTAGTATCTTTTTAACCTATCAAAAGTTAAAATAAATTAATTTCTTCTTGACATTTTATATCCACTTTTTTTTAATTAAATTCTTACTCTCTTCATTTTACCCACCAAAACTTTATGTAGACCAAAACTATTACTTAAGTGGTTTTTAGTTTAAATTTTATTAATTTATTTTTATAAGGTATATTTTCTTAAGGGTAGACAAAATTTTACCTCTAGCGAAGTTTTAGACTTAGGACTTAGATTCCGAACTAGGCGACATTTTAATTAGGGAAGTTGTTTTAAAAATTCTTAGAGTGTTGTCTATCTTAGGGCCATCTAGGTTCCTCCCTCTATCATCATCAACGCGGCATGCCCTTCAGGACGCATCATGTGCTCCAAGGGTGCCACTCACCTCTTTCATTTCTTTTGCGCGATGTGGTCTTCAGGATGCACCACGTGTTCCAAGGCTGCCACTCCCCTTTTTGTTTCTTTTGCGTGACGTGCCCTTCAGAATGCACCACCTGCTCCAAGGGTGCCACTCACTTTTTTGTTTCTTTTGCGTCACATGCCCTTCAGGATGCACCACGTGCTCTAAGGGTCCCACTCACTTCTTGACTGATTGGTAGACATCAATAACCCCTGGAGTCAACATTCCACCAGGTGAACTTGTGGGAGACTAAGGGCTTCTAAGGAATAAGGCCCCCACCTTATTGCGTGCCCCTTAGAATCATCGTGAGCGATTGTTGCAGTCTGCCCTCACGGCATCGTGGGTCCTCTCGAACTAGGTAATTGTTAACCTATAGTTTGAGCCACGGTGGGAGTGCTAGTAGGATGTGGCAGGGATATTGTCCACACCTCTCCCTCAACCTCTCTGGTAGTCGTGTGTGGCCTCTTTACTCCATATGTGAGTCTGGTCGGCAAGCTATCGTCAGTCTGCATCATCAAAAATCGTGTCAGAACGTGTCCACATCATATTATCTAATCAAATGTACTAAAATCACAGCAAAACAATCAAACCCCAATAGCACACTCCCTGACTTGATCCAGAGTCCAAGGGGTTCCATCGATGCCTCTGCATCCTCAAGGTCCAAAACCCTGCACACTCAGTAAAACCGAGTCAATAGCACCTGTCTATGTTAATGCAGTAAAACATCATGTCATCTACCATAACACATCATAATTAAGGACAAATGTTTTAATATCATAATAGTCTGGATCACTTGCGAGTAAGTGTCCTCAAAGAATAAGTTTTCTCAGTGCGCCAGAGTGGGATGTTACATCTATAGGGTGTGGTACTATTTTCTGTGTGTCTCCACATGGGGTTATGGGTTCCACACTAATTCAGATCTGGAATGGAGGGACTTATTTTGCATCAGATCCATGACCTCTCATTTTTCTCTCATATGTGGCGTGAAAGATATCCTCAATATGCCCCATGGCACATATATCCTCTACCTCTTCCTCATCATTATCCAAGCCCTCTCTCTCTTCTACAACCCTCTTATTATTATTCATCCTATACTGGTAAGGTCGTCTGTTGCGCGTCACATCTAAATTCCTTATTATTTCCTTAGTCTGTTCATCTTCCATCATGATGGGGTCCATTTCCTTCTTCTTTTGGGTACTCTTCATACCCTTCTCTATTTCTAATATCTTCCTTAGTGCTTCCCCCAACTCCCCCATGTGCACAGAGTGATCTAGTTGTTTGGTTCCATAGTCATCACACCTTTATCTTGTAATAAGATCTTGATCGAAATGTAAATATACTTGATGTAAATATACTGCGTGATATTTTCAATAGTCCACACTGCTGTCCTAATCTGATTAGTTGGATTGTTTTATTTCAACCGCAATATCCACTTTTGTAATAACTCAGGAAAGAAACAAAAATATGCTTCATGCAAATCAGTAAACAAATACCTTTGCAGGTACTAGCATGGTGTATACCTTGAACCCTTATTATATTTCTACATGAAGTCCAAGTGCTTTATCTCCAACCATCTTTAGATATATTTCTTCGTAGGATTCCATGGCCCGAATATCCCTTTCTACTACTACATATTATTCACCAAAACCTTTCCTGTCTCTCCTTCTAAGTTGTAGCTAGAAACAAAACCATTTTTTGGATGTATGGGCTAATCCAGGTTCTACCTTAGTTCTCCAACAAAACCCTTATCACCATCGAATCTTTCTTTCTTTAGAATTTAATTTTTTTATCTTTATTTATACTTTGAGACACTACTGACAAATAATCCAAACAAGATATATTTCAAACAATTCCTTGCATGCAAAAAAGAACAACTGATTTAGGAGTATTATGTGTTCCCGTGGACTTCAGGGATCAAGGATGCCCTAGAGCTACATATCTGAGAAAGAAAAACCAAGAAAAACTCCTAAAAACCCAAAATTTGGGGGGGTGATGTTGGTTAGACACTGGAAACCAAAGTCATGATTCCCTTTTAGCCACTATAACCAATGGCATGCCACTTGTTGCATGAGTCTAAACAACAAATCTCTTCAAAAGTGCCCAAAACTCATGGGAAAAGTAATAGTTAGGGCCTACTTCTGTGTGGAAGGGCTCCTAGACCAATGAAGACCTATTCATTTCTAAAATATAATAGAATAATACATATAGATTAGTTACCTCTCAAAATGTATTCAAGGAAAACATAATCATATTTAGCGCAAAATGGAGAGGGTTTGTACTTAAGCTTATGTAATAGAAATTACAATTACTAGTTAAATTGCGTAACAATTTTTTTTATGATCTTTACCAATGTTTATTAGAATTGTTGAATGGTTTACATCACTGGAATAACATATTAGCTATAACTTATTTGAAATTTTATTATTGTATGTGCACTTTGATATGATGTAATATGATTATCTTTTCATTTCATATGTTGTAATATTAGATATATAACAAAGAAATTAATTATTGCATGAAATAAATAATAAATTTTCATTCTAAATGTTTTTTTTGTAGAACAAGAATCTTCTAGAAGATCTGGATCATCCTCATCAAATAGATCTAAATGACATTGGGTTTGATGCTGAGATGGAAGATGATGCTCATGATGACCCAAATACATATGAAAACGAGGTGAATCCTGATGATGATCATGATCATGATCACGATGGTGATGATGATGATGATGATGATGATGAGGTTGTTGTTGGTAGCAACCAGTGACATTCATGATCATATAGATTACATCATGGATCATTTTTAATATATTGTTATAATGCCTCTTTTCAGGGGTACTATCTTATGTATTATTTTCACGTCCTCCAGTACCATATTATTGAGTTATATGATTTTGACATGTTTCTTTTTTATTTATATCATTTGGACATGACATATCATATTGAGTATTGGACATGTATATTTTTCACATGTTATTGATCTACTGGCATATTTGACTTTCACTTGTTTTAGTTATATATGATGATTATATTATCAATATTGACTCGTCAATTTAAATATATTGAAAGTGGTTGATGATTTCTGGATGCATATTTATTAAGTATGATGGTTTTGATTTACTACTCATGATGGGTTTTTTCAAACTCACTTAAATTATATATATTTGACTCACTTGTTTTAATTATAGATCATGATCATGTTATAATAATTATCTTGTTATTTATATATAATGGTTGTTGTAGATTCTATTTTGATGGACATTTAATAAGTATAATGTTGTTGTTAATTTGTATGGATGTTTGTTTCCCTAAAAATTCTTTATAAATGTTATCCTATAAAATATTTCAAATGCATTTATATGACTTACTGTATAATCATATAAGTTATTTAAGAGACATGATATATTTAACTAATTAAATTGAAACAAAACATATTAAATTAACAATTGTAAGAAAAACAAGAAGCATTTTTGGAAGCAACAATGGAAGCAAAATTGGAAGCCACACTAGAAGAAAAACTAGAAGAAAAAGTGGAAGACAAACTAGAAGAAAAACTCGAAGAAAAATGGGAAGCAAAGCTAGATGTAAAAATAGAAGCCAAGCCAGAAGCCAAATTGGAAGCAAAATTGGAATCCATATTAGAAGAAAAATTGTACGTAAAACTGGAAGCCAAACCAGAAGCCAAATTGGAAGCAAAATTGGAAGGCATATCAGAAGAAAAACGAGAAGAAACAAATGACGCTACTCTTGGCGCTATTCTTGGCTTCATTTGCGACACTATTCATGTCCCTAAACTTGACATTATTCTTGGTGCTAATTCTGACGCTAAATCTAGTGCAATTATAAACAATCCAGATTGCGCCAAGTTTGGCACCAAACAAGATGTCCAAGTGTTGAACTAAAATACACTAAATTCTGGTGCTATTTTAGGTGCGAATTATTTGTTCTGTTGTAGTGTACACAATTGATTTCCTATTTTTTGTGACAAAATCTGCGATGGTATTGTTTTAATATATGACCAGTTGATATGAACTATTTATATAATCAATGAAAAAAATTTATGCTATATCTATCTCTTAGTATTACTCCTATGCTGGATAGGGTATAATTAATTAAATTAGGAATTTCATTTTACATTAGAATAAACCAAACTGAGTTACGTAAAATTCTTTGTTGGACAGTCAATTGTATTTTCCCCTTTTGTTATCTTAAATTTTAGTGTCAACCAGGCCCTTATACTAGTTGGAAACATTATTCCAAATGAGAGTGGATCTAATTCAGACCTACCATCGAGCATTCTATGTAACCTTATTGACAGGTCTTTTAGACCCATTGACAAGTTGGATGGAGGATGGAGCATAGGATAATAGGTTTCACATTATCTTCACTGTAGTGTGACTGAATCACCACAATGGTTCCTCCTTGGATAGCCTCAAAAAGTGATTACTCTAGTTCAAGTGGAAGATAAATCATGATCATTGAGGACACCCTCCATTAATCAATGCATTATTAAGTTAGCAAAGTTTTCTAGACTTGTTTGTGGACTTCCAGGATGCAAGATGTATATTTCATACGCCATATCCCGTGGATATTGGATGTTGGACACATCTCAAAGTTAGAATACAATCCACTATTAAACTATCCAATATATGCATGTAGCTTGCATTTGCATGTCAAATTTCAATAAATCTCAACTTCCTATTTTTTCAAAGAAAATCCTACACGATTTGAGATGGCACATCTTTCTTATCTAAATTTTTAGAAGATTCTAAATTTGGTTATTTATAAATTATTCATCAATAGGTATTTTTTCATAGGCATGAATTTTGATTTGTAGCAATTGCATATTCATATGGTGATTTTGTTGATAAACAAAAGCAATCATGGAAAAATTTCAATGTTGGTTCACTAGAGAGTTACAAACAACTTTCAAAAGAATATGTTCAAGATCTTGTAGAGAGTTAGAATGGAAGATTACATGATATTTCTTTTTTCAATTTTGTAAGGTTGTTTATCCCTTATCATGTTCTTTATAAATTTTCATTATGTACAATATGTTCATGGAAGAGAAGAAAATTTGAAGCGTTGGCTTGAAAATGTTTGAAATAATTGCATGTATTTGTTGATACACTTCATATGAAAATTTGTTAATACTCTTCATGTTAATTTTAAGGGGTCATCCATGAAAGTTGCTTGGATTATTATTTGGGTCCTAGATTTATGGCGTACAATATTTAATATTCCACCAAGTATACTCGCATGTGAGAGTGTTCTGAAGATGAAACATAATAGAGGGCATACGAAGAAAAAACCTATCTTTGACTACATTAAATTCCTTCATGTGATTGTCACTAAGAGGGATTGATTCATCACTAATAGGATGGGATAGGGTGCATGAAATTTAGAAATATGTAAGCAAATGAGAATCTTAAATATTTATGGATTTTATTTTTCTGCTTATTTTTTTTAATGATGTTGTATTTGTTATGATGTAGGACAAATGAAATATTTTACATAAACTTTTGTTGTTGGATGATGTTATGGTAAATGAAATTTCAAAATTATTTTATGTTATGCATAGGCTACCTTTGTATTCAGTACAAAATTTTCTCTAAGACATAATATTTAAATAATAGAAAAATTAAATATAAACTTTATGATAAGAGTAGTTTAAAAAACAAAACAGTAATAAAAAATAAAACATTTGTTTGGTAGATAGGAGTACCCTTCCAATAATTTATACCTTGTTGGAAATACTTCCAAAACATAACCAATCTTTGTAGAAATGAAAACATCTCTTTATAATCATAATTTTTTATGAAGCTCAATAGCAATTTTTATAACTTAAAACATGTTTGGAGTAAGTCACTAACACACCACTCCAAATTTTCTTGGTCTATATGATTAGGTCATATTTTCAATCGTTCAATATGATTAAGTGTTCTAATTAATAAATTGTATTCTTTCTTTGTATTCATCACAATGAAAATATTTTATTTTATTTTGTGGAAGCTCTATGGCAATGTTACAAACATAAAAGATGCTTGGAGTAAGTCACTAACACACCAACCTACAACTCTTCTTGGTCTAGATAATTATGTGTTATTTTCAATATTCAAGATGATCAAATGTTCTAATTAATGAACAACATGCTACCTTTGTATTCACCACAATGAATTTTTTTATTTTATTTTCTGGAAGGTCGATGGCAATTTGCAAAACTTAAAAGATGTTTGGAGTAAGTAACTAACATACCTACAAATTTTCTTAAGATGAGGTGATTTTTTCAATTGTTTAAGATGAGTAGATGTTATAATTAATGAATTGCATGCTACCTTTGTATTCACTCCAAAAATTTCTTTTATATTCACAACAAAACTTAACAAAAATACATATAATACATAATATTTAAATGATAGAAAAAATTAACTATAAAATTTTCTAAAAACACAATTAAAAAAAAACGTATCAACCAAAAAAAATATTCAAATATAATAAAAAAAAATATTTAAATATAATATATAATATTTAAATGATAAAGAAAATTAAATATAAAATTTATAAACAAAAATAATTAAAAAAAAAACTCTCAACCAAAATTTAATTGGTAGATATGATGGTAGGCTGGATTGCCAACATGTTAGAAATACTTCCAAAACATAATAACTTTATACAAATAAAAACAACAGTTTCAAATCCTATTAAGTTTATTTTTATTTTATTTTGAAGTTGAACGACAATTTTAAAAACTTAAAAAGATGTTTGGTGTAAGTTGATGACACACCAAACCACAAGTTTTCAAGATTATAAGGTGTTCTCATTAATGAATCACAGTGAATTTTTGGACGAAAACAACATAAACTAAGTATTTGGGTAGATGAAATATTTTTGGTTTTTAGTTATGGTTATGAGTAATGTTGCTTTCAAGAAGTGTGAGGTGTCACAAGGTACTTCAAGAATCTTAAATTAACAGAAGAATATGTTGTGAATTATATCCATCGCCTTTGGAGAAGAAACTTCATGTATATTATGTTATATATATTATGTTATAGGAAGAGGATCATAGATTAATAGAGAAAGATGTTGTCAATCATATCTATAACATATGGTCAATGCTTTAATTAAAAAAATAAAAATAAATTTGGAGCTTCTCAAACGAGATAACAATGTTCTCGTCTCTTTCAAGCAACATGTTTTTGACATTATTAGATCTATTCATATTTTTATTCATGTTTCAAAATATTTCTATTTGTCTTTTTAATAATCTATAACTTTTTTTATAACCCTCTTATGCATTTATTGGTACCATCATTTGACTTTCACTTGTTTTAGTTATATATGATGATGATATTATCAATATTGACTGATCAATTTTTATATATTGAAAGTGGTTAATGATTTTTGGATGCATATTTATTAAGTATGATGGTTTTGATTTATTTCTCATGATGAATGTTTTCAAATTTGTTGAAGATAAGGGATCTAAAAATCAGGTCAGATTTAGGTTGAAGGCATGTATTCCTGTGTGCGTTAGGGTAAGTATTCTAAAGAAATTAGGAATAGGTATGTCTTCATTATTCATAAGCATTTGATTTGGATAACTCTCTTGTTAATATTGGTATGAGGTGTGTGTGGTTGTAGTCTTGATGAGATATTGATATCAGTAGAAACAACAAAAATATCAAGGAAAGAAGGAACACAAATTTATGAACGATAGATGTAGTGATAGATTGGTCTAAATTTATATTTCATGGCGGTTGGACGGGGAAAGGAAAGGTGGTTGTAGCCTCCTTCTGGTTGAAGGCAGGTAAATTAGGGAGTTGGAGCTTCCTTCGGGTTGCATCCTATAAATAGGGGGTTGGAGCCTCCTTCAAGTTATAGCTAGAGAAATAGGAAGTTGATGCTTATAATGAATGCACTCTTTGATAAATAATAAAAGCATACTGTGGTATTTTACTACATTGGGTTTCCACGTAAAATTATGGTGTATTGTATTTATGCGGTGTCTATGCACTGAATTATGGTGTTGATGATAAATTGAA
This sequence comes from Picea glauca, assembly GCA_000966675.3. Taxonomy (NCBI): domain Eukaryota; kingdom Viridiplantae; phylum Streptophyta; class Pinopsida; order Pinales; family Pinaceae; genus Picea; species Picea glauca. Next base: position 173,301 of record JZKD02S2155374.1, read on the forward strand.
TGCTCATAATATTTATTGGAGGTTTGGTATTGTGATTAAATGTACTAATGATGCTCATATTGATTCACCCCCACTCTGAGTATTCCAACTCTTAGATGGTTTGATCTCCAAGTCGTACTCTTGTATTTGTGAAACCCATTTTCTTCTTGATCCATGACAATATTGTTGAGATAGGAAATATTTTACGGTGGCATATGGGATGAAATATCTAATCTTTCTTATACCCTACATAGGTTCTAGAATGATTGAGGGGCTTGAAAAGAGCATAGGCTTGATTTTCTATAATGGTGTAATTTATCTCTGAGTCCCTAAGGTATTTTATCATGAAAGAGATTGGTTGTTCATCTCCTTGATCATTATTTTGTAGAATATTTCCTACGATGGTGTCTTTTGAGGTGAAAGAAAAGATGATGGAATCCTTAGTAAAATATGGGTTGACTAGAATTGGAACGATAGTTATTGTCTCTTGGATATGTTGGAAATCCTTCTTTCCCTCGTCATTCCATTCAAAATGTGAATATTTTTTTAACAAGGTATTAATGGGTTTTGCAATTTCATCAAACTTTGGAATGCACCTCCTTATGAAGTTGATATGCCCAAAGAAACATTGTAAGCATTTCTTGTCTTTAGGGTCAGGGATTTTATTGATGGCTTCAATTCTTGAAGGATCTATCGAGATGCCATCCTTAGAGAATATATTTCCTAATAAATTCCCTTTATCCACAAAAAAAATTGATTTCTTTGGATTAAGGGAAATTCAATATTCTTTGCACCTTTGAAAAATTGTCCTTACGTGTTGGATATGTTGATCCCTTTTCTTGGATATAGTGGTTAGTTTATCATAGTAAATCTCTATGATATTCCAGATTAGATCCCTAAAATAATTCTTTCTCTTGCAATGAAATTCTTTGTCTGTCACTTCCTTTACTTGATCTCTTGTTTTCTCTAGGTCATCTTCTATCAAGGCCTGAGGGTTCACTTCCTTGAATGCTTTCCTCTTCTTTTGTTGGTGTATTTATCTCCCCTTATCATATTCTTTAATATTCTCTCTAGGGTGTGGTACTGTTTTCTTTGTGTCTCCAAATGGGGTTGTGGGTTCCACACTAATTTGGATATGGAATGGAGGGCCTTCTTCTGCATCAGATTAATGTCCTATAGTTTTTATCTCATATGTGGCATGCAAGATATCCTCAATATTCCTCGTGGCGTGTAGATACTCTACCTCTTCCTCATCATTATCCAATCCCTCTCACTCTATTAAAACCCTCTTATTATTGTTCATCCTATACTGGTAGGGTCATCTGTTGCACGTCACACCTAAATTCCTTATTATTTCCCTGGTTTGTTCATTGTCCATCATGATGGGGTCCATTTCCTACTTCTTTTGGGTACTCTCCAGAGCCTTCTCCATTTCTCATATCTTCCTTAGTGCTTCCCCTAAATCCCCCATGCACGTAGAGTGATCTAGTTGTCTGATTCCCTAGTCATCACACCTTTATCTTATAATAAGATCTTGATCGACAATACTTGATGTACCTCCCTCTCGGTCCCTTCAAGAAATAGTTCTCTGCATCTACTAAAAAATCAGTGATAAACCTCGCAGTAATGATGTCTAACCAGAAATACACTATGTACGTGAATTTATTATTAACTCTTTCCAACCACACAATATTTTCAGTAGTCCACACTACTGGTCTAATCTGATTAGTCGAATGGGTATCTTTCAACCTCAATATCCACTTCTGTAATAGCTCTGGAAAGAAATAGAAATATTCTTCATGCAAATTAGTAAAAAAATACCTTTGTAGGTACTAGCTTGGTATATACCTTGAACCCTTATCATCTTTCTACGTGAACTCTAAGTGCTTTGTCTCCAACCATCTTTAAATCTCTTGCTTCGTAGGATTCTATGGCCCGCATGTTGCGTTCTACTACTGCATATTCTTCACCAAACCACTTCCTATATCTCCTTCTAAGTTCTAGTTGGAAACAAAACCATTTTTTGGATGTATGGGGTGACCCAGGTTCTACCTTAGTTCTCCAACAAAACCCTTGTCACCATCATATCTTTCTTTCTTTAGAATTTTAGAATTTTATCTTTCTTTCTACTTTGAGATGCTACTAACAAATAATCCAAGCAAGATCTATTTGAAACAATTATTTGCATGAAAAAAAAATAATTGATTCAGGTGTATTATGTGTTCCGGAGGATTTAAGGGATCAAGGATGCTCGAGAGCTACATATCTGAGCAAGAAAAACCAAGAAAAACTCTTAAAAAACCAAAATTTGGGGGGGTGACATTGGTTAGACACTGGAAACCAGAGTCATGATGCCCTTTTATCCATTGTAACCAGTGGCATGCCACTTGTTGCATGAGTCTAAACAATATAACTCTTCAAAAGTGCCCGAAACTCATGGAAAAAGTAATGCTTAGGGCATACTTATGCATGGAAGTGTTCCTAGGCCTAATGAAGACCTATTCATTTCAAAAATATAAGAGAATAGGACATATAAACTAGTCGACTCTCAAAATATATTGAAGGAAAACATAATCATATCTAGCACAAAATGGAGAGAGTTTGTATTTAAGCTTATGTAATAGAAATCAAAATTGATAGTTAAATTGTATAACAAATATTTTTATGATCTTTACTAACGTTTATTAGAATTGTTGAATGGTTTACATCATTGGAATGACATATTAGCTATATCTTATTTGAAATTTTATTATTGTATGTGCACTTTGATATGATGTAAGATGATTATATTTTCATTTCATATGTTGTAATATTAGATATATAACAAATAAATTAATTATTGCATGAAATAAATAATAATTTTTCATTCTAAATGTTTTTTTTTCCAGAACAAGGATCTTCTAGAAGATCCAGATCATCCTCATCAGGTATATCTAGATGATGTTGGGTCTGATGCTGAGATGGAATATGATGCTCATGATGACATAGATACATATGAAAACGAGGCTGATCCTGATGCAGATGATCATGATGATGATCACGCTGATGATGATCATGATGGTGATGATGATGATGAGGCAGTTGTTGGTAGCAGCTAGTGACATTCATGATCATATAGATTGCATCATGGTTGATTTTTTATATATTGTTATAGTGTATCTTTTCATGGTTACTATCATATGCATCATTTTCCCAGCCTCTAGTACCATATTATTGAGTTCTATGATTTTGAAATGTATCATTTTGACTTATATCATTTGGAAATGACGTATCATATTGATTATTGGACATGTATCATTTTCACATGTTATCGATCTATTGGCATATTTAAATTTCACTTTCTTTAGTTATATATCATTATGATATTATCAATATTGACTCATCTATTTTTATATATTGAAACTGGTTGATGATTTTTGGATGCATATTTATTAAGTATGATGGTTTTGATTTATTGCTCATGATGGATGTTTTCAAACTCACTTAAATTATAGATATTTGACTCACTTGTTTTAATTATAGATGATGATCATGTTATAATAATTATCTTGTTATTTTATATATAATGGATGTTGTAGATTCTCTTTTGATGGATATTTAATAAGTATAATGATGTTGTTAATTTGATGAATGTTTGTTTCCCTAAAAATTCTTTATAAATGTTATCCTATAAAATATTTCAAATGCATTTATTTGACTTATTGTATAATCATATAAGTTATTTAAGAGACATGATATATTTAACTAATTAAATTGAAATAAAACATATTAAATTAATAATTGTAAGAAAAACAAGAGTCATTTTTGGAAGCAAAAAATGAAGCAACAATGGAAGCCAAATTGGAAGAAAAATTGGAAGGCACACCAGAAGCAAAAATGGAAGACAAACTAGAAGCAAAATGTAACATCCCACTCTGGCGCACTGAGAAAACTTATTCCTTGAGGACACTTGCTCGCAAGTGATATGGACTATTATGATATTAAAACTCTTGTCCTTGACTATGATGCGTTATGATAGATGACATGCTGTTTTACTGCATTGACATAGACAGGCGCTATTGACTCAGTTTTACTGAGTGTGCAGGGTTTTGGACCTTGAGGATGCAGAGGCATCGATGGAACCCCTTGGACTCTAGATTTAGTCAAGGAGTGTGCTATTTGGGTTGATTTATTTACTGTAATATTTCATTGATTTGATGATATGATGTGGACATGTTCTGA
>JZKD02S2155374.1:184748-202726 GCA_000966675.3 Picea glauca
TTTAAGACAAGGTTTGGACATTACGAGTTTACTGTTTTACCGTTTGGACTGACAAACGCCCCAGGGGTATTTTTGAGTTTGATGAACGGGGTGTTCCGCGAGTACTTGGACAAGTTCGTCCAAGTATTCATTGATGATATTTTGATTTACTCTCGTACGACGGAGAAGCATGATGAGCATTTGCGCTTGGTACTACAGTGTTTGTGAGAGCACAAATTGTATGGGAAATTGTCCAAATGCTCTTTTTATCAATCGAGGATTCACTACTTAGGGCATGTCATCTCCGGCGAAGGCATCGTTGTGGATCCAACCAAGGTCGAGGCTATTATGGAATGGCCTGCGCCTACGAATGTCCCGGAAGTGCGTAGCTTCATGGGTTTAGTAGGATACTATCGACGATTCATCGAGGGATTTTCGAAGATAGCAAATCTGATCACGGAATTGCAGAAGAAAAACAAGAAGTTTGTTTGGACCGAGAAATGCGCGAAAGCGTTTCGAAGGCTTAAAGAGTTGTTGACAACAACGCCGGTACTAAAGGTCCTTGACATGGACACGGACTTCTTGGTATGCACAGACACATCCAAGGAGGGTTTAGGTGGAGTCTTGATGCAAGACAGGCGAGTGATTGCTCACATTTCGAGGAAATTGAGAAGGCATGAGGAGAACTACACGACGCACGATTTGGAGTTATTAACCATCATATATTCCTTGAAGGTTTGGAGACACTACCTTGTTGGACAAAAATTTGAATTAAAGACTGATCATTGTGGGCTACAACACATTTTCACGCAAAGCGACCTGAACGCGCGACAACGGCGTTGGTTGGAATTGCTTAGCGAGTATGACTTTGAGATCACTTACATAAAGGGAACAATGAACTGAGTGGTGGATGCTTTGAGTCGGAGGCTGCGCATCTTTTCGGTGTTGCCTCTTCAGACGAATCTACGTGAGAATATTCTCACTTTACACCATGATGATGATTGGTACAAAGAGGTCGAGGGTTTTATCGGACAAAACACCATGATGGTACCATGATACGAGGGATTTTCTTTTGATAGCGATGGGTTATTGAGGTTTAGAAGTCGGATTTACGTACCGCCAAACGACGAGTTGAGGATGTTGATCCTGAGTGAGGCTCATAGAGCAATTTACATGGCTCACCCAGGAGTCACGAAGATGAGGGAAGACCTTAAACCCTTATTCTTATGGAAGGGAATGAAGTCCGACATAGTCAACTTTGTGGCTAGATGTCTAGAGTGTCAGCAGGTAAAGGCCGAACATAGACACCCGGCAGGATTACTTCAACCACATGCCATTCCGGAATCAAAATGGGAAGTTATTTCGATGGATTTTATTGTTGGATTGCCACTGGCAGCAAGGAGACACGACTCAATTTTTGTAGTAGTAGACACTTTGACGAAGAGTGCTCACTTTATTCCTATGTGTACGACGTATCAGGCACCTGACGTAGCTAGATTTTTCATCAGTGAGATTGTGAGGCTGCATGGCGTGCCTAACAGGATTATATCCGATCGAGGATCGGTGTTTACTGGACGATTTTGAACGAGTTTCCAAGAGGCCTTGGGAACTCAACTTAACTTTAGTACTGCGTATCACCCAGAGACTGATGGATAGACAAAACGAACAAACCAAAACTTGGAAGACATGTTGCGCATGTACGTTATGGACCAACAAAAGCGTTGGGAGGAATTCTTGCCTCTAGTAGAGTTCGCTTACAACAACAGTTACCAGAGCACCATTAATATGGTGCCTTTCGAGTTCCTTTATGGGCGACTGTGTCGGACACCCTTGAGTTGGGTTCAGCTTGAGGATAGGGTCTTGCTAGGACCAGAAGCGATCCAAGACAGGGAAGAGCAAATGAAAACCATAAGACAAAGGATTAAAGAAGCACAGGATCGACAGAAGAGTTATGCCGATGCGCACCGATTCGACCGTAGTTATGAGGTCGACGATCGAGTCTTCTTGCGGGTTAAACCGCATAAGAGTTTGATCAAGTTAGGAAAGGGAGATAAACTCTCTCCTAGGTTCATGGGACCTTTCGAGATTGTGGAAAGAAAGGGGCCGGTGGCCTATCGACTGACCTTGCTTGATTCTTTGAGGCGTATGCACGATGTTTTTCATGTATCTGTTTTGAGACATTATATTAGTGATCCTACACATGTGATTGACATGAGTTCCTTGCAGGTATCAGATGAGGGAGAACTCACGGCTGAGCCGGTCCGCATCTTAGATCACTGCGTTCGATAGTTACGAAGTCGAACAGTAGATCAGGTCAAGGTCCAATTGGACAGTTATAGTCCACACTCGGTGACCTGGGAGGACACATGTGATATGTGTCAGCAGTTTTCATTTTTGTTTGATAGATAGAATTATGATACTGTGATACATTTGTTCGACATTTATGCTATGAAACTTTGGGACAAAGTTTAGACCAAGAGGGGGTGTATGTAACATCCCGCTCTGGTGCACTGAGAAAACTTATTGTTTGAGGACACTTGCTCGTAAGTGATCTGGACTATTATGATATTAAAACTCGTGTCCTTGACTATGATGCGATATGATAGATGACATGTTGTTTTACTGCGTTGACATAGACAGGTGCTATTGACTCAGTTTTATTGAGTCTGCAGGGTTTTGGACCTTGAGGATGCAGAGGCATTGATGGAACCCCTTGGACTCCGGATTGAGTCATGGAGTGTGCTATTTGGGTTGATTTATTTACTGTAATATTTCATTGATTTGATGATATGATGTGGACATGTTTTGACACGATTGTTGATGATGCAGGCTGATGATAGCTTGTCGACCAGAATCGCATATGGATTAAAGGGGCCACACACAATTTCCAGAGAGGTTGAGGGAGAGGGGTGGACAACAGCCCTGCCACAACCTACTAGCACTCTCACTGTGGCTCGAACTGTAGGTTAACGATTACCTAGTTCGAGAGGATCCACGATGCCGTGAGGGAAGACTGTGACAATCTCTCATGATGATTCTAAGGGGCGCGCAATAAGGAGGGGTCTTTATTCCTTAGAGCCCTTAGTCTCTCACAAGTTCACCTGGCGGAGTGTTGACTCCAGGGGTTATAGATGTCTACCAATTAGTCAAGTTGGTGAGTGGCACCCTTGGAGCACGTGGTGCATCCTTAAGGGCACGTCGCACGAAAGAAACACAAGTTAGCGAGTGGCACCCTTGGAGCTTGTGGTGCATCTTGAAGGGCACGTCACGCAAAAGAAACAACCGAGGTGAGTGACACCCTTGGAGCACGTGGTGCGTCCTGAAGGGCACATCGCATTGATGTTGAGGAAGGAACAAACCTAGATGGCCCTAAGACATTTAACACCTTAAGAAATTCTTAAAACGACTTCCCTAAATAATTGTTGCCCGGTTCAGAATCTAAACCTAAGTCTAAAACTTCTCTAGGGTAAAATTTTGTTTAGCCTTAAAAAAAAGACCCTATAAAATAAACATAAAGACAAAAACTAAAACCCACTTAAGTAATAGTTTTAGTCTTCTTAAATTTAGAGGGTAAAATGAAGAGAGGAATAATTTAATTAAAATCCGTGGTTTTAAATTGTAAAGAGGAAATAAATTATTTAACTAGTGGAAGTATAAAAAGATTTTAAATTAATAATAAAGGGAAAAGAGTAAATAGCGCAACTTCCATTTTGGCTCTAATAAAAAGGGGAAAGAAGAGAATAATAAGAATTAAGAAACTAAGTAATCGAGGAAACATAATAAAGGAAAGTTGGGAACTTATGGTAAAAAGCGAGGTCAACATAGGAAGGAATCTGCAATTAAGAACCTTATAATTTGAGCTAATTTAGCAACTTCATTTTTGGGAAATTGTTTAAAACATGTAAGGGAATCTAGGAACACCTAGGAGGAAATTTAGGAGCAACTCTAGGTGGGTGAGGGAAATGAGTCAATTAGTAATTTAAAGAAAATAATTATTGGAGGAAAGAGGGGGATGGATGACACTTATGCGAAGGAGAATATTTAGAATATTTTTATTAAAACTTAATTTAAAAGTGATTTAGGGAAAGTGTGAGGTTTGAACAGCTCTATAAAAGAAAGGGAAGATGAGGAAGAAGGGGATCGACTGTTAGCGAAATGTTACGCTGCCGGATTTGTGACTTGATTGATTACTTGGGGAGAGTTGGGATTTTCCATATTGGATAGGAGTGGTAGCTGGGCCTTGCGAGGCGAGCTGGGAAGCTTGACTTACCATCGAGATAGTGTGTGGCCCCTTTGCCGCTCATGGGGCAAGGGGGAAGCAGAGTACCCCTAGCGATTGGCTGGGAGGTACCGGTGAGGTCTTGACGGTCGGCGAGCGAGAGCGGCACGGAGCATATGGATGACACACGGAGAAAGTGATAAGGCAACGGTATGATATTTTATTTGGTAGAGTAGAATGCATATTTAATTACTTCGGAGATTAAATTTGTATTGTTGTAAAATCGTTAACTCAGTTGTTGTAATTCTGTAATCGAGGGAAAATAGTCTCTACTTCATCTATTGCATCTATACTGTTAAATGGTTTCTTGGGTTGTTTTCATTGGTAGTTGATGTCTTACGCCTTGATGTGTTCTTAACCCTGAAGTCTTGTCCTTGACGTTGACTTCCCTTTCACTGTGTGTTTTACTTAGCTAGATTTTTTTTTTCTTTTCTGCGCAGGGGATAATGAACCCTCGGTTGTCACTCAATAACCTTCCTTGGCCCCTGCAACTGCGTTCACCTTACTCTTCGATTTTATTTTTATTTTTATTTTTACATTTGGCTGCTTCTCGTGTATGAAGGGATAATTCAGCTCTGTATTGATGTGTACTCGCAGTTTAAGTTTGCGCTGTCACCCTTCCTGGAGGTTTAAATATGAATATTTACTCCTGGCCTGCGAACTTCGTTCTTCATGTTGTTCTATTTTATAGGTGGAACTTGGTGAGATGAAAACAAATAGTGGCAGTCGTGCCCTTCCCGTACTATGTATCCTCTAGAATTTTCATTGGCTGAGAGTTACCATTGGTGATTTCGCTCCCCAACCGAGATGATTACCCTGTCTATGTTTTTTTTTTTTTTTTTTCCTTTTTCCTTTTTGCTGTAACGATTTTTTGGATTAAACCAAGAGGCATTCTATTTTTAATTTTCATCAAATCTTAAGTTGAATCGCCTTGAATTGATGTTAGCTCAGGTAAACTCAAGATTGTTTTTACGACGTGACTTCATTAGGATAATTTCTTATTGTATAATGAAAATTCTAATGGGAGTAATGCGCGTAACTGATGTTAGCGCCTTGCTGTGTATGTGTGGCTCCCAAGTGGAGGCTGTAATGACGACGGTTGTTGTTTAAAACTGACCCTTAATTGCTGGCAGCATAAATTTAGTCCCCAACGTTTAAATTTTGTTTTATGATTTCCCAACCTTGCCACAGAATTACAGAGCTCCCCGCAAACTTACCTGCCCTTATGGCGCGTCGTACCTTGCCTGCGGTTGCTGGGAAAGAATTGTGACTTGGTAGGTCGCCAAGTGTGGGGTCGGTGTAATTGGTCAAACGATTCATCAACTCTCTCTCTCTGTTTACATTTCTTTTTATGTTGCAACAACTCTCTATCAACCGGCTTATTAAGTTACTAGAATGCCTGCTCGCTTGTGAAGTTGATAGTGGATTCCGGGGCTTTCCACCTAAAAATTAGGATTTAAGAATTTCCCGTGAGGTAGCGTTGACAACATTCTAATCCGATGGTCGGTGCAAATTTTATTCCTATGGTCAGCGCAAATTTTATTTGGGATCTCCTATTAGTTGTTACCCGCATTTAATCCCCAACAAAAATTCTGATAGCGCCTCAAACGGTTCAGTTTGACAGCTGAATTTAGAATTTTAGGACAACAGGTGTGCAATGTACTACCTGAGACCCTTTTTCAATTGCATCAAAAAGTAATTGGGTCTTCGTTTTTCTAAATGTCCCAAATATTCGTTTCAATTAATTAACAATGTCTTTTATTTAACTGGTATTAGTTTGTCATGTTACAGGTATATCAAAGTACTTGAACCTTTTAGTGTAGTCCCTTTAACTATTCAAGATGAATGAGGTGTATGAGGGTTACAGTTTCTGTATTTAAATATCTTTATATGGCCATCATAGTTGAGATTTATTTGGACAAGACCTTTATGATTAACATGTTTAAGTAACGAGGTGTCAAATTTTATAATAATAATAACAAATATTAGTACTATTGTTATTTTGGGATGAGAAATTTAGTGTAAGGTTGTTAAGGGGTAATTAATCTTTTGATATATAGTTATGTTTATAACTACATAATTATTGATCGTGATTTGCCATTAGTCTACCTAGGACATTAATAACAATTTAATGCAGTTGATTGAGCTGGTACTCTGACGACACTGTAATTGGAATTTCGCAACTGATTGGTTTTAGGACTAAATTTAAATTATGCCTTGAGGTCATTATGCACTTTAGACATGCATGGTAGGTCTCGCAATGAGGTTGGAAGAAGATGTGTTAATTTCCTAGCTAGCTTTATTAATGGTCATTATCTTGTAATGTGATTGATATTCTTGCAAAGTTATTATGACTTAAATAAATGGTGTTATCAGTTTATGGCAATGATATTGTAGTTGTATTGTTGGGATAATTCATAAGATGTAAGGTGAATGTTATTTTGCAAAGTTAATGGGATATAATGTAATAAGTTTATTATTTCATGGCAGCGTTATAGAACTTTATTTGTTATTGATCAACATATATGGTGTAATGTCCTTGAATTAAGTACGATAAATTATTCTGAGTTAGTAGATGAGGGTTGTCATTCATTTTAGTTAATGTTGTACTTGGTTGGCAAACCTTCCGTGTGCTTGGTCTTCTTGTCGGACGGGATGTAGACACCTCCATGTTCTTCAGAACAGTCGCCAGCCCTGAGACCTTAAATGGTTAAAATCGATGGGAACCTGGGCTTGAGCGTTGATTATGTGTCTTGGAGGTCCTAACCATTGCAGGGTAGGACGGGCGGGTAGTCAGTCGTTTTATGGTTGATTGATGGTCGCTTAATGCTTGCAGTTACTTTTTGTGCGCTTTATGTCGTCTTGTTGTGTTCATCGTGGTTACGTCTTGTTAGTCGTCCCTTGTACATGCCCACACCCACTTTTAAAAACAAAATAAAAATTCACTTGTTATAATAGGTTATCGTCGTAAGGAGGGGGTTCTTTACACAAAACTAGAAGCAAAAATTGATGTAAAACTAGAAGCCAAACTGGAAGCAAAATTGGAAGCCATATTAGAAGAAAAACTAGACGTAAAACTGGAAGCCAAACCAAAAGCGAACCTAGAAACAAAATTGGAAGGCATATAAGAAGAAAACCTGGAAGCAACATATGGCGCTACTCATGGCGTTATTCCTATCTTCATTTCCGACACTATTCCTGTCTATAAACCTGATGCTATTCTTGGTGCTAATCCCGACACTAAATCCGACAAAATTATAAACAATCCAGATTACACCAAGTTTGGCGCTAGATAAGGTTTCCAAGTGGTGAACTAAAATACACAAAATTCTGGTGCTATTTTAGGTGCTAATTGTTTTTTCTATTGTAGCGTATGGAATTGATTTCCAATTTTTTGTGATAAAATCTACGATGGGATTGTTTTAATATATCACTAGTTGATATAAACTATTTATATAATCAATGAAACAAATATATGCTATATCTATCTCTTAGTATTACTCCTATGTTGGATAGGGTATAATTAATTAAATTAGGAATTTCATTTTCCATTATAATAAACCAAATTGAGTTACGCAAAATTCTTTGTTGGACAGTCAATTGTCATTTTCCTTTTTGTTATATTAATTTTTAGTGTCAACCATGCCATTCTACTAGTTGGAAACATTATTCCAAATGAGAGTGGGTTTAATTGGGACCTACCATTGAGCGTTCTCTGTAAAATGCTTGATAGGTATTTTGGACCTGTCGACAAGTTGGTTGGAGGATGGAGCATAGGATAACAGGCTTCACATTATCTTTACTATAGTGTGAGTGAATCACCATTATGGTTCCTCCTTGGATACCCTCAAAAAATGATTACTCTAGTTCAAGTGGCAAATAAATCATGAGCATTGAGGACACCCTCCATTAATCAATGCATCATTAAGTTAGCAAATTTTTCTAGACTTGTTTGTGGACTTGCATGCTGCAAGATGTATATTTCATGCCCCATGCCCCATGGATATTGGATGTTGGAAACAAATCAAAGTTAGAATACAATCCACTATTCAACTATCCAAGATATGCATGTAGCTTGCAGTTGCATGTCAAATTTCAATAAATCTCAACTTCCTATTTCGTCAAAGCAAAGCCTACACGATTTGAGATGACACATATTTCTTAGGTAAATTTTTAGAAGCCTCTAAATTTGGTCATTATAAATTCTTCATCAAGAGTTAGTTTTTCATAGGCATGACTTGTGATTTGTAGCAATTCCATATTCATATGCTGATTTTGTTGATAAACAAAAGAAATCATGGAGAACTTTCATTGTTGGTTTACTAGAGAGTTGCAAACAACTTGCAAAAGAATATGTTCAAGCTCTTGTAAAGAGTTAGAATGGAAGATTCCATGATCTTTCTTTTTTCAATTTTGCAAGGTTGTTTATCCCTTATCATGTTATTTATACATTATAATTATGTACAATATGTTCATGGAAGATAAGAAAATTCAAAGCATTGGCTTGAAAATATTTGAAACAATTGCATGTATTTCTTGATACTCTTCATATGAAAATTTGTTAATACTCTTCGGTTTAATTATGAGGGGTCATCCCATAAAGTTTCTTGGATGATTCTTTCTATGCTAGATTGATGCAAGAGCATCGCCAACATCAAGCAATCCAGCGCGGAAGCAAAAGACAGCTGACAAGCGCCAGCGCAAATTTTGAAATCACCTTGAAATTGTTGCGCAATCTTAAATGAAGTCATTAAGAAAAGGCACACTTGTATAATGTAAATGGACCTTGAGCCATTTTCTCTCATCCTTAGTAGGTAGAAGGCATTTATAGTATTTAATGCAAGTAGGTAGAATTGAATGTGTAGATTAGACAACTTTAGAGCGCAAGAGGGAAACGGGATATAGACACCCTCATTATGTATTGTAACATTAGATCAAAAACATAAGGAGAGCATATGAGAGAAGCAGAGATCTGCGTAAGAACACCCATGTACAGATATTTGGATTAATAGAAAGAGTTGATTCAAATTCATGGTTTCGTGTTTACTCTCTGTGTATTGATGTTATGCTCATGAATGTTTGCTTCCTATTATACATTTTCTTTATATGTTGTGTATATGATTTCATGTTTGAGTTTGAAGTATGAAAGGAATTAGGAATGAGTTTCAATTGTTTCTCTAACTGAGCAAGAGTTCCTGCAAGGAGTGCAGTTGAAGTGTCCGCAAGGAGTGCGTTGACAAAGGGCTCAGGTAGTTTAGCTTTTGTTCTCATTCACGCAGAAGTGCAGTTGGTACAAGAGTTGTGCAAGGAGTGCACAGGCCAAGATAAGTCTCAGGGTTGTGAACCTGAGTAAAACATTTAGAGACTGTTGCTACAGGAGTGCGCAGGGTCGAAGGAAATTCAACACTTGGAAGTGTCTGAAAGCTGTTGCAAGGAGTGTGCGCAAGAGTCTTCTCTAAGACGCAGAGTTATAAAGAGCTCAGGAGGGATAAAGTCATATAATCGCTAAAAGGGTTGCACAGGAGTTGTACCTTGAAAGCTTGTAGAAAGGCATCGTAAGTTCGCGCCGCAGGTGGACAGTTTGTGCAGAAACACTCGGTCATTCGCAGAAATCACCAAGGAGGAACAGAAGGTCGGTATTCTCTGAGGAGGATTCATGAACTTTCATGAGCCATCAGATTTCACAGAGAAGTAGGGGAGTTACGATGGAAGTGTTGAAAGGTTCAAAGCTGAGGAGGAGGACCGTAGATCCAAGCCATAAGGGCCGTCGGATTTACTCGTGAATTCCATATCGGGATTTCGTGGGTTGAAATTTCGTAAGCATTGCAACAGGAATCGCGAAATCACGAAACTCAATATCCCAAAAGCTAAGAGGATTGTGTGGGGCCACAGAGGAGTCCGCAAGTGGACAGGTGGCACGCCGTTTCGGAGTTTTGTGGAGAAAAGTCCCAAACTCATTACATTAGGATTCACGATATTGCGAACTTCGAAGTCCTGATGGAGTGAAGGACCTTTGCAAGGTCAAAGATCACGTGTGTATCGGAGTTTCGGCAAATCGGGATTCGAGAGTTGGGGAATCGAGTTGTTCGACATCGCGAGTGCCGAAATCGTGATAGGGAAAATCTCTAGGGAAAAAGTGAAAGGTCAGCATTGACTGTATCGAGATTCGGGGATTCAAGAGTCCAACGCTCAACCACTGACCTCGCGAAGTTGTGAAGTCCGATCCCCCGAGTGCAAAGAAGGGATCCCGTGAGAGTTGCTGTGGGCGCAGATTTCCCGATAGGGAAATAGAAGAACCAGTTAGAGTTCTTCGGGCGTGGGAATAGGAAAGATCCTATGTTGACATGGACCTTCCGACCTGTGGGTTGAGGGAGGGCGTGCGTCATCAGTTTGGTATCAGAGAACAAAAAGATTCTTTGCTTTCTGTAGCAGAGAAGAAAGAAGAAATTCACCATGCCGCCGAGGAGAAGGGACATGCAAACACCCGATCCACCAGAGGATAGGGAAATGCTGAGAAGAAGAGGCAGGTAGATGACAGATCCAACCATGGAGAGAGAAATGTGTGATCTACGAGCCAGACTCAAAGACATGGAGATAGCGCAAAGACGAACAGTCAGTGTGGGGGATCTTAGTGATTCTGAAAGTGAGATTGAGGCTGAACATGAAGAAGAAGTTACAGCTGAAGATGCATCAAACGAACGTTTTATCAGAGCTATTGCAAGAATGGGTACAAGGGAAAAGATGGACATTCCAGTTTATGAGGGAAACTTGGATGCAGAGGAGCTTCTAGACTGGATTAGAGCTCTAGACACATACTTTGACTATGAATATGTCGAAGAGGAAAAGAAGGTCAAGCATGTTGTCACAAGGTTGAAGGGACATGCAACATTGTGGTGGGATGAACTACAAGCTGACAGACGCTACAAGGGCAAGCATAAGATCAAGAGTTGGGACAGAATGATCGTGAAGCTGAAGGCGAAATTCATCCCCAGGGATTATCAAATTACTCTGTTCAGGAGGATGCAGAACCTGAGATAGAAGCTGATGATAGTGAAAGAATACACTGAGGAATTCTATAAGCTGAACATCAGGGCAGGTCATCGGGAGAGTGATGATGAGAAGGTTTCCAGATACATGAATGGCCTGAGATATGATATCCAGGTTGAGATGAGCATGGTAACCATATGAATGGTGGAGGATGCTTATCAAATGGCTCTAAAAGTGGAAGAGAAGTTGTGCCGAAAGCAGAGTCAGAGGGGCCGAGGCAGAAATCATCCCAAAGGAAAATCAATTGCCCAGGATAAATATCATAAGCCCAAGGAGGACTGGAAGAAACCTCAGACTCGAAATGAGAGAGGTGGGACCTCACAGAGAGGGCAATACGCTGAACAACAATGATAACATACTGAGCAGAGAGGAGATTATGCTGACAACAACACTTTTCCTTGTACTAGAGGTAGAGGAAGAGGAAGAGGTGGAGTAATCACATGCTTCACATGTTTAAAGAATAGGCACAAGTCTTACGAGTGTCCAGAAAAAAATAAATAAGGTGGAGAAGCTCACATCGCCGAGGCACAGAGGCGGGATGTTGAGGCAGAAGACGCTAAAGGCAGAAGATCGCTGATGATGCGAAAAGTCCTTTTGACACCAGAGAAGGAGGTGGAGAGTTCAGTCCAAAGAACCATACTTTTCTGGACTCCTTGCAAGACCAAGGACAGGGTATGCAAGGTCATTTTAGACAGTGGTAGCATGGATAATCTTGTTTCTACAAAGATGGTAGAGAAGCTGGAGCTAGAGATGACTGATCATCCAAGCCCATACAGAGTTTCGTGGCTACAAAAAGGACATCAGGTAACTGTCACTAAACAATGTTTAGTTGAATTTAAGATAGGAGGATATAATGATAAGATATTATGTGATGTCATTCCTATGGATGTTTGTCATCTATTGYTGGGTAGACCATGGAAATATGACAGGAATGTGATTCATGATGGGAGAATGAACACATACACCCTAGAGAAGAATGGGAGGACTCACATGTTACTTCCAATCAAGGATAAGGAGGTGAAGCCGGAAGTAAGAAATATTGTACTTCTCATGAGTGGGAAGGAACTTCTTACAGAGGTTAAGAAGAAGGAGGAGACACAGTTCATTGTGGTCAGAAAACCAAGAATTGTTTTGACCAGCACAAGGGTGGATGATTTACCAGAAGAAGTTCAGGAACTGCTGGAAGAGTTCACTGACATAGTAGTGGATGAATTACCTCGTTCGTTGCCACCAATCAGGAGTGTGAGTCACCACATTGATCTCATACTGGGAGCTAGTTTGCCAAACAAATCCGCGTATAGATTGACGCCGCAAGAGAATGAAGAGGTTAAAAGGCAAGTCCAGGAGTTGTTGGACAAAGGTTTGGTCAGAGAAAGCTTGAGTCCATGTTTTATTCCAACAGTACTCAGTCCGAATAAAGATAGAGGTTGGAGGATGTGTAATGACTCGAGGGCGATCAACAAGATAACCATCAGGTACATATTTCCATTGCCGAGGATGGATGATCTGATGGATTGCTTAAGTGGAGCAAAGTATTTTTCAAATATTGACTTAAAAAGCGGTTATCATTAGATCTGCATGAGAGAAGGTGATGAATGGAAGATAGCATTCAAAACCAACGAAGGGTTGTATGAATGGCTTGTTATGTCATTTGGCTTAACAAATGCACCGAGTACCTTCATGAGGTTGATGAACGAAGTCCTGAGGGATTTCATCGGAAAATTTGTCATTGTGTATTTAGATGACATACTGGTTTACAGTAAAATAGTGGCAGAGCATATGAAGCATTTGGCTACAGTGATGCAGAGGTTACAACAAGAGAAATTGTTGATAAACATGAATAAATCCTCATTCATGAAGATAGAGATCATTTACTTGGGGTTTGTTATTTCTGTAGATGAGTTGAGGATGGATCCAGATAAGGTGGAGGTAATCAAGAATTGGCCATCACCAAGGAATATCTTTGAGGTGAGAAGTTTTCATGGATTAGCTAGTTTCTACCGAAAGTTCATCAGAAATTTCAGTGGGATTAGTGCAACAATGATGGATACTGTGAATAAAAGACACAAATCTTTTCATTGGACAAAAGAGGCTAAGAAAATTTTTAATCTGTTAAAAAGGAAGATCATGGAACAACCAGTTCTGGTGTTGCCTGATTTCCAAAAGACATTTCAGGTGAAATGCGATGCAAGTGGATTTGCAATAGGGGCAGTCTTGAGTCAGGAAGACAGGCCGATAGCATACTTCAATGAGAAGTTGAATGAAGTGAAAGTGAAGTAATCCACTTATGATAAGGAGTTTTATGATATCATTCAGGTATTGAAGAAATGGAGGCATTACTTGATCCCGAAAGAGTTTGTCTTATACAATGATAATCATGCACCGCAATTTGTGACTCAATAGGAAAAGTTGAATCAGAAACATGTCAAATGGGTTGAGTGTATGCATAATTTCACTTTTGTGATAAAACATATTTTGGGTACTGCTAACAAAGTGGTTGATGCTTTGAGTAGGAACTGTTTGCTGTTGCAGGAGTTCAGAGTCAAAACATTGGGTTTTGATGATCTCAGGGACATGTACGCAGAAGATTAGGATTTTAAGGAGGCGTATGAAGCAGTTGAGAATCCAATTCTCAGAGATAGAAGCCAATGGGTAGAATATATGATCCAAGAAGGATTGTTGTTTAAGGGCAATCAACTGTGTATTCCGAATTGCTCCATGAGGGAGAATTTGCTGAAGGAGAAACAAAGTGGAGGATTGGCAGGACACTTTGGTCACGACAAGACATTCACAAAGTTGAATGAGTCATATTTTTGGCCAGGAATGCGAGAATATGTCAATATATTCATGGACAAATGAAGAATTTGCCAGGATTCGAAGGGGATAAAGAAGAATGCGGGGTTTTATCAACCATTTCCCATACTAGAGAGGCCATGGGATGCAATTAGCATGGATTTCATATTGGGGTTGCCAAGAACACAAAGAGGTTGTGAGTCAATCTTTGTGGTGGTGGATATATTTTCCAAGATGGAACACTTCATTCCATGTCAGAAAACCAGTGACGTAACTCACATTGCGAATCTGTTTTTCAAAGAGGTCACTCGACTTCATGGAGTGCCGAAGAGTATAGTTTCGGATCGAGACACTAAATTCATAGGGAATTTTTGGAGGACCTTATGGAAGAAGCTGGGAACTAACTTGTCATTTATTTTGGCTTATCATCCTCAGACGGATGGACAGACAAAAGTGGTGAACATAAGTCTGGGAGACTTGCTAAGAAGCTTGGTGACAGAGCACCACAGCTAGTAGGACAACATATTACCACAGGCAGAGTTTGCGTATAATAACTCAGTTAACAGGAGCACAGGGAAAAGTCCATTTCAAATTGTCTATGACATGCAACCAAGGGGAATTTCTAAACTGAAGGATTCAGAAGGATTGCGACTAGGAGCGCTAGTGCAGAAGAATTCACAGAGGTGATGAAGGAACTTCACAGCCAGGTGAAGAAGCGACTGCTAAATTCAAGCTAGGAGTATAAGCATAGAGCCGATCAACATAAGAGACAACTTCAGTTTGAGGTTGGTGACTTGATTCTAGCACATTTGAGGAAAGAAAGGTTCTCGAGGGGAACATATAATAAGTTGAAGATGAAGAAAATCTGACCATGTAGGGTCTTGAAGAAATTTGGAGCGAACGCGTACAAGATTGAATTACCCGATGGGATCGAAATTTCTCCGATATTTGATATCTCAGATTTGTACCTGTATAGAGCTGAAGAAACAGGGACTAGAGATGAACAACCAGTGATCCAGTGGACAAAGTAGATGCCAGTGGCATAAAATCCGTAGATGGAGCGCATACTGGACAAAAGAGTGAGCAGAAAGACTAGGCGAAAGTAATACTTTGAGTATCTAGTCAAATGGAAGGACCATCCAGTTGAATATGCCATCTAGGAGACCGAAGCAAAGATCCAAAAGCATGGATAGACTGTGCGTGAGCTCATGGACAAGAGCCCATGAAAATTTTCAAGTGAGGGAGTATGATGCAGGAGCATTGCCAACATCAAGCGAGCCAGCGCAGAAGCAAAAGACAACTGGACAAGCGCCAGCACAAATTTTGAAATCACCTTGAAGCTGTTGCGCAATCTTAAATGAAGTCATTAAGAAAAGGTGCACTTGTATAATGTAAACGGACCTTGAGCCATTTTCTCTCATCCTTAGTAGGTAGAAGGCATTTATAGTAGTTAATGCAAGTAGGTAGAATTGAATGTGTAGATTAGACAGCTTTAGAGTGCAAGAGGGAAACGGGATATAGACACCCTCATTATGTATTGTAACATTAGATCATAAGCATAAGGAGAGCATAGGAGAGAATCAAAGAGCTACGTAAGAACACCCATGTACATATATTTGGATTAATAGAAAGAGTTGATTCAAATTCATGGTTTCGTGTTTATTCTCTGTGTATTCAAGTTATGCTCATGAATGTTTGCTTCCTATTATACATTTGCTTTATATGCTGTGTATATGATTTCATGTTTGAGTTTGAAGTATGAAAGGAATTAGGAGTGAGTTTCAATTGTTTCTCTACATGAGCAAGAGTTCCTGTAAGGAGTGCATTTGAAGTGTCCGCAAGGAGTGCGTTGACAAAGGGCTCAGGTAATTTAACTTTTGTTCTCATTCACGCAGAAGTGCAGTTGGCACAGGAGCCATGCAAGGAGTGTGCAGGCCAAGCTAAGTCTCAGGGTTGTGAACCTGAGTAAAACACTTAGAGACTGCTGCTGCAGGAGTGAACAGGGTCGAAGGAAATTCAACACTTGGAAGTGTCTGAAAGCTGCTGCAAGGAGTGCGCGCAAGAGTCTTCTCTAAGACGCAAAGTTATAAAGAGCTCAGGAGGGATAAAGTCTTATAATTGCTGAAAGGGTTGTACAGGAGTTGTACCTTGAAAGCTTGTAGGAAGGTGTCATAAGTTCACGCCGCAGGTGGATAGTTTGTGGAGTAACACTTGGTCATTCGCAGAAATCACCAAGGAGGAACGAATGGTCAGTATTCTCTGAGTATGATTCATGAATTTCCGTGAGACATCATATTTCGTAGAGAAGCAGGGGAGTTACGACGGAAGCGTCGAAAGGTTCAAAGCTCATGAGGAGTAGGACTGTAGATTCGAGCCACAAGGGCCATCGGATTTACTCATGAATTCCATATCGGGATTTCGTGGGTTGAAATTCTGTAAGCATTGGAAAAGGAATTGCGAAATCACGAAACGCGATATCTCAGAAGCCAAGAGGATTGTGTGGGGCCACGAAGGAGTCAGAAAGTGGGCAGGTGGCACGCCATTTCGGAGTTTCATGGAGTAAAGTCCCACACTCATTACATTAGGATTCGCGATATTACGAAATCCGAAGTCCCGATGGAGTGAAGGACCATTGCAAGGTCAAAGATCACGTGTGTATCGGAGTTTCGACAAATCGGGATTTGGGAGTCGAGGAATCGAGTTGTTCAACATCGTGAGTGCCGAAATCATGATAGGGAAAATACCGAGGAAAAAACGGAAAGGTCAACATTGACTGTATCGAGATTCAGGGATTCAAGAGTCCAACGCTCAACCACTGACCTCGCGAAGTTGCAAAGTCTGATCCCCCAAGTGCAAAGGGGGGATCCCATGAGAGTTGTTGTGGGCGTAGATTTCCCGATAGGGAAATAGAAGAACCAGTTAGAGTTCTTTGGGTCGTGGGAAAAGGAAAGATCATGTGTTGACGTGGACCTTCTGACCTGCGGGTTGAGGGAGGGCGTGTGTCATCATAGATTTATTTCATCCAATACTTAATATTCCACCAAGTATAATGGCATGTGAGTGAGTGTTCTCAAGACAAAACATAATAGAGGGAATATGAAGAAAAAAACTATCACTGACTGCATTAAATGCCTTCATGTGATTGTCACTAAGAGGGCTTCATTAATCACTAATAAAATGGGATAGGGTGCATGAAATTTAGAAAGATGCTAAGAAAAGAAGAATCTTATGTTTGACAACACAGTTATTCCAACATAAGATGAACACCTTCAGTAACCACTCACATAACCAGATCAAAGATCAACACACCGATGCTTTCATGTGGTAAAACCCCTACGGGGAAACATCCACAACCCCCACCAACGCAGCCACTTGGAGAAGTTTATTAATGCAAAAGAAAAATATTACAGAGTGATTTTACAATATAGTTTCTCACAATCTATCATCGACAAATGACCCTCCATGATTATTAAATAGAGATCATGGACCAATCGGGTGTTAAGCCATGGTTCAATGGTCATTAAGATCGAGGAGAGTATGAACCGTCGGATCACTCTATGTCGGGAACATATCGTGACCATCAGATTTCCTAACTACAAATGCATACTAATTCATAGTAAAGAAACACACGAAGAAAAACACTTTTACCTAACGACATATTAGACCAAGTAGATCTTAACTAACTCCTAAGTGTCTAAATATCCTAACATCCCCCCTTAAGAACAACTTTGGATAGGATTGAAGGATTTACAATGTTGACACAATAGGAGAAGGAAGGAGGCACTAGAGCCTATCCCCCCTTAATGATAGCTTCCTAAACTCCTAACATATATCTAAGTTTGGAAAAATTCGTGTGACGTCCCAAATATATATATATATA
>JZKD02S2155374.1:203105-214990 GCA_000966675.3 Picea glauca
TAACTATTTGACTATGACACTTGTATGAAAACATAATATTTTATATTGATTACAGGAGGACAAATGGAATAGCCATGTTAAATTTAGCTGACCATGACTCCATGAGTGGGGAACACATTGGAACTACCTCTGGGCTGATAGTTACAAGTGGCAAATCAGTGATTTGGCCATTGGCAGCCCCTGAAAATCAGGGATTTAGAAAGCTACGAAAACTCCCAAGGGAGGGAAAAAGTCCTAAGCAAATTAATAAATAGCATATGTGAGGAGGCAGGACACTGCCAAGTATGCTGGGAAAGGAGACTATTGATTTTTTCCTTGTTGTTATGAGAACTACTGTGTGCGCGTGAGGCAACAGGATTCTACTAGAATTCAATGACATTGCTGGACCGGAGATTTAAATTCGCCCTCATGGATTCATGGTAAGGCCAGGGGGTGAATCGGGCAAGTAGATTGGCTGCCCTATTCTACGGTTGCGAGGAACGTTGCTATTCCCTTTGGCTTCCCACAAATTTGATTCAGATATGCTACTCTACCTTATCCTGGTTGAATCTCATGTGCTGCAATCTGTTTACTTCTATGAATGAATTTCTGGTTGAATACTGTAGTGGGGAAAGATCTATCCATTACATCCTAGTCCTTAGCTAGAAATGGACTTATTTATTTAGACGTGATGTTGAGTAATTACAAAGGTCATTAAATGTATTAAATAGTAAGACAAGTTCTATAGAAGTTACTAATCTCATAATAGAATTGACTACAGACTACATCTATCTTCTTAATTAATTCTGTTGAGAAAAATGAAAATAAAATTGTTTGCATAAGTGATTGAAGCCACGTGTACCAATATCTATGGCAGATTATATTTCCTGTAGATGATTATAGTATACAGTGAGCCTCCCCTAGTGATTATATGAGTCCAAATTCAAAGTAAATACACCCTATATCACTGAGGTATTAATCGATATGTATATAGACCTGTACAAATATATTATGAATATAATATATATATATATATATATATATATATATATATATATATAATGGGCATTCTGTATAAGCGGTACAATGACGCTGGACTAAACTGACTACAAAAGAATCCGAAAAAAAACTAGATAGATATATATAATCACATACATAGGAAAATAATTCAGCAAACTCCCCAGACCCCATTAGAAAAATTGGAGTATATGTACATCAGAATGGTGGTGATAGTAAATTGGTGATGACTCTGTTGATTAAAGGTGCACCTACAGTATAATAATAAACTTATCATGTAGGAACAATGCCATTTATTTCTGGTCAGTAGATTGATAAAATGCTTGATTAATAGCTGTAATAGAAAACATAAGGTAAGTGGTAAATTGCATAGCGAAGCCACAATGTTTTTATGTTTGATCAGGCCAAGACAAGGTATCTAGTATAAAGGAGTAAAGTAATCACATGAAAAGAAACCAAACACGAATTCTGGAAGTCTCGATCTATTATAATCTTAATCGGAAAAACATATTTTCCCTGTATTATTTCCAACTGTTATATATATTTAAGACCCCAAAATCTGGATGGAATCCCACAGGGATAATATTTCCTATGCAAACATTTTATGCAACTAGTTCATGAGTCAAACTACGAATGGGTGGGCTGAGACTCAGATTAAAACTCCTGCCAATACTAGTTTTATATCAAGAATTAAGTGCATGAGCATAAAAGAAACCTGGAAGTCATGATTGTAATCGCACGATTCCGGTGGAAAACAAACCCTTAGGCACACTTAACATTGTGCTAGTTTAGGCACACTACTGTGCATAGCCATATTATATTGGGATTGACTGTGTAAGCAATAATGAGATAAATTCTGGAAATTAATTAGAATAATTCAGGAAAATATTTAGACTCTGTGATGACAAACTGGTTTTTTTCAGAAATATAGAGGAGGATGTTAAACATAGAAAGTGACAGATTAGAACCCGTTACTTCATTTGTATCCATAAAAAAATAACTCAATACATAATGACCATATTACTTAAATGGAAAGACTATCTAGATATCACGAATCCAACCAAGTGCAATCTTGGCATGCTTTCTAAGTACCAAATTATTAATACAAATTAGGGCGTACCCTTGAACAACTAATACAAAACTTGGAACTAAAAGTCTTGAAAGTATTAGGGACGGGACACAGCCTTGACCATCGGTGCTTGTAAAATGGAAATAACTTAGATGGAGGTGTATTGTATTTGGAACCCGAATACCTCTTGAAGGAGTGAAGAGGGCGTCCTCATGATTCGGTGTGACCGCACCTGCACAAGGTAATGTGAAACATTAAAATATATCCGACAGAAATACTATGATTAAATTAAGGAACATAACGTTATTAGAAAGGGGTCGATGAAATACTTAACTATAATGGAGGGTTTCATACCCTTTGCCATTGTTCCAAACCGTGTGCCTCCCAGACCTAATGGGGAGGAGGAGCTCGTATCTCCCTGATGGGTACCCTTGCACATCAAAGGGGCCCATCATTAGCGATGGATACCAGTATTTAATCCAAAAGAAACATTGCACGAAATGATATGCGTATAATAATGGTAAATATAAAACCAATGTAAAATTCCAATTATAAAGAGAAAGGATTAAAATGCCTCCGGCCATTGGAATGTCACCTCTAATCAGTATAATAACACCAGTGAAACTATTATTTAAACACAGAAATTTTCAATATCAACACTATACCAAAAGGTCTATTATGCACCCAAGCAAGGAAAACCCGGTCATAACACTCTATCGACTAGGAAAATATCTGATGGAGGAAGCTAGACCCAATAACGAAAGTTCAGTAAAAATAAATAGAATACCTCGGATGCACAATTTTAACAGAAACCGTGATAAGTCCTTCCACAAGAAGAAAATGGCTTAGCCTCAACAGGAAGGCTAGTACAAAGAAAGGGGTAAACTGCAAAAAACCTAAACCTTGCTAGGGTACCAGTGATCCCTGTTTACTATAGTAAGCTCGATGTAAGAGGAACTGACTGGAAAACTAGAGTAAGAAGAGACCTTCTTGACGAGTCAGAAAGACCTGAATACAAAATGAAAGGATAGTCAACTCGACTTACCTCGCATAGAGTTTCCCATCGAGAAGTGTTTCTTCCAAGATCTCTCCCACCTAGAACAAGGCTCGAATCAGAAAAATCACGACCACAATGCTAAGACAAAAGCCAAAACATAATTTGGTCTGGAATGTTTCATCCTCCTTCACCAAGCCAAGACCAGAATGAAAGTGAAAGCTATGGAATACCTTTTGCATGGAGTAATGGTGATGGGTGGTAATCGTACCTAGCCTTGTGAATGCATGGTAACTGTCGACATTTCATTGGGGCATGCTAGTCAAACTCTGAATCGAATAGACTTATCTCAGGGCACCTTAAATGTTGCAGATAGGCCTTTAAGGCAAGAGGGTTCCGACCTATATTGTTTGCTCAGGATATTAATGGCAAGGTACCCAAATGGCCTACTTAGGGTTACTTTTTAGCCTTGCTATGTTGGTTATATGTCGAACCTAACCACCATTGCTTCAACCATCCGAAGTGGACAACCTAATGTCGTTAATTACCAGAAAATTAGGTATAGACACAATGGTAACCATAACCTTTCTGAGTTTAGCCTCTGCGCATTTTATTTCATTTGTGCAGCTTGGTGTCCGATTTATACCCAAACAGTATTTGGTTAAAAATATTTCTAAATAATGTTAACCCCTTTGTGTAGACCTTATAATAGTATATCATAATGAGTGTTATAAGTCCCTTACACCTATGACCATCGCACTAATATGTTAGTGGTTCTAAGCAGTTATATCTCCATGTCATAAAGTGGGTTTTGGAAACGAAAATGGTGGATAGTACTAAGTTCAATGAAACATGATATCCTTAGTTTTGTATCTATGTTCATATATAACTCAATACCAAAATAGGAAGAGGCGACTATAAGTTAAAAATGTGATAGAGAAGTAAAAGGAAATAACACTGTTGTATATTATGGTTGACGAATGAATGAAAGCTTTGAGACACAGAATCAACTCAAGGTACCCAATTCATATTTTTTTATGTAAATTTTGAGGTACAATATATATGGTATTAGAGAAAAAAGGTTACAACACTGGACCTAAACCGGGCCACAATAGATGCTTAGTTTATATATTCCGATTTATGTGAAACTAATAAAAATCTTATGGTTACAAACAAAAAGCTATTTCTGTTTTGTGTTAATTATGGCAGCTCAGGATGATGCAGAAATCAGGATGGGAGAAAACCCACAGCATGGACTCCCTGGAGATACAAGACAGAACAGTGACGGAAGCTCACCCACAGAAGTGTTACAAACAATGAGGAACCTTATTGTTGAACTACAGATTTTCAAAGCAGACAATGAAAAATTGAAGAAAGCACAACAGGAACAACAAGAAATAAGTGAAGTCCTACTGCACAGTATAGTGACCAAGAAAAGCCCAAAGGATGATAACCACAAGGAAGAAGTCAACAAAAGGGCCTCCAAGAACTAAGGGCCAGAAACAAAAAAAGGAGACTGTTCGTTTGAAGGAACACCTTCAGCTGAAGAAAAAACTAAATCTGACAGAAAAAGAAAACAAGTATACCACCTTGAAGGAGAATTTAAAAAGATTAAACCAACTACCTTTGATGGAGAATCCAAGACGGGAGAAGAAGCTGAGGCATGGTTGTTGGACATCAAAAAATACTTCCAGATCTACAACTACTCTAGCAACATGAAGGTCAGAATGACCATCTACAATCTGAAAGGGAAGGCCAACATTTGGTGGCAGGACCTGAAATTGGCCAAGGGCCTAAAGGAAAAACAATTTGAATGGTCTGAATTTAAAAAGTATTTTAAGAAACAATACCTCTCGGAAATTTACTATGAAAGGAAGACAAAAGAATTTTACGAGTTATGACTTGGATAGATGGCAATGGAGGACCTTATAAATAATTTTCTAGAACTGCTAAGTTTCGTACCATACATTTGGGAGGATAATGTAAAAATTCAGCGATTTCTAAGTTGTCTACCACGGTCCTACAAGGACAAAAATGAGTTTGACAACCCCAAATCCTTGAGCAAAGTATTCAGGAAAGTACAAATGTGCTACGATCAGTATAAACAGTGGGTAAAGTTTCCCAAAGCCTGGAAGGATAAGAAACAAGATTGAATGAACCAGTGGAAGAAGGGGTACCAGTCAACTCCTTATCAGAATACAACAAAAAGTTTTCCGAGAAAGAATTTTCACTCCAATCATCCGAACATGCAAGGCAGTGGTAAACCGGTAAACTTGGGAACAAAGAAGTTTGGAGACAGCTCCCGCGATCCATTAAAGTGTTGGGAATGTGGAGAGCCTCATCTAAGGAGACACTTTCCACGTTTGATTTCAACAAACAAAACTGTTGTTCATAATATGCAGGAATCCTCAATGGTGGGAGACGTGGGAAGAAGCCTACATCGGATAAATGCATCCATAGATGGCCGACAAGATGACCACCATTCTTTGGTGGTAGAAATCGAAGGTAAAATTAGTGGCACTCGAATTTCTATTTTAATTGACCCTGGAGCTACGTTAAGCTATATTACACCTAATGTGGCAGAGTCAAACAAACTTAAGAAACTAAAGCACGCAAAACCATGGCTTGTACAATTAGTGACTGGTACAAAAAAGGAAAGTAGTTGACTTTGTTCCATATTTTGAGTTCATCTTAGATGGTCAAAATATAAGGACCAATCTGAACATCCTACCACTAGGATCTTACAATATGATTATCAGGATGGATTGGTTGGAATAACACAAAGTAGTACTAAACTGTTATACAAAGATACTTAGCTATAAAGATGATTTTGGCACTGTTAGAACAAGCCAAGGTATACCCAAACTGGTATCAGTCAGACAAGTTTCAACAATGAAACTCAAGAAATGTATGAGAAAGGGATGTCAAGTTTATGCCATCCAAGTAACGAATCTGCTAGAAAAAGATGATCAACCAAAACTAGAAGACTTTGTTGTCCTAAATGACTTCAGAGACATGTTTCTGGATGAGATACCAAAATTACCTCCTAGAAGGGAAATAGAATTCTCCATAGACCTACTACCAGGTTCAACCCCTATCTCAAAGGCACCTTCCCGAATGAGTCTACCGGAAATGACAGAATTAAAAATACAGTTATAGGAATTATTGGACAAAGGGTATATCTGACCAAGTGTCTCACCATGGGGGACACCATTCCTCTTTGTGAAAAAGAAAGACGGTACTCTAAGACTATGTATCGATTATAGACAACAAAACAAAATGACTATTAAGAACAAATATCCCTTACCAAGAATAAATGATCTATTCGATCAAGTAGGTGGGGCCAAGATCTTTTCAAAGTTGGATTTACGATCCAGATATCATCAAGTTGGGATAAAAGATGAAGACATAAGCAAAACAACTTTTCAGACAAGATATGGACACTATGGATTCGTAGTCATACCTTTCGGAGTCACTAATGCACCAGCCATGTTTATGTGTCTGATGAACGGTATTTTTAGTCAGTACTTAGACAAGTTTGTGGTAGTATTTATCGATGATATTCTGGTCTATTCAAAAACGAAATAGGAACATGATGAACACTTAAGGATAGTTCTACAAACGTTGAGGGAACACAAATTGTATGCCAAATTTGACAAGTGTGACTTCTATCAGAAAGAAATACAATATCTAGGACATGTGATTTCAGCAGAAGGCATTGTAGTAGACCCAGAAAAGACAAAAGCCATTATGGAATGGTTGGTGCCTAAGGATGTAGCAGATATACGGTCATTCATGGGAATCACCAGATATTACCGCAGGTTTATAGAAGGGTTTTCCAAGATAGCCTACCCTATCACATCATTACAAAAGAAAGGAACCAAGTTTAACTGGTCAGAAAAGTGCCAAGATAGTTTTAACAAACTGAAGGGATTATTGACAACAACACCCATATTGAAGGTAGAAGACCCCGATAAAGACTTCATGGTATGTGTGGATTCAAGTAAAGAAGGACTAGGTGGTGTCCTAACTCAGGAAGGACACGTTATTTGTTATGAGTCCTGGAAATTAAAGGAACACGAGCGAAATTATGTCACTCATGACTTAGAATTAGCAACAGTAATACACGCCTTAAAAATGTGGCGACACTACATAATGGGAAGGAAATTCCTACTATTAACAGATAATAGCGGGGTGAAGTATCTATTTAATCAACCAGATCTTAATGCAATACAAGCAAGGTGGCTAGCCTTCTTGAGTGAATTCAACTTCGAGGTCAGACATATCAAGGGTAAGGAAAATAAAATAGTAGACGCTTTAAGCAGAAGAGTCCATGGGTTATTTGAGATAAATATCAGCAGGGATGAAAGTAATCTGGAACAAAGGATAAGGAAAATAGGTATTAACGACGAAAATTACACTAAGGTAATGGAAAAATTATAGAACAATACCGCAAACTCAGATAAAACGGATCTAAGTATCGATAAGGAGGGACTACTACGATTTAAAAACAGGCTTTACTTACCAGATTCTGCAGAGTTAAAATTAACAGTCTGGGACAAAGTGCATAAGAAACGGTATTCTGGCCATCCAAGTTACCAGAAAATGATATCAACACTTAGAAAACTATTTTATTGGCCTAATATGAAGGGAGAAACAAAAAAATACTTGGCTAGGTGCCAAGATTGTCAGTAGGTTAAGGCCGAACACCAGCATCCAGCCAGCCTATTACAACCATTACTAGTACCAGAATGGAAGTGGGAGACCATATCATTGGATTTTATAACAGGTTTGCCTAGAACTCAGAAACAGAACGATTCTATTATGGTTGTAATCGATAAACTCAGTAAGTCTGCACACTTTATTCCTATAAAGTGTAACAGCCTCCTCGTTACGACAACAACTCTGATAACAGGTGAATTTTTTTTTTTTTGTTTTTAAAAGTGTGTGCACAGGTGTAAAAAGGAAACAGACACACTTGACTCTATGTCACCACCCGACGACTATCAAGACGCAACCACGATGATCACAATAAGAAGACATCAGGTGCACAACAAGTAACTGCAAGCATTAAACAACATACTGTGTTATGTACAGTACGAACACAGATGGAAGAATCCATAGTAGTAGATTTTACTATTTCTGCACAGGAAAGCAGGGCATTTAATCTTAGTTCTCTGCTCTGGAGAGAGAGAATGTCAGATAGGCTCCTAGACAACTGCTCAGGCAGAAACTAGTAATCTCTGTCAGGAGGTCACAGTGGTGGGAACTCTTCCTTTAAAGAGCCCAAGACTACTGATACGACCTTAGAGGTGTGTCGCAAGAGTGGAAACCCTTCCTTTAAAGGGCCTGAGACTCTTGATACGGCACTGGATTCTTTACATAGAAAATAATCACACACACAGACTTATATACAAAGCGACTAGCTTTATCAGATCGAAGAGTCTGATATCATACAACTGTGAGTTTGGACAATTCCAATTATAGTATTAACATTAATTAAAACGAATGAAAACCCCCATCTACTAACTCAGAATAAATTATCATACTTAGTTCAAGGACATTCCACCATATATGTTTATCAGTAACAATAAAAATTACAGTAACGTTGCCATGAAATAATAAACACATTACATTTATATCACATTAACTTTGCAAAAATAACAATCACCTTACATCTTATGTGTTGTCCATAACAATAAAACTACAATATCATTGCCATAAAATGACGGCACCATTTCATTTTAAGTTACAATAACTTTGCAAGAATAACAATCACATTACAAGACAATGACAATTAATAAGCCAGTATGGAAATTAACACAGTCCGATCAACCTCCATTTCGAGCCCAACTTCGCAGGTCTAAAGTGCATAATGACTTCGGGATATAATCAATTTACTCTTAAAGAAATTCATTACGCAAGTTTAAAATGTAACGTGCTCAGGGTTCCATCTTAATTCAAATTGCCTTAAACTATTTTTATTGTTATAAGTTTTATGTTTTAAAGTCGATATCTAAAGATCATGTTAGATGTATATAACAATGCCCCCAGAAGTAGATTAAGTACATCTTATCGACCTTTACCCAAATTCCCATCCCACTAGAATTGATAATGGAAACACTTCTTGACTCTAAATATACTAACCAATCAAAACCTTAACCATTTCATAGCCATATAAGGATACCAATTAAAATTCTATAAGGTTTATATACTTCACTCATTCAGAATAATAAGGACAATCTACCCTATGGTAAATCACGGGTAATTCGATGCACCACATGTCATGATAGAACAATAAAAAAAAAACTAAAATAAAAGATAATATTAATTCAGGATAATATTAATTAAAGACATTATTAATTAAATAATAGAGATCCAATTTACCTTTTGGAAGCAAGGAATACATCACAGGCTATACATGAGGGGCGATGATCATTACATTGATGTTTACTCACCATATAATTCTATAAATCTGCAGGCGATGAATTCAAGGGTGGTTTGAAAAAGCCATTGACTAAGGGCGAGTAATAAGGTAAGGAAAATGCAAGTCAACTAAACAAGAAAATCACACTGTCCGGAAGTTTCGCTGTGTATGATTTCATCCTCTGAATTTTTCGCTGTCTACGAATTAAACATTCGCTGTCTGTAATTAATTTTTTTTTTTCTACGACAGAATTTGCACAGCAAGCAGTCTTGGTTTCACTCAAGGAGAAACACTCAGTCAAGCATCTTCATCAAACATTTTTAAAAGCATAGAAGTATGAATATAAAGCGCAGTCAAAATTTTCAGCATGAAGTGGCCATCGAATAGCAACGCAGACATTAAATAAGATAAAATCGTGGTAACCCAGCAACAAACTCAGCCAGAGGTCAATACAAACCCAGGCCATATTCACCATCTTAGCAGGTTTAAAAGGCAATGTAAAACGCTGGCCAGACAGCTAGATCACATTTGCCAAAATGAAACTACAGTGATAATTCACAACGAAATTGCCGAAGGGAGTGTTTCAGAACCAATCGTTCAAACGAATTTTCCAAAGCTAAATTTGTCAGATCCAATCTTACAAACGAATTTGCCAGAGATGCATTAATCAGAATCAATCCTTCAAACTAAATTGTCAGAGCCAGAGATGAATTTTACAAAACGAAAATGCCAATACAGTGATTGCCAGAACGGATTCTCAAAGCTAAATTTTACAAAAACGGAATGCCAGTACACTCATTGCCAGAACGAATTCTCAGAACTAATTTTACAAAAATAGAATGCTAATACACTCATAGCCATATTTAAAAACGCCCCCAATCAAATATAAACTCCCACAACCATATATAAATGGCCCCATTAAAACAAAACGCCCACAGTCATATAAAAAAAAAACGCCCACCATAATTTATAAATGCCTACAGCAATACAAAATGCCCACAGTAATATATAAATGCCCCCATCATTACAAACGCCCATAGCCATATATAAAAACACCCACCATAATTTATAAATGCCTACAACAATACAAAATGCCCACAGTAGTTTATAAACGCCCCCATCATTACAAACGCCCATAGCCATATATAAAAATTTCCACCATAATTTATAAACACCTACAACAATACAAAGTGCCCACAGTAATGTATAAACCCATAGTGATATATAAAAACGCCTACAGTGATAGAAAACGCCCACAGTGATATATATAAACCCACAGTAATAGAAAATGCCCACAGTGATATATAAAACCCACTGTGATATATAAAAACACAGTCATAAAATCTCTTTTATCCCAACCGACATGCAACAATAGAGTAAGAAGAAATATTTTATAACCGTAACACAATTTCAATCGCCGAGGAACAGAAGGGAAAACCAATCAATCCGACGAGAACCCATGCAGAGTTAAGCCAAATAGTTTTCATCTCACAAGCCAAGATAAAAATGCTGATAACAATAAGAGAGGGCCAAGGTCCTAATACCTTCTATCATGCAAAATGAAAAACATACCGTTGCCTTAACTCCCGCCTCGAATGATGACCGCGTGATCCATGCCACTCTCGCTCGCTGACCATCGAGACTACACCAATACCTCCCAGCCAATCGCTAGGGGTACTCTGCTTCCCCCTTAGCCCCCTGAGACGCAAAGGGGCCACACACTATCCAGATGGTATGTCTAGCTTCCCAGCTCCCCTCGCAAGGCCTAGCTACCACTCCTATCTGAGCTGGAAAATCCCAACTCTCCACAAGTAATCAGTCAAGTCACAAATCTGGAAGCATAACGTTATGCTAACAACTGATCCCCTTTTCTTCCTCTCCTCTCTTTCTTTTATAGCATTTTAACACTTCCATTCTTGCCCAAATTTCATTAAATTTTAATTTTTAAATAAAAAGTTCCAAAAAATTTCCTTCGTACAAGTGGCATCCATCCCCCACATTCCTCCATCAATTATTTTCTTTAAATTAATAATTGACTCATTTCCCTCACCCTCCTAGAGTTTCTCCTAAATTTCCTCCTAGGTGTTCCTAGATCCACTTACATGTTTTAAATACTTTCCCTAAAAATGGAGTTGCTAAATTAGCTCAAATTAGAAGGTTCTTAATTGCAGATTCCTTACTATGTAGACCTCGCTTTTTACCATAAGTTCCCAACTTTCCTTTATTATGTTTCCTCCATTACTTAGTTTCGTAATTCTTATTATTCCGTTCTTTCCCCTTTTTATTAGAGCCAAAATGGAAGTTGTGCTATTTACTCTTTTCCCTTTATTATTAATTTAAAATCTTTTTATACTTCCACAAGTTAAGAATTAATTTCTTCTTTGAAATTTTTAAATCCT
>JZKD02S2155374.1:220390-231224 GCA_000966675.3 Picea glauca
CAATGATGCTGGAGTAAACTTACTACAAAAGAATCCAAAAAAAACTAGATAGATATATATAATCACATACGTAGGAAAATAATTCAGCAAACTCCCCAGACCCCATTACAAAAATTGGAGTATATGTACATCAGAATGGTGGTGATAGTAAATTGGTGATGACTCTGTTCATTAAAGGTGCACCTGCAGTATAACAATAAAATTCTGACATAGGAACAATGCCATTCATTTATGGTGAGTAGACTAATAAAATGCTTGATTAATAGCCATAATAGAAAATAGAAGGTAAGTGGTAAATTGCATAGCGAAGCCACAGTGTTTTTATGCTTGATCAGGGAAAGACAGGGTATCTAGTATAAAGCAGTAAAGTAATCACATGAAAAGAAACCAAACACGAATTCTGGAAGTCTCGATCTATTATAATCTCAATCGGACAAATATATTTTCCCTGTATTATTTCCAACCATTATATATATTAAAAACCCCAAAATATGTATGGAATCCCACAGGCATAGTATTTCCCACGCAAACATTTTATGCAACTAGTTCATGAGTCAAACTACAAATGGGTGGGCTGATACTCAGATTAAAAATCCTACCAATACTAGTTTTATATCAGGAATTAAGTGCATGAGCATAAAAGAAACCTGGAAGTCATGATTGTAATCGCACGATTCTGGTGGAAAACAAACCCTTAGGAGCACTTAACACTGTGCTATTTTAGGCACACTACTGTGCATAGCCGTATTAGATTGGGATTGACTTTGTAAGCAATAATGAGATAAATTCTGAAAATTAATTGGAATAATTCAGGAAAAGAATTTGACTCCGTGATGACAGAACGATTTTTTTCAGAAATATAGAGGAGGATGTTAAACACAGAAAGTGACGGATCAGAACCCGTTACTTCATTTGTATCCATAAAAAAATAACTCAATACATAATGACCATATTATTTAAATGGAACGACTGTCTAGATATCACGAATCCAACCAAGCGCAATCTTGGCATGCTTTCTAAGTACCAAATTATTAATACAAATTAGGGCGTACCCTTGAACAACTAATACAGAACTTGGAACTAAAAGTCTTCAAAGTATTAGGGATGAGACATATCCTTGACCATTGGTGCTTGTAAACTCAAAATAACTTAGATGGAGGGGTACTATATTTGGAACCCGAATACCTCTTGAAGGAGTGAAGAGGGCGTCCCCATGCTTCGGTGTGACTGCAATTGCACAAGGTAATGTGAAACATTAAAATATATCTGACAAAAATAATATGATTAAATTAAGGAACATAACGTAATTAGAAAGGGGCCGATGAAATATTTAACTATAATGGAGGGTTTCATACCATTTTCCATTGTGCCAAACCGTGTGCCTCCTAGACTGAATGGGGAGGAGGAGCTCGTGTCTCCCTGATGGGTACCCTCGCACATCAAAGGGGCCCATCATTGGTGATTGATACCAGTATTTAATCCAAAAGAAACATTGCAGGAAATGATATGCATATAATAATGGTAAATATAAAACCAGTGTAAAATTCCAATTATAAACATAAAGGATTAAAACGCCTCCAACCATTGGAATGTCACCTCTAATCAGTATAATAACACCAGTGAACCTATTATTTAAACATAGAAATTTTCAAGATCAACACTGTACCAAAAGGTCTATTATGCACCCAAGCAAGGAAAACCTTGTCATAACACTCTGTCGAATAGGAAAATATCCGATGGAGGAAGCCAGACCCAATAATGAAAGTTTAGTAAAAAAAAATAGAATACTTTGGATGCACAATTTTGACAGACATTGTGATAAGTCCTTCCACAAGAGGAAAATGGCTCGGCCTGGACAGGAAGGCTGGTACAGAGAAAGGGATAAACTGTGAAAAACCTAAACCTTGGTAGGGTACCATTGACCCCTATTTACTACAGTAAGCTCGATGTAAACGCAATAATGTTACCGAGGAACTGACTGGAAAACTGTAGTAAGAAGAGACCTACTTGACGAGACAAAAAGACTTGAATGACAAATGAAAGGATAGTCAAGTCGACTTACCTTGCACAGAGTTGCCCGTCGAGAAGTGTTTCTTCCAATATCTCTCCCACCTGGAACAAGGTTCGAATCACAAAACTCATGACCACGATGCTAAGATGAAAGCCAAAATGGAATTTGGTCTAGAACGTTTCATCCTCCTTCACCAAGCCACGACTGGAATGAATGTGAAATCTATGGAATACCCTTTTGCATGGAGTAATGGTGATGGGTGGTAATCATACCTGGCCATGTGAATGCATGGTAAGTGTCAAAATTTCATTGGGGCACGCCAGTCGAACTCTGAATCGAATAGAGTTATCTCAAGGCGCCTTAAATGTTGCAGACAGGCCTTTAAGGCAAGAGGGTTCCGACCTGTATCGTGTACTCAGGATATTAATGGAAAGGTACCCAGATGGCCTACTTAGGGTTACTTTTTAGCCTTGCTATGTTGGTTATATGTCAAACCTAACCACCATTGCCTCAACCATCCCAAGTGGAAAACCTAATGTCGTTAATTACCAAAAAATTAGGTAGAGACATGATGGTAACCATAACCTTTCTAAGTTTAGCCTTTGTGCATTTTATTTCATTTGTGCAGTTTGGTGTCTGATTTATACCCAAACAGTATCTGGTTAAAAGTATTTCTAAATAATGTTAACCCCTTCATGTAGACCTTATAATAGTATATCCGAATGAGTGTTATAAGGCCCTTACACCTACGACCATTGCACTAATATGTTAGTGGTTCTAAGTAGTTATATATCCATGTCATAAAGTTGGTTTTGGAAATGAAAACGGTGGATAGTACTAAGTTCAATGAAATGGGATATCCTTAGTTTTGTATCTATGTTCATATATAACTCAATACCTAAATAGGAAGAGGTGACTATAAGTTAAAAATAGGATAGAGAAGTAAAAGGCAATAAGACTACTGTATATTATGGCCGACGAATGAGTGAAAGTTTTGAGACACAAAATCAACTCAAGGTACCCAATTAAATTTTCTTTTTTTATGTAAATTTTGAGGTACATTACACTTCACTTCTGTAAGAGACTTTGTGAAAATGTTTGCAACTTGATATTTTGTAGGGAAAAAGAGCGCTTCAATAACTTGATCATCAATGAGCTTTCTAATGAAGTGCATGTGTATCTCGATGTGCTTTCTGTGTTGATGTTGAACTGGGTCTTTGGCGAGCTTGATGGCACTATGATTGTCACACCAAAGGTTGGCCGGATGTTGTTTCTTGAATAAAAAATCTGAAAGGATCCGTCGAAGCCACAAAACTTCCTGACTTGCATTTATGGCTGCTCGGTACTCTTCTTCTGCTGAAGAAAGTGAAATAGCTTGTTGTTTCTTATAGGCCCAAGTAATAGGTCCTAAACCAAGGCTGAAAAAATAACCTACAGTAGAATTTTGATCATCAGGGTCGTCGACCTAATCTGAATCAGTGAAACCAACCAATAAAGGAGTCCCCCCTAAACTGTAATGTATCTCTAACTGAATTGTACCATAGACATAGTGAAGTATCCTTTTAGATGCTTTCCAATGGATTTCATGGGGTGTTTCCATTTACCAGGAAACAAGACCAACAACAAAGGAAAGATCAGGACAGGTATGAAGAAAGTATAAGAGGCTACTAACTAACTGACGGTACAGGGTGGCATCAACTTCAGGAGAAGTACAAGTGGAAATAAGGTTGACTCCAGACTGGAAGGGAGATGGGGTTGCTTTACAATCATCCATGTGAAAGCGATGAAGAAGGTCAGAAGCATACTTAGACTGGGAAAGAAAAATTCCTTCATTGGTTTGCAAAACTTGGAGTACAAGGAAATAGTGCAAAAAAACTAAGTCTGGCATTTCAAATTTCTTCTTAAGGCTGGTTTTCACATGGTTTAAAAGTTTTGAGTCACTACCAGTAAGGATAAGGTCATCAACATAAAGGATAAGGATTATGAGATGGCTTCCTACTTTCTTATTATAAACATTAGGATCAGAATGGAATCTAGAGAATCCAGTGTCAATAAGAAAGATGGTCATTTTGGCATACCAAGCTCGGGGAGCTTGCTTAAGACCATAAAGAGATTTCTTAAGGCAAAAAACAAGGCTAGATTCATTCTGGACATAGCCAGGAGGTTGTTCCATGTAGATTTATTATTTCAAATCTCCATGAAAGAAGGTGTATTTAACATTCATCTGATGGCCCTCCCATTTATGTGAGGCAGAAATGGAAAGAACAAGGAGGATGGAATTCATTTTGGCTATAGGGGCAAAGGTTTCATTATAGTCAATTCCTTCAACTTGGGAGAATCCTTTGGAAACTAATTGAGCCTTGTGTCTTTCAACACTTCCATTAGATGCATACTTAGTTATGTAGACCCATTTACATATGACAAGTTTTCTTCCTTTTGGAAGAGGTACAAGATCCCAAGTATCATTTTCCATTAAAGAACAACACTCTTCATTCATTGTTGTATCCCAATCTGGATGACCTGAAGCTTCTGCAAATGTCTCTGGATCATGAGTCTCTAAAACTTGAGCCAAAAGAGAAGAGGCTCGTTGGAACTGTGAACGTGTTTGACGTTGTTCTGAAGGATCACTGACAAGATCCCCAGTTGCTTCTCGTGTTGAATAGACCCATCTAGGAAGCAGTGGAACTGGTTCTTGTTCAGGTTCAAAGGACTCATCTGGAGGAAGTTCAACAGGCAGAGGTGGATTTTCATTCTCACTATTATCATCTGAAGAAGAAACCAGAATAGGAACAGAATAAGGCACAAACGCCGAAGATGGCTTGCAGGCCAAAGTAGGCACAACCGCCGACTTAGGCTCGCAGGCCAAGAGATTTTCATAAAATTTGACATCTCTTATAAGAATAATTTCATTACAATGTGGTTGAAGAAGTATATAACCTTTGAAATATTCAAATAACCAACAAATATACACTTCTCACTTTTAGGCTGCAATGCTTTCCTTTTCTCATCAGGAATGTGAGCCCATGCTATACTGCCAAATACACAGAGGTGACTTACATATGGTCTAATTTTAGTCGAAGCTTCTTCCGGTGTTATATTTTTAAGTGCCTTTGTGGGAGTGCGATTGACGATGTAATTTGCATAGTTGATTGCTTCCGCCCAATACTTTAGACTTAATCCCTTAGATTGGATCATACAATTAGCCATTTATTTTAATGTGCAGTTCTTTCTCTCAGCAACACCATTTTGTTGTGGTGTATATGGAACAGTGTGTTGCATTTGGATGCCCTGTGTAGTGCAGTAACTTATAAAATTATTGTTCACATATTCGCCTCCATTTTCTGTTCTTAACTTTTGAATTTGATGTCTATATTTCTTTTATACGAGGGCCTTGTAGGCAAAAAACTTGTCAAAAACTTCGCTCTTAAGTTTTAAGAAGTAAAACCAAGTACGTTTGTAAAACTCATCAATGAAAGTTAAGAAATACTTGCACCGAGAAAAAGAAGGAGAAGAAAATGGACCACACAGATCATTGTGAACAAGTTGTAAAGGGTTGGAGGTGTGCCACATGCACATTTGTCAAAACACCATCTCTGCATGAAACAAGTGGAAGATGAGTCACCATCTATTGATTACATAGTTGTTGTAATGAGTGATAGTTTAGATGACCAAACCGCTCATGCCAAAGTTTTATCAAGTCATCGCTATGAGCAACAAAAACCAATGAAAAAGTTGATGACCCAAAGTTTTCAAACTTGTACAACCTCGTAATATCATCAACAATTCCATTTGCAAGAACATGCTTAGGATATTTTAGATCCTTCATTACAACTTGGTGAGGTGAAAACTCTACTGTTTTACCTTCACCTGAATGCGTTATTTGATATACTAATAGAAGGTTACAAGAAAGACTTGGAACACATAATACATCATTGAAATGACCATTATCTACTTGAACTATTCCAGATCCCACAACACTAAGAGATCTATCATCACCAACAAATATTTTCTTGGTGTTACATTCATTTAGGGCAGAAAATATGGATTTATCCTTATTCATACGATACGATGCTCCTGAATCAATAAGCCACTCATCAAAAGAATAAGTAGAATTTGTGTTGAAGGAGAAACTAGAAGTGGAAAGTGCATGTCCATGAGAAGAAGAAGAAGAATTAGAATCAATACTGATGTTGTGCTTCTTCATCGCTGCTTCTAAAGCTTCCATCTTCTTGAAACATTTGGACTCATCATGACCATATTTATCACAAAAGTTGAAATGTTTGCCAATCTTCTTATTTTTATAATTTTCTCCTTTGTCACCATTAGGAGTTGAAGCTGTCTGAGTGGGTTTGGGACCCTTATATTGCTTGTTGTTGTAGTGAGGATATTGCTTATTGGGATACTTGGGTTTATCTTTATGTTGGGAAACTAAGGCTTTGTTAGAGATACCTGCAGTGTTGATCACTCCAAGTTGTATAACCTTATCTTCCTCTCTAATCAAAGCAGCACAAAAGGACTAAAGAGTGGGTTTTTCATAAGATTTCCCTATAGCGTCTCTCATGGCATAAAAGGTATATACAAACACAAAATATGCACTACCTAGCTTAGAAAGAATAAGATAGATGCAACGCTCTTCCTCTATTTTTATTTTACATTCTTTAGATAAAATTCTCAGTGTTTTAAACTTAGATAGATAGTCTCCAAGGAAAGAAAAATCACTTGGACTCAAGGTTAGTATTTTATTTTCTAACTATTGTGCTCGAATAATATTGAGTTTACCAAATAGAGATTCAATCTTGTCCCAAGCTTCTTCGAGGTCATCAATTTCTTGAAGGTGGTACCTTAAATCAGGTGAGATGGACATTTCAATTAGTCCTCATGCTTCGCCACTCCTATTATCCCATTTGGATTTCTTATCATCATCAACGGGTGTTTTTTCCTTTCGCAAGGTAATCTGGTACATGCCTTGACTTCTTAATAAATCTTCCATATGAGATTTCCATTGGAAGTAGCTGTTGCTCGTAAGAAAGACATTACTTATAGAAGACATATTAAATATGCAGACAATGTGGTTTTAAAATCTTAAACTGAT
Organism: Picea glauca; assembly: GCA_000966675.3. Lineage (NCBI taxonomy): Eukaryota > Viridiplantae > Streptophyta > Pinopsida > Pinales > Pinaceae > Picea > Picea glauca. The sequence continues at coordinate 227,494 of JZKD02S2155374.1, forward strand.
GATCTGGATGGAAATATATCGAAAAGTTATGCGGTTTTAAAAAACACAGCATTGAAAATGGACTTCCGATGTGAGAGTTATGACCTTTTAAGAAAAGGCATAAACAGAAACTAAATGACCACGTGAGAGTGTAAGTTTCTTTATAAAGTGGCCCACTTTTATAAAGAGAAGTGGGGATCACTTTTACAATGAAGTTACTTTATAATAGAAAAGATGCATGCAAAATAAATAGCTCTAAAATAAAATATTAAACCTACTTATAGTGATTCACTTTTATACTTGAAGTGAAATACACTTTACAATTTTAGCATGAACTTTTTCAAAAAAGTAAGAAAAGAGAGACTTCAACTCAAGACCTCTTACTTAATAAGGCAAGTTTTAACCAAATGGTATAGCAAAACATATTGTAATGTTCAGAAGGAGGGTTTTTTTTGTTTTTGTTGAAGACGGCCTTGGAGAGCTTGCTCGAAAGAAACTCTTTTTACACAAGAAAAAAATTTCTCTTCTCGATGACAACAAGGGTTAGATCTCGGTTAGCTTACCTAGAAGATGCACCTTTTCCTATTTGTTTCTGATTTGTCGATATCGCACAGGGCGCAGAGCAAAGAACATACGTAGATCTAAAAGAGTAGCAACCTGGAAATAATTAATACAAAATATAAATAAAACCAAAATACTACTCTGCAAAAATTTAAAAGATGTGTATTCAAGCTTTATACCTCCGGATCTGACTGTAATGGTCGTATCTTGGGAAAACGAAAACCTTTTCAAGTGAAACGAAAAGTGTTCCTAAATGAAAAAAGTGCTATGAATGCAATGGAATAGTAATCTCAACAAAGAAATATAAGAAAATGATAGAAAATGGAGATGATGCAACTCGTCTTCATGATCTCGATCTACAATAGGAGCCAGTATTCAAACAAGCTCTAATACCATGTTTGACAAAACAGGTATTCCAACAGAGGACGAACACCTTCAGTAACCACTCACATAACCATATCAATGATCAACACACCGATTTTTTTACATAGTAAAACCCCTACAGGGAAACATCCACGACCCCAACCAACACAACCACTTGGAGCAGTTTATTAATGCAAAAGAAAAAGATTACAGAGAGATTTTACAATAGAATTTCTCACAATCGATCATTGACAAATGACCCTTTGTGTTTGTTAAATAGATATCATGTACCAATCGGGTGTTAAGACACAAATCAATGGTCGTTAAGATCAAGGAGAGTATGAACCGTCATATCACTCTATGTCGGGAACATATCGTGACCATCGGATTTCCTAACTACAAATATATACTAATGCATACTAAATAAACACAGTGGAAACACACTTTTACCTAATGACATATTACACCAAGTAGATCTTAACTAACTCCTAAGTGTCTAAATATCCTAACATCTTAAATATTTAAGGATTTTATTTTTCTGTTTATTTTTTTAATGGTGTTGTATTCCTTATGATATAGGACAAATCGGATATTTTACATAAACATTTGTTTTTGCATGATGTTATGTTAAATTAAATTTCATAAGAATTTTATGTTATGCATAGGCTACCTTTGTATTTAGGACAAAATTTTCTCCAAGACATAATATTTAAATAATAGCAAAACTAAATACAAACTTTATGATAAGAGTAGTTTAAAGAAAAACCAGTAATAAAAAATTTACTTGGTAGATAGGAGTACCCTTCCAATAATTTATACCTGGTTGGAAATACTTCCAAAACATAAACACTCTTTGTAGAAATGAAAACATCTATTTAAAATTAGAATTTGTAACATCCCGCTCTTGCGCACACTGAGCGAACTTATTCTTTGAGGACACTTGTCTGCAAGTGATCCGAGTTATTATACTATTGTTTTTTTTTATTATGATTATGAGATATTGTGGATTTGATAATATGTTATTTTATTGTATTTACATATACATGTGTTATTGACTGGGTTCTCCTGAGTGTGCAGGACTTTAGACATTGATATGTGGAGGCATCGATGAAAACCCTTGGACTCCGGATCGAGTCAGGGAGTGGATTGTTAGGGTTTGAATGTTGTTGATGTGACATATGTGCATATGATTAGATGTTATGATGATTGATTATTATTTCTAAGATGATTCGTTGATGGATGTAGGATGAAAATAGCTTGTCAACCAGACTCCCATTTGGAGTAGAGTGGGCATGCACAACAACCAGAAACATTGAGGGAGAGGTGTGGCAACAACCCTTCCAGAGCCTACTAGCACTCTCATTGTGGCTTGAACTATAGGTTAACAATTACCTAGTTCGAGAAGACCCACGATGTCATGAGGGAAGACTGTGATACTCGCTCACAATGATTCTAAAGGGTGTGCAATAAGGTAGGGGCCGTATTCCTTAGAGGCCCTTAGTCTCCCACAAGATCACCTGGCAGAGTATTGACTCTAGGGGTTTGACGTCTACCAAATTCAGTCAAAAGGCGAGTGACACCCTTAGAGCACATCGTGTGTCTTGAATGGCACATCACGCAAATAAAATAGAGAGAGGTGAGTGGCACCCTTAGAGCACGTAGTGCATCCTGAAGGGCACGTCACGATTTTAACTGGTAAGTGAATAAACCTAGTGCCTAGAAAACTATGCCTCCTTAGGACCTATTCAGCCTTAAAATGAATGATGTGATACGTAATGATTAAAAACAATTTCTTACCTTAAAAAAAAAATGTCACCCAACCTAGTGAAATTAAAACCTAGGTCTAAGTAGAACCTGTGGATAAAGAAAAACTAAATAAACATGTAACAAGAAGGGGGGTAAGAAATTCGAACTTAATAATTAAAGTAAAATTATAATTGAGGATTAAATTTATTAAAATGGTAAATCTTTTTTTTTATATACACTTGCTAAATTTATTTTTAGTTAAAAAGGAAAAATGGGGAAACTTAAAGAAAAAAAGGGGGAAACTTAAAAAAGGGGGAAACTTAAAGAAAAAGTTGAATGTCTAACTTAGTAAAGAATCTAGTGCTTAGAACTTCCTATTTATGAACTCAACTAGGAATTAAGTAAGGTGTAAGACATTTAAGAATTATAAGGGAATATTGGGACGCTGAGGAGTGTTTTTAGGAATTCTTTTGGTGGGTGAGGGAAATAGAAAAATTTAATTAATTAATAAATTGAATCTCTGGTGCAACTAGGGGATCGGGCGACATGTGTATGGGGGGGGTTTTACCTAATTAAATAAATGAAAAGGAATCTAATGACGGTTTGAGAAACTAATGACTAAGAAAACTCTATGAAAAGGATGGCAGAGGAAGAGTATAGGACACATCTGGATTGCGTAACATTACGCTGTTGAAATTTCATCTTGACTAAACTTTTTCTTATGGGAGTTGGGATACCCAGCTTTGGTAATGAGTTGTAGCTCGACCTTGAGAGGCAAGATGGGTTCTAGAATTATCTGGTATTGTGTGCATGGCCCCTTTGTGGATCGAGGGGCTCAGGGGGAAGAAAAATAGTCCTACCATTAGGTGGGAGGTACCAATGAGGTCACATCAGTTGGCAAGCGAGAGATGGATGGAGCACGCATGGGACAACAACTTTGGAGCATTCACATTTGGCTATGGTACGCATGTGTATATTTTTATTGAATGGTAGTTAAACGATGTTCATGTGCCTTCAGTTAAGGTACTTTTATTGTGTTAAGATTTATGTTTTTTTTTCAGCGTAACACTATCCAAAGATTT
>JZKD02S2155374.1:259740-282738 GCA_000966675.3 Picea glauca
CTATGTCATCTAAAGAAAAAACTTCTTCCTTTGTAGGGACAATAGGAATGGTGTCCATGGCATTAGGGAACTCGTAAAGACTTTTAAGGTAGGAATTCCAGTCCGTTAAAGGAATTTTATTATTTTCTTTAGTATTGCGTTTTAGAATTTGGCTCGAGAACTTCTTAGGATCATTATTTCATTTTAACAATATTTTTTTAACCAACCTAAAAATGTTTAAACTTTTATTTCATATAATTTTTCTAAACTTTTTATTTATTTTATAAATACTATTATACTTGAAAAATATTTAAAACCATTATATTTATTGTTATTTTAAATATTAACTTCTTAAAAAAATTTACTATTAACTTTGCATTTTATATTTTATACAATAAAGAGATACATATCTTTTCTATATACATTTATATTTTATACAATAAATTGATATAAAGTTAAAAAATAATTTTTGAAAAATAACTTTCATTTTTATTATTTTATTTGATAAATTAATATTATTATTTCAAATATATATTAATACCAGTTGTAATCTATTTACAATTTTTTTATTAAAAAATTATAAATTTTATAAGTTTGTATGAGGAATGCAGGCGGACAGGGCTCGTAGAGAAAAAACTTCGTGTATATATGAAAGAGAATCGCGGATTGAGAGAAAAAGATGATGTCGATCATATCAATGCCATGGTCAATGAGATGGCTATAACGTAGTTATCAATGAAATGAAGAATTTGCTGATCATAACCTTCCTTGAGCCCGTGTTTCTGTAACTTTATGTAGTTTTTTTGCGTGATTATATTTTGGATAAGATATTTTTAAAGTTTAATTTTGTTTATGGAGTTAATATAGAACATGTGTTTTTGTCTAAAATGTTAGAAGATCAAATTCAGAGGGGTAAGGTATTTATACCTTTCTAGACATCAATCAAATTCTTAAACTAAAGAAATCTTATATACTAATTAAGTGTCCAGCTTAACCGTAACCCTTAAAATAATAATAATAATAATAAGTTCAAAAGATGTACATGCTCAACATATTTCTTTGCAAATTCAGTTTGTCCATTCTTTTTAAGTGGTATAGTTTGTCCTACAATTTATACAGTAATAAATTTGAAATATATATATATATATATATATATATATATATATATATATAATTTATTTTAATAAAAATTCTTAAATAATTGTGTTTCAAAATAAACATGAGATATGGATGAGGTTTTTAACATTTAAGTTTTAAATAAAAATTTATATTTGTATTAATAAGTTTCATTAAAGTTTTAAATATGAAAAGTTGAATTTGGATATTAAAAATAAATAAATTCCCATAAAAACATATTTTTCTTTTTCAAATTAATTTCAAAATGTTAGAAATCTTAATATAAATCTTTAAGCACTATTGATGAATTGAATATTTTTTTAGACATTTATTTAAGACAAGATTTATTCTATGTATAAAATGATGAAGGGTTTGTTCACATATCATGGTTAACCATGAGAGCTAATGATTTTAAACTCCCAAGAATATTTGGTATATATTATATAAAGCATTACGAAAGAAAAAATTGTAGCAAAATCAAATCTTGATGGCTTTGTCAAGGGTGATAATTTTATCAAAAAAATACAAGAGCCCAAAAGAGAGTCGTCTATGATTTGGAAATTCCCTAAATACATACAAACACAAAAATAAAGAAAATTATTGATACAGAGCACCAAGTCTCTTGTTCTTATTGAGAATATTGATTATTCACTATAACTCTCAAACTATGCAACAATTCATACCATTCCTAGATGAATGCTAGATAATTCTCCCTAATGCATAGAGATGATGATAACAAAAAGTTCATTACTTTACGCATAGTTTTCTTAAGGAATCCCACCAAGTATTAGAAATGTGTATCCAAACATTCAAGTATGCAAAATAAATGTCTCATTTATCTTGGGCTTGGGATATGGCATGGGAAAAGAGAGGCCTCTAGTGCAATTTTCATAAGATTTAACCAACTAGCATGATCGACCAAATGTAGTTGTTACGAGAAACGTAAGAATAAAGTAAATTTTCATCGGCAACTATGAGAAGACTAAGTCAATATGACCTACTTTTTGTGTTTTCTCCTGCATCTCTGTCGAGGGGATTTCAATAGCCCCTAGTGAAATCTTTATCGTTCAACATTCTGTTAGTGCTCCTGATGGGTGAGAGGTCGCTAGTCTCGCTTCTGTCATCTTCGTTGTACTCTTTGTATGTTCTTCCTCTGTCATTTTCTCTGGTGATATCTTTGCTTCTTCCAAAATCTAACAAAATGAATCCATAAACTCCTTTACATATGTATGTATATCCTCTTGTTTCTGCGTCATTGATGAAATTATTTTTCTGTCACTTCCTTTACTTGATCTCCTATTTTCTCCAGGTCATCTTCTTTCAGGGCCTAGGGTCTCACTTCCTTCAATGCTTTCCTCTTCTTGCATTGGTGTATTGATTCCCCCTTATCCTATTCTTTCCTCCTCTTTGGGGTGGGATACTATTTTTTGTGTGTCTCCTGCATCATTGCTTTGTCCTTCTTGTTATTCTTTTTGTTCTTCTAGATCATTCTCTAACGATCGTGTTTATGGATTCTTTGTTTCTTGTACTAGGGTTTTCCATTTGTCCTCCCAATATTCCATAATTTCTCCAACCTCATCTCTTATCAGCATGTCTATGTTCATTAATCATTGTTGATCTGGGTCCCTCTTATCTTGGATATACATATGATGTCTTCCTTCTTTAAAATGCGCAATCTCCTTGTATTCTTCCACTACCAACGATACTATGCGCAATGTATCCTAAATTCTCTGCTAAATTACCTCCTTGTAAACATAGAAAGTGAAAGCAATGTTGTTCTCCAATTGTCTTTCCTGGCGGGTAGTATGACACAAGTTCACATATCTGGCTGCTAAACATGGTTTCTTCACAACTCCCATAAATTGAGTTTATTGTGGCTTGCTCCAAGCCACTAGTGTAATCAATATCAATAGCCACGAATATTGAAGATTTATTCCTTTATCTTGTGCCTATTTCTCTATACCCACTTTGAATTATAGCATAAAAAATTCTCAATAGTGAATATGGTTGGCCCGGTTTATCCTCAGATCGCACTATATTCTTCCTATGATTTCTTTTTCTTGATCTTTGTTGCCCCATTGTAGAGATTTTTATCCCGCAATTCGTGTAGTGATTTAGGTTTTTGTCTATTTTTTTAGGGATAGTATTTGCTTATGACCTTTTCTTCTGTAATTAATGAAGGTGTGTGAGGGATTCTTGTGATTGATTTTATTTTAATTTTATCTATTTTAAACTCTAGTATAGGCAACTAAATCCTTTTTGGGTCATCTCTTTTATGCCCTACTCTATTATAGAAAACAAAATACTTTTTCAGTCATCTTTTTAAGCTCTTGGTAGCAGGGGTAATTTTTTTGTTGTCTTCACTGTAATTGTTTTTGATGTGTAAATGGCCAAAATCCGACCCAAATTTAAAGAAACTATATTTTGTGGTCAAAAGTCAGGATCAAGAGGAACATGTGATACCAAATGAGACGAACTAAGTTTTCTCACACAAAGAATATCTATTATGAATAGGATAGTACACAATAATCCATTAAAGAGAATATACATTTTTGAATAAAGTATGATTACAATGTAACGCACGGAGGTATACATATAAGCATTGACATGCTATGAGGTGAAAATATATCTCTTTCTCTTTCATTAATTACTCATTAATTATTATTGTTTCTTAACATTATTATTATTATGTATTATTTATATATTGTGTATGTTACAAGGTTCAGGTTAATTAACATCCTTAATAGATTAACCTTAGGTTAATTAAGTGATCCTTATAGATTAATGTGAAATTTCCCTAAGTTTTAAATTTAGTTCGTTTAATATAGTGTTTTGTGTGCATGTTGGTTTATTAATTTTTACTATTTTAATAAAAATGAAACTTTTTTCTATAAAAAGAAGTATAGGGTGAACCGCTTTTCTTGGAGCAACCGAAATCTAGGGTTTGGACAGTCACGGCTATTGCAGAGGGCAGCATGAGCACTAGAGGAGGGGGTTAAGGGGACCGCCTCATACAAACAGATAGTGGTAAACAAAGGGAAAGGGCCAAGGGGTGTAGCATTCAAGGCACCAATGACAGGCACTCCGGGATCAGACCCCGGAATAAGTCAGGAAAGAAACAAGGGGAAAAGTGAATGCAAGGAAGAGGAAGCAAGAGAAACTCAGAACGAGATGAAAGAGATAATGAAGACCAACCGGACTGAAGGGCATAACCCACACAAACTCAAAGCAGCACTGATACCCAAGGTGGTATTGGAGGATCCGTAGATGCAACTCTACGGAGATCAGATGAAGGCACATACGTTAATCTGCAAACTTATGGGATTATGGCCGACTGAAAAAGCATTGCGCAACTGGATCAAATATCATTGGAAGACAAATGGGTAAGTGGAGCTCCATCTAGGATCAAAAGTTTTCTTCACAACGATATTCATAAACCTGGAGGACAGAGACAGAGTATTTGAAGGAGGGCCATACTTCCATGCATCAACAGGACTATACATGTAGCCATGGAAGGAGAATTTCTCCCCAGAAAAAGAAACCTTCAAAAAAGTACCAGACTGTCTAAGACTCTACTCCCTACCCTTAGACTATTGGTTACCTTCCATTTTCGAGGCGATAGGGAATAAACTGGGGAAATATATAAAGACCGTTGAAGCCACCCTGAAATGGAGATACACATCCTATGCAAGAATATGCATAGATATGGATGTGTCGGGAGCACTCCCATAAGCGATATGCCTCAAATTCAGGGATGAGGAATGGATCTAAAACATCGATTATGAACAAATCCCCTTCCGATGAAGAATATGCCACGAACATGGCCACCTGATCAGGGAATTCCCTGTTAATAAAAAGAAGGAAACAGAAAATTCCAAACCACAGTAGGATGAGGATGGATTTGTTAAACCAAACCCCAGAAGTAGAGCCAACAAAAGGCAGAGAAAAGCCTAGGCAGTAAATAACCCAGAAGTTCGGTTGAGCCCGAAAGGAAGGGATAAAACCAATCAAGGGGTAGAGGCCAGGAAGAATACACCAACAACTCAGGAAGTCCGAGAACAAACACCAAACGAGCCCACCGACTGACCTAACAATCAAAAGGAACAAGGAAGTTGTGCAACTCCAATGGAAGGAGAAATCAAAGATGATAACACCCCCATGCATGATGCATAGGGAGAGGTGGAAATGACACCGACCAAAGTAGTCACAGAAGATATGAAACTCAGAGACGTGGTGGAAAGCGAAGGGATAGACCTCACGAACATACTGGAGGAATGGAAAAGACAAGAAGTAGACAATGTACCAACAAAGCAACCAAATCGCATCCAGTACATGTTCCTCCTAAGGGAGGAAGCCAAAGATAGAGGCCAAAAGCGAGCACATGGGGAGATTGGACACCTAGGATTCAAAGCTGGCGAGGTACAACCACAACTCTCACCCAAACAGGTGCGGAGGAAAAAGGGCAGGAAATCCAACAGTGTAGTCCTGTAGGAGCTTGGAGCACTACTGATAAACTCAGGTAAGATAAAAAAACTCTTCCCCAACTCCCCGCCACATGTTTAAATGATGGTTATAACTTGGAATATAAGAGGCCTAAACATCCCAAGAAAACAAAGAATCCTTAGGAGTAGACTAAAACAAGAACAAATGGATCTCTGATTTTTCCAAGAGACCAAGTGTAATACAGAAAGAATGGAAACAATCAGTCAACAAAAATGGCGCAACTACAAGATGGTATCCATTGGAGGCCACCAAATGGTAGGAGGCATCTTCACCCTGTGGAACCCACAAGTACTAAGCCTAATAGTAGCCAAAGCGACAAGGCATGCCCTTACAGTCTGCATGCAAATCATTGGGAACATAGAGGAGATTTTATGCACTAATGTGTATGGACCCCAAGTTCCAGAGGATAGGAGAGGAATTTTAAGTGATCTAGTAGACCTCAAAAACCGAGCCAACAACCTCCATTGGATCCTAGCTGGGGATTTCAACATCATCACATCACTTGTGGAGAAAAAAGGAGGGACAAGAAGATTGGATAGAGATGCGGAGGAATTCTCAAAATTCATAAACACAATAGAAATGGTAGATATGAAAACCAAAAATGGCCATTTCACCTGGAGTAATAAGAGAATGAGATAGCATCAGGTAGCAACAAGACTCGACAGATTCCTAGTGTCAGAGTTAGTCATTATGCACAGGCTAACCTTAGACTACCACATCCTTTGATGGGGGGGATCTGATCATTGGCCAGTGCAACTAGAAGCAGGCTTCTAGACCACACCAAAGAACAAACCCTTCATATTTGAGAAATTTTGGATGGAACACCCGACTTTCAAGGAAAGTATCAAATAATGGTGGAGTGAAGAGAAACCAGATCAAGGGACATGGATGTTCAAACTCTACAAGAAACTAAAATATATCAAATATAGGCTCAAGGAGTGGAACAAGGACACATTTGGGAATATAAACCAAGTGAAGAAAAACATAGAAGAAAAAATGAAAAAACTTGAGGAAACCTGCATTTTGGAGGGCTACAATGAGGAATGGAAAAAGGAGGAGATCTAGATGACCCAGAAATAGGATGAAATGTGCCAGCAGGAAGAAACTCTCTGGCGAAAAAATTCCTGTATCAAATGGCTAAAGGAGGGGGAAAGGAACACCAAGTTCTTGCATAGAACAACCATGCCTATAAGATCCCATAAAAAAATCTTGAAGATAAGGGACCCGAATGGAATAGAAAGAGAGACCCATAAGGACATTGAAACAACTCTAGTAAACCACTTCCATGGGATCACTCGGGAACCTAACCAAGATAGAATGGAGGCCATAGAAAATGTCACCCAACATATCCCTCACCTGGTAATAGAATAACAAAACAAAAACTTGATCAAGCCCATTGTAGAGGAAGAAATAGACCAAGCACTCCAGGAAATTCCCAATGGAAAAGCCCCAGGCCCAGATGGGTTCACAACAGAGTTCTTCAAAGCTTGTTGGTAAGTCATCAAACAGGATGCCTACAAGGTAGTGGAAGACTCTAGAAGATCAACCTCCATCCCAAAAGCACTAAATGCTACTTTGATAACACTCATCCTCGAAGAAAATGAAGCCAAAAATCTCGATTGTTACAGACCAATAGAGCTGTGCAATGTGGTGTATAAGATAATTTCCAAGGTTATAGTCAACAGATTGAAACCACTAGTACCCACACTCATTTTGCAAGAGCAAGCAGGGTTCATAAAAGGAAGGAAAATAATGGACAATATTATCCAAGCCCATGAACTAATCCACACCTTGAAGGTTCAGAAAAGAGGGGGAATGATAATACGATTGGACCTAGCGAAAGCCTACAACAAAATCAGCTGCCACTGTATGGTCAGAACCCTGGAAGCCTTTGACTTCACCCAGCACTAGATCCGATGGATAACCAACCTAGTGTCCACAACAAGCTTCTCTCTACTAGTAAATGGAGCCCCTGCCAAACCATATTGTCCCACGAGAGGCATCAGATAGGGAGACCCATTGTCCCCATTCTTATTCATCTTAATGATGGAGGACTCAGTCGAAACATAAAAAGCACAACCACAACAGGGGAAATAAAAGGTATCAAACCTTACAAGAATTGTCAAACTTCCACACACCAACAGTTTGTGGATGATACCTTACTTCAGGGCATGCCCATAGTCAAGGAAGAGGAAGCCTACAAATGAATCTTAGATGAGTTTGGGGAAGCCTCGGGGGCTGAGATAAACAAGTCTAGATCAATTATCTTCTTCTTTAACACCAACCCAACTATCCAAAGGAATTTAGCCAACATCCTCGGCTTTGAAAGTAAAACCCTCCCAGCCAAGTACTTAGGCATCCCCCTGACAGAAAAAGCCTACAAGATGTCAACGTGGGAAGGAATATTCAACAAGCTTCAACACCGGGTAAACAATTGGACTTTCAGATCCCTCAATCTGGTAGGAAGACTTATCTTAACTAAGTCGGTTCTGCAAGCTATCACAATGTTTATGATGTCAATTTTCCCAGCCCCCAGGGGAATTCTACAAAAAATAAGAACCATACAAAGGGAATTCCTGTGGCGCGGAGCTGAAACAAGGAAAAAATGGGAACTGGTGGCTTGGGAGAAGGTGTCTAAGCCAAAGAGAAAGGGAGGCCTTGGGATACACGACCCGCAAGTAACCAACGACGCCTACGGGGCGAAGCTTTGGTGGAGATGGGTCAAAGAAAGGACCACGCCATGGGTTAAAATGTGGAATTAAAAGTACGCCTCAGATATTAGTAACCAAAACAAAGTTCACTTTAGAGGCACTAGGGAGGGTCCAGCCATCTGGAACTTAGCCTGGCACAACAAGACCTATATCCAGACACACAGCTTTTGGGAAATAAGGAATGGCAGAACCACCAGATTCTGGGAGGATGCCTGGCAACAGGAACCCATAATGGAACAACTGGGCTGGGAGGAACTCCAACAAGAGATGATGGTGCAAGGCAAAACCCGAGTTTACCATTATTGGAAACAAGAAGTAGATCACAACAAATAGAGAATATAGAACACTCTCACTCCATAGACTAGAGACCATACTGCAACAACAGTTAAAGAAGTGGAGGAGGAATTTGGGAGAAGGAAAATTAGTCACAGATGGAAATGAATAGATGAGATGGGGGCACAAAGTAGGCGGGGAATTCAATCTTAAATAAGTATGCCACTACATAACAAACCAAGACCAAGAAGTTGTGGCGCATCAATGGGACAAGCTCTGGAATAGCCCCCAATGGCCAAAAATAAAAATATTCTAGTGGCTAATACTACACAACCGAATCCTAACTTTGTTGAACCTAAAGAAGAGAGGTTTCATAGGCCCTTCAATATGTCACCTATGTGAAGAAAAGGAGGAAACAACGAACTATCTCTTGGATGAATGTCCCTACACAGCATAATTATGGGAATGGGCGACATGCATTTTCCGTCAGTCTAATAGGACCAGAGGAAGTATTTCAACAACTATAAACACCTAGAAGGAAAAAACCAGCGACAACGAAGAGGTGAATATTTGTTGGACACTCACCCCCAGCATGATCATTTGGGTAATTTGGAAGGAATGAAACCGACGCATCTTCAGGAACCAAAGTTGGATGGTTGGAAAGATGAAGGAAACAATAATAGCCATGACAAGGGAAACGATACATAGCCACAACCTCCAAATAGGAGGAGTGCAACTCACTGATCAGGATCTTAGAATTCTAGAGGCTTTCCAAGTGAAAGGAAGACACAACCCCAATCAGGTGAGATGGGTCCCGTAACTAAGTTTAGGTGAGCACAACTGGAAACCACCACCAGAGGGCTCCCTCAAGCTAAATTTTGATGGGGCATCGAAGGGTAACCTAGGATGTACCAGTATGGGGGGAGTAATCAGGGACATTCAAGGAAGAATGATCCGACTATATACAAGAATTTTAGGGAACTCAACAAACAATGCTGCGGAATTTGGAGCACTGGAGGCATGTGTGCAGATAGTACACAGGGAAGGAATGGAAAACGTAATAGTGGAAGGTGAATCCATGCTAGTCATGAACACAGTAAGGAAACTACAAAATGGCTAAAAAGTGGGAAAAATACAGAGGCACTGGCGCTTGGCGTACTATCTACAGAAGATTCAGGAGCATTTGCAGAAAGGGATTACAGTGGAGTTGCACTGGGTCCGTCGTTCAACAAATGGTCTCGCGAACATAATTGATAATGAAGGGGTTAACAAGGAAGGATCAGAATTGGATTCCACATGGATTAATATCCCAAGTGGCTAGTTCCGGACAGAATGTACCCAACTAGCAACAAAGGACTATGATGATAGCCGAAGTATAGACGATTGCATCGAGGAAGGAGACACAAAATTAAATGAAGGGAAAGTAGCATCCAGGCTGAATCTGTTAGATCACCTTTTAAACACGAGTTACAATGCAGATCACAGTCACACCATAAGAAGGGGTATGATACCAAAGTCTTGCCAATAGAAGGAAGTACAAGGGATGGCTGTGGGAGAATGGAAAGGGTAACTCACAGCCGACAAAGGAAGGAGACCAAAGGGATAGCCCGAGGGTAGGTATGGGTACACCTCATCCACGTACAGTTCCCGTTATCACACAATTTGTAGCTAGGTCAAATGGCTAGAGGACAGAGGCAAAACTGGTGTAACAGGAACCTACCCCACCCAATGTCACCACAGTGGGGAGGTTCTTTCTATTTAGGGAGGTTAGCTTAGGGGAGACATCCCCGGTAACCTAGGGTTTTGAAGAGGCAAAGGTATAAAGATCAAAGTAAAGTCCCTCCTCACAGGTTACCACCAAGATCAGATAGTCCGGCTAAACAACCAATAATGAAGTGTAGCCCTAAATGAGAACAACAAACAACATTGTGGAATTTGGAGCACTGGAGGCATGTGTGGAGATACTACACAGGGAAGGAATGGAAAACGTAATAGTGGAAGGTGAATCCATGCTAGTCATCAACACAGTAAGGAAACTACAAAATGGCTACAAAGTGGGAAAAATACAGAGGCACTGGCGCTTGGTGTACTATCTACAGAAGATTCAAAAGCATTTGCAGACAGGGATTACAATGGAGTTGCGCTGGGTCCGTCATTCAACAAATGGACTCGTGGATAGAATTGATAATGAAGGGGTTAACAAGGAAGGATCAGAATTGGATTCCACATGGATTAAGATCCCAAGTGGCAAGTTCTAGATAGAACGTACCCAACTAGCAACAAAGGACTATGATGATAGCCTAAGTACAGACGATCGCATCGAGGTAGGAGACACAAAATTAAGTGTATCCCTAAATGAGAAAAACAAACAATGCTGCGGAATTTAGAGCACTGGAGGCATGTGTGGAGATACTACACAGGAAGGAATGGAAAACATAATAGTGGAAGGTGAATCCATGCTAGTCATCAACACAGTAAGGAAACTACAAAATGGCTACAAAGTGGGAAAAATACAGAGGCATTGGCGCTTGGCGTACTATCTGCAGAAGATTCAGAAGCATTTGCAGACAAGGATTACAATGGAGTTACGCTGGGTCCGTCGTTCAACAAATGGACTTGCGAATAGAATTGATAATGAAGGGGTTAACAAGGAAGGATCAAAATTGGATGCCACATGGATTAAGATCCCAAGTGGCCAGTTTCGAACAGAACGTACCCAACTAGCAACAAAGGACTATGATGATAGTTGTAGTACAGACGATCACATCGAGGCAGGAGACACAAAATTAAATGAAGGGCAAGTAGGATCCAGGCGAAATCTGTTAGACCACCTTTTAAACACGAGTTACAATGCAAATCACAGTAACACCATAAGAAGGGGTATGATACCAAAGTCCTTCCAATAGAAGGAAGTACATGGGTTGGATGTGGGAGAATGGAAAGGGTAACTCGTATCCGACAAAGGAAGGAGACCAAAGGGCTAGCCCGAGGGCGGGTATGGGTACACCTCATCCACGTACAGGTCATGTTATCACACAATTTGTAGCTAGGTCAAATGGCTAGAGGATAGAGGCCAACCTAGCGTAACAGGAACATACCCCACCCAATGTCACCACAATGGGGAGGTTCTTTCTATTTAGGGAGGTTAGCCTAGGGGAGATGTCCCCGGTAACTTATGGTTTTGAAGAGGCAAAGGTATAAAGATCAAAGTAAAGTCCCTCCTCACAGGTTACCACCAAGATCAGATAGTCCGGCTAAACAACCAATAATGAAGTGTAGCCCTAAATGAGAACACCTTCCTGGAACAATACAACAACAAAATAGTATATGCAGGCTATAATTCAATGGGTTAGTACTTCATGTAACTATCTGATATCAATATGTAAGCAATTAAAGCAACAGATATCAATGAGATCAACGTTTATCAATATAGCAGTGGAAAAGTATCAATTCATCAATAATTATTGAGATGATGTAGCCAATAATGTATTTAATCAATCCTTTACTCTATAAATTCTTTTAACCATCATTCAATTGCTTTTCAAAGACATATGCTACATCAAGATGGAATATCCAAGTATGATGTCAGCCTAGTTAGGGTTAGCTAGTTAGTTAGTGTTTCAAATTTAAAAATTTTAAGAAGTTGTTTGAGCACTATCAATTCAACGTTGTGGATATAAGATTAGTGCCTAGGGGTAGATGGAGTCAATTATGAAGAGTATGCAGAGTTAAAGAGATAAAAGGCTAAGGACAAGAAGGAAAGGTTCTAGCTTGTTGCAATGGCAGGGCCCTAGAATCAAAACCCTAGGGGAAAGAGGCTCACTCCAGTGTTGCTTAAGCAAGGCCTCATGCTCTTTCCTCCTTCCTTAGGTCAAACTTGGAAAAACGGATAGGATAAAAGATAAGTTAAAACAAGAGAGTGAGGTGAGGGAGAGTTTTGCAATGGCAAGCCTCTATCACCAAACCCTAGAATATGGACATCCCTACATGTAGATAACCTAGGCCTAGGACATCCCCTCCCTCTTAACCTTTAAAAATCATAGCTAGCAAAAGGGAAAAATTTGAAAAGAGTGTAGCAAAGGCTAGGGTCTTCCTTCCCTCTTCAATAGCTGATAATTTCTCTTTTAGGGGACAAGAAACAAGGACCTACTTGTGTGCTTGTCACCTAGGGTTTTAAATTAACAAATTTTATAAATAAATGCAAGAATACAAGCCTACAACCATTCAATTAAGAAGTTTTGCAGAAAATACACTTACATATCATGAAGAAATAACAATGGAAACCCTAGTTGTAAACCTTCCTTCAAGAGAAATGCCAAATATGCTAAGAAAATCCTTCCTCCAACAAGTGCGCCTCATATAAAATACCAAATACCCAACAAGGGCGCAAAAATCAGACCTCACAAGTGAGTGATTTCTGTGTTATTGTGAAAATGAGGGAAAAAATGATCAATATATACTGTATCATGACCTCTAATTAAAATTAGGTCATTAAAAATAGTTGACAAGGCTACAAACCCAAATCATATTGTTTTTACATTAAATTGTTAAATCAATGCCCTAAATGAGCATAAGCAAGACGCCAAGCCCTACTGAGGGAGACATTGGCCCCTTTTTAGGGAAAATGCAGCACAAAATGACAAACGTTGGCCCTCTTTGGGCCTCCAAATCCTATCACACGTGCCAGTTACCCTGTCAAACTACCACACTCTCAAATTGACGTCAATGGCTCCTAGGTGACGTCTTGGGCCATCAAACAGAAACGTTCCACCTGAAGTGGTTCAACCCCCCTGGGCTGTGCTCAGCCAAAGTGTCCTGGATGGAATGTCCTTCTTCTTATCAGGTGCAAAATCTCAATCAAGAACTATCTTGTCTCTGCTCTTGATGGGGTCCCAACAACCATCTGATGGGCTCTTTATCCCCATGGAGGTCTGAACTAATCATCTCCCCATGTGTACCAGTCCGACTGGTACCTATCCGTTGGGCATGGTCCTGCACACCAAAAACTTCACCCTCCATGGGCTCATTAGTCACATGGATCATAGCAATGTCAATCACGTTTCATCACTAATTTTATCAAACATATGCATAAAAACCCTGATATATCATTCAATAGCTCAAAGATATTACAAATACCTAAAATACAAAGCCGAAGAAAAAGACTAAATACCATATTGGGCTAGTATCCATAAGGAAAGGAAAGTCTCCAAGGGATATCATCCAAGCCATGTAAAATGAGGTGATGTGATCAAGGGATGTCCAGACATACAGGTAGAATGAGAGATAGGGATGCATGATATTACCTATGGGTGCCTTTGTAGAAGGCGAGCTGTACCCGTCACAGATGCAATTCTTTCCAAGCCCTTTCTTGCCTTTATTATTTTATTTTCTTTATTTTATTTTTTCTTTTTTATTTCAAGGACTAACTAAAGGACACTGCCTTGGCGTGGTAACCAGATCTAACAGTGTTACCCACAAGCACCTTCACAGAGATGATAAGGCTGGCTCGTGATGAGACCCCCTTTCCCTTGGCCATGCAACCAAAGTTCATTTCCCTGGCGGGGTAATCAGATAGTGGAAATGTCATACTGTTAGGTATCCATGACCATAATAGGCTGGCTCATGATGAGATTCCCTATCCTCTTGGATAGGTCTTGTTTTTGTTATTTTTCTTCGGGTCCCTCTTGTTTCTTGCTGAGAGGACTTTTATTGCCTTCTCGGGGATCCCTGGGTGAGGCATCTCTAGGTCTCATTTTTATGGATTTTATCTTTTACAAGATGCTTTTACCTTCTGGGCCTTTAGGCCCTTTTTCCCACAAGATAAGGTGGAACCCCACAAACAGATCATCCTAATGCCCGGACTAGGGGAATGGGACAAATGAGTTGGAGATAAGATGAAAAGTGGTGATATGATGGGAGCGGATGTTGGCTCTTAAAAAATCCCCCCCGGTGGCAAACCAAAACCTATGGGTATAGGCTTGCTAGGACACCCTACCAATGCCCCCAACCATGGTCGAGTGGGTTAATGTAAGATCAAAGTAGTCGTCAGAAAGAATTTGATGCATATATCTAAAGGTTATAATGATAAAAAACGACACATACCATGATACCTAGACCAATTATCTCATGGAGCAAGAGTCTTCTCCGATACAAGTCCATGCCAAAGGCAATGGATGTTGTTACTGCTCACAAGACGTGTTTGATGAAAAAGAAGAAAGATGGGCCCTTCAGGTCTATACTCAAGTCAATCGTCCTATCGATACTCCATGTTTAGGACCTGTGGGCCTCGAGACATGATCTCCTAGTTATCCCATGAAATCAGGGATAACATCTGGCTCCAACTTGGGGACATGTGCTCACCGCAGAGCGCATGAGAACCTCAACATCTCTTTCATAACTTGTAGACCTACTCAAATCGATAGGGGTATTAGTAACAATGATGGGGTGGTATTTCCACCTCGCATATATAGGCATACATATATAAAGCAATCATAAATGTGAATATAAAGTGAAGTTCGTACTTGTACTTACCTGTGGGTTGGATGTTGGTGTAGTCAAACAACCAGTGAAGCCAATCCAGCAATGTCCTATGATACTTGCCTTTGTGCTTCATCATAAACCAAAATAGTGATAAGTTAATAACAAAAACAACATGGGTTAGAACATGTATCAGATCATCGAGAATCACAAATTCTAACTTCTGGAGGTGGGTGGGAGGGAAAAGGTGATCCCACTACATACTCTCAGGAGAATGCTCAATCCACCTCAGGAATGGATTGTGAAAGGTCAAATTTTTAGGAAATTGACTTGAGGAATCTGAATGTTGGCTACCTTGGACATCTTCACAACTTGAGGCTCGAGGAGGGATTAGCAAAAATTGAAAGGATGAATGACCATTCCTAAAGGGGAGGTTGGAAAAATGTGATAATAGGCTTCTTCTTGAGGCACTCAACTTTCCCCTAAAATCCAGAATGAGGTTTTTCCGGACATGTTTCCAAACCACACCTCTAGTGACATAGTAAGGTAAAGTGATCAAAGGGGAGTGGAAAATCCTATCAAAAGAATCATGTTTTAGGAAAGTAACTTCCTCATTTTTATCAACATCTAAGCACAACGTTGGTTGATAACTTGCTTCGTAGGATAAATCTAAGTGCTCAAATGGATATTCATCAAAGTCTTCAAGGTATGACCAAAAATTAATCAGAGAGCATAGCACTAGGTCATCCTTGGGTTTCTAAATAAGGTCAGGTTCTTGTTGCTAGATGTCAAACTTATTAGTAACTTTAGGTGATAAATGCAAAAGAAACCTTTGGAAAGGACCATCAATGCCATAGATGGGATCCGGGTCATAACCAACTATATCCCACCTACGTCTCCCAACATGTATGAACTCATCAATGTTATCAACAATGTCATTATCTGTGTCATAATATGCAGGGTTTGATTCATTCTTTTCCTCCTCATTTCCTTCATCATAAAGAAAAGCATCATCAAAATCTAGGGGAGGAGGTAAAATTATTGTTTCTCCTTGTGCAGGGACTTCAAGGACTTTGGCGTTTTAAGCATATATTATTGTTTCATCCTCATGTATTTCTTCTTCATCTTTGATTGCACAACAAGGAACATCTATTTCATTTAAATATTTCATTTCTCCTTCATTTTCTGAATCAAAGACTAAGGTGTCATTGGAAACCTGAAGTGGAAAACAACTGACCTCATCTTTGCTCTGTTGTGCAGGAGAAACAGGTTCTTGGATGACTTCATTAGAGTGAGGAGTAGGGGTTGGCATTTCATCATCTTGTTTAGGTTCTTGTTCCTTAACCACATCTTGTTGGTCAAAAACTTGTTCCCTTCTCTCTTATGGATCTTCAACAAAGGTTTCAAGGGAAACTAGTTTTATCAAGCTGAGAGTGTCCATGGTATGGTCATTGGTTTTGGACAATTAAAGATGATCTTCGATTCGAATGGCCATGTTGTGAGCTTCTGCAAGTGTTTTCAGATTCTTCTTATTTAGGAGGAAATTCAAATGCCCTTGAAGTCCATTGGTATAGAGATAAACGAGGTACTTGAGTTTAGGACGATGACTTTGAGGAATCTGGTAAAGCAACTTCTTGAACCTAGCCCCGAAAACTATGACAATCTCAGGTTCTGTTTGTTTTATGCCTTCAATTCCTTTCAGTAATGATTGTATATCTTCCATTTTCATATCCCACTTCACAAGCAAGATTTCTTCAAAAAGGTCCATAGATGTGATGCTGGCAGCTGGTAGATTATCATACCATATTCTAGCCCCTCCATGCAGAGAGGAAGAGAAGAGTTTCATCACCAAGTCTTCAGCCTCATCACTAATAGGGAAGCATTGAAATAACTCCCAAAATTTGCTCATGTGATAATCGGGACTTTCTCCATCGATGCCAGTGAATCGAGGGATCCAATCCTTATAAAAGGGAGCCATTTTTCTAGGATATCCTGGGATTTTACTCATTTCCAAAGGCTTGTAGTTCCCTGGATCCCATTTTGAAGTCATATTTGGATTTTTCATCAGTGGAGTCACCAGATAATTTTATTGAAACTATCAAAATAAAAGGGAAAACACCCTAGTGGAGTCGCCAGATAAGCTTGTAAGAAAAGGTCTCTAAGGCAAGCCTTACTGAAAATATCTATCGTCTAAGTAGAGTTGACTTAGTTTCCCTAGCAATGGCACCAAAATGTTATCGCACAGTTTGTAGCTAGGTCAAATGGCTAGAAGATAGAGGCAAAACTGTCGTAATAGGAACCTACCCCACCCAATGTCACCACAATGGGAAGGTTCTTTCCATTTAGGGTGGTTAACCTAGGGGAGACGTCCCTAGTAACCTAGGGTTTTGAAGAGGAAAATATATAAAGATCAAAGTAAAGTCCCTCCTCATAGGTTACCACCAAGATCAAATATTCTGGCTAAACAACCAATAATGAAGTGTAGCCCCAAATGAGAACACCTTCCCGGAACAAGACAACAACAAAAAAATATATGCAGGCTATAATTCAATGGGTTAGTACTTCATATAACTATCTGATATCAATATGTAAGCAATTAAAGAAACATATATCAATGAGGTCAACGTTTATCAATGTAGTAGTGGAAAAGTATCAATTCATCAATAACTATTGAGATGATGTAGCCAATAATGTATTTAATCAATACTTTACTCAATGAATTATTTTAACCATCATTCAATTGTTTGTCAAAGACATATGCTGTGTCAAGATGGAATATCCAAGTATGACGTCAGCCTAGTTAGGGTTTCAAATTTAAAAGTTTTAAGAAGTTGTTTGAGCACTATCACTTCAATGCTGTGGATCTAAGATCAGTGCCTAGGGTTAGATGGAGTCAATTAAGAAGAGGACACAGAGTTAAAGGGATAAAAGGATAATGACAAGAGGAAAGGGTTCTAGAGTGTTTCAATGGTAGGGCCCTAGAATCAAAACCCTAGGGGAAAGAGGCTCACTCTGGTGTTGCTTAAGCAAGGCTTCGTGCTCTTTCCTCCTTCCTCAGGTCAAACTTGGAAAAATGGCTAGCATAAAAGATAAGTTAAAACAAGAGAGTGAGGTGAGGGAGAGTGTTTTAATGGCAAGGCTCTATCACCAAACCCTAGAAGATGGATGGCCCTAGGTGTATATAATCGAGGCCTGGGAGGTCCCCTCCTTATTAACCTTTAGAAATCACAACTAGCACAAGGGAAAAAGTGAAAAGAGTGTAGCAAAGGCTAGGCTCTTGTTTCCTTCTTCAATGGATGAATATTTCTCTTTTAGGGGACATGAAACAAGGACCTACTTGTGTGCTTTTCACCTAGGGTTTTAAATCAGAAAATTTTATAAATAAATGCAATAATACAAGCCTACAACCATTCAATTAAGAAGTTTTGTAGAAAATACACTTACATATCATGAAGAAATAGCAATGCAAACCCTAGTTGTAAACCTTCCTTCAAGAGAAATGCCAAATATGCCAAGAAAATCCTTCCTCCAACAAGTGTGCCTCATATTAAAGACCAAATACCCAACAAGGGTGCAAAAATCAGACCTCACAAAAGAGTGAGTTGTGTGTTATTGTCAAAATGAGGGAAAAACTCCTCAATATATATTGTATCATGACCTCTAATTAAAATTAGGTCATTAAAAATAGTCGATAATGCTACAAACCAAAATCATACTATTTTTACATTAAATTGTTAAATCAAATCCCTAAATGAGCATAATAAAGACATCAAGCCCTACTGAGGGAGATGTTGGCCCCTTTTCAGGTAAAATGCATCACAAAATGAAAAACGTTGGCCCTCTTTGGGCCTCCAAACCCTGCCACACATGCCAGCTGCCCTATCAAATTTCCACACTCTCAAGGTGACATCAATGGCTCCTAGGTGACGTCCTGGGCCATCAAAGGGAAACGTTCCACCTGAAGTGGGTCAACCCCCCTGGGCTGGGCTCAACCAAAGTGTCCCGGATGGAACTTCCTTCTTCTTCTTAGGTGAAAAAGCTCAATCAAGAATTGTCCTATGTCTGCCCCTGATGGGGTTGCAACAACCGTCTGATGGTCTCTTCAGCCCCATGGAGGTGCGAACTAATCATCTCCCCATGTGTATTGGTCTAACTGGTACCTGTCCGTTGGGCATGGTCCTGCACACCAAAAAATTTTCCCTCCATGGGCTCATTAGTCACAAGGATAATAGCAATGTCAATCATGTTTCATCACTAATGTTATCAAACATATGCATAAAAACCCTAATATATCATTCAATATCTCAAATATATTACACAGACCTACAATACAAACCCAAAGAAAAAGGCTAAATACCCTATTGGGCTAGTATCCATAAGGAAAGGAAAGTCTCCAAGGGGTATCATCCAAGCCATGTAAAACAAGGTGATGCGGTCAAGGGATGTCCATACATATGGGTAGAGTGAGAGACAAGGATGCATGATATTACCTGTGGGTGACTTTGTAGAAGGCGAGTTGTACCTGTCATGGATGCAATTCTTTCCAAGCCCTTTATTGCCTTTATTCTTTTCTTTTCTTTATTTTATTTTTTATTTTTTATTTCAAGTACTAACTAGAGGACACTGCATTGGCGTGGTGACCAGAGCTGACAATGTTACCCACAAGCACTTTCACAGAGATGATAAGGCTGGCTCGTGATGAGACCCCCTTTCCCTTGGAGATGCAACCAAAGGTCACTACCCCGGCGTCATAACCAGATAGTGGCAATGTCATACTGTTAGGTACCCATGAACAGATTAGGCTGGCTCGTGATGAGACCCCCTATCCTCTTGGTTAGGTCTTCTTTTTGCTATTTTTCTTTGGGACCCTCTTGTTTCTTACTGAGAGGCCTTTTATTTCCTTCTCAGGAATCCCTAGGCGAGGCATCTCTAGGTTTCATTTTTATGTATTTTATCTTTTACAGGCTGCTTTTACCTTCTGGGCCTTTAACCCCTTCTTCCCACAAGATAAGGTGCAACCGTACAAATAGATCATCCTAATTCCTGGACTAGTGGAATGGGACAGATGAGTGGGAGATAAGATGAAAAGTTATGATATGATGGGTGCGGACGATGTCTCTTCAAAAATCCCCCCCGATGACAAACCAAAAGCTATGAGTACATGCTTGCTAGGACACCTTGTCAATCCCCCCAACCATGGTCAAGTGGGTTAATGTAAGATCCAAGCATTCATCAAAAATAAAAGGAATTTGATGTATATATCTAAAGGTTATAATGATAAAAAATGACACATACCGTGATACCTGGATCAATTACCTCATGGAGAAAGAGTCTTATTTGATACAAGTCCAAGCTGAAGGTGATGGATGTTGCTACTGCTGACAAGATGAGCTTGATGAAAAAGAAGAAATATGGGCCCTCCAGGGCTATACTCAGGTCAATCCTGCTCTCGGTACTCCATGTCTAGGACCTGTGGGCCTTGAAACATGATCTTCTAGTTATCCCATGAAATCGGGGATAACAAGTCCCGAGGGAGGAAATGATTAGAGAACAACGTGCAAGGAAAAGTATTGGTGTTGAAATGACGATAGAGCTCCCAAACGCACACACTCAGAAATAGAGTGAAAGGATCGAAAGATATATCTTTATGGGAGACAAATGATTACCTGGAGAAGATCACTTCTGGGGAAAATCTATAAAAGAAGAAGCATCAGGGATAGTGACAGACCAACTAGCAACAATTCTAGAGACCAGAAAGGGGAGAGTAGTAGTAGAGATAGAAATCACGATAGAAGCCACGGGTTTCAAGAAAAGATGGTAAGAATGAATAACACCCAGAGTAAGAGGGGGCCCAAGGGGGAGGAACTCCCATTAAGCACCTGAAATATCACTAGATGGAATAGGTGGACATAGAGGCCAAAGGCACCTTCTTCGAGTAGTTAGATACAAAGGGTAAAAAAGTCATTGACATATGGGATTGGGAAGTCAACACCATGCACCAGGGAAAGGCCTGGGAGAAACTCATCCAAGAAGAAGATGGGATAAGGGACCCAGGGGCCACATAGGCCAGGAAATCCCTCTACCATAAAATGGTGGCAGAAGCTTGGTGTACAAAAATGTTGATATGCAAGATGAGAGAAGAAAAGAATGAGACCAACAGGGTGGAAAACTGAGGCCACAAGAAGGAAATCATAGAAATCATGAGCTGCCTCAGTGACTTGGAGGCCAAAGAAAGAAGGATAACAGAGGACCAGAGGAACCAAGAAGAAAAAATAGATTGAGTGGCTAGTCAATTCCAACTCTACCTTCGCTATGTCGATCACATGGACATCACTCCAGCAGACCGACGCGGAACACTAGCCAACATCAGAAGGATGCGAACGGTGGAGCAGAAAAAGGAAAATGAGGTAAGGAAGGAAGGAGATGAAAGCCACCTAATTTGCTTGGAGTAGAACAACATCAACTCAAGCTCTTTTTGTTTATTAGTATAGTAACAACTCAATTTATATTCTCTCTTTTATGTATTTTTGATGGTATAATTTTTTTCTTTTTCAAACGAACTTATGGAGACTGGGTCGGTTTCCCCGAGTGGCGACCCAACCATCCCTTCTGTTATGTAGATAGTGCAGCTTGGGGACCCTTGATCTAGTTTCCTTTTGGCAGATTAGGGGACACCCCTCAGCCCTTTTTTGTACAATATTTTACTCAGTAATATAGAATCTCAACTCACGTACAAAAGAAAAAAAAGTTTAGTTCGTTTAATATATTTTGAGGGCCTTACTAAGTTTAGGTTTTGCACATAATTTTGACCATCATAATGCTAAAGTATGGAAGAAGAAGAAACAAAAAATAATCTTGTGTATCACTACTCCACTTGAGAAGCTATCTAGATCTACCCCCATCCTCTCCCATTAATGGTAAATTATCCTTGTTTTCTTTTTCTTAGTTGTTTCCATATTGACCATTTGGTCTGTATCCTTTTATCTTGGTTCCTATACTATCTGAAGTCTATGCTCAGATTCAAGGAAACCAAACTCATTCCCAAGCCTCTCCCTAATGTGTGGAAAAATGATTTTATTTCTATCTAAGAAGATAAATCAATTAATTCCATCCTATAATACAAGTAACAACCTATTTTTTTTTCTCTCACTCATGCTATGAATTTGTTTTTATATTGTCATGCATGTTTCTCTTTGTTTATTATAATATCTGAAATTTCTTATATTTTTGCACTTGGGGTTGACAATCTGTTTATTTATAGACAGATAAGGTTTCTAGGAAGGTTCTATTGAAATCAGGGGAAGCATTTCAAACCTAAACATGGAAGATAGATTTCCTTCTTCTAATCCGAAAGAGAGGTCATGAATCTAAATTAACCGATGTGAGAAGAGACTATGTTTCATACTCTAGCCTATCCACAATTGGGAGTTTTTAATGGAAATAGATTGAGAAATTTCATCCAACCATTGGAAACCAACTGAAACATAGAAACATATTTTGTAACAATTGTTGAAAGAAGGCTACAAGAACCCTACTCACACTTGCATAAATGAGATTACCAATCTGATAAAATATCATGGATATGTAGAACCAAAGAATGAGTTTTATTGGTTTCAAAATACCGAAGTCCGTAATAAGAGGAAACACAAAAATATTTTTTTTCAACACTGCTCCTTCAATTGAGAAGATATTGTTAGAATATCTCCTTGATATATATTGTGTGTGTGTGAGCCGACATATGTGTGATTATTCAAAGTGTAATTTATTTTAATTATATTTTTTATTATATTTTAATGTGACGTTATGTACATACATGACAACATCTCCCCCATACTGGGACATAGAATGCCTCTCGATGAAATCGTTTAAAAGAGATAAAAAAAAAATAAGATGCAATTTCTTCTATATTTAGAAAAACCTAAATTAGAATAAATTTATG
>JZKD02S2155374.1:282793-306226 GCA_000966675.3 Picea glauca
ATATATTAAAACAAGACGACAACAACGATTCAGCTAAACAACACAACTGGACGGCGAGCACCACACCCACCGAACAGGCAACAGGAAACAACAAATCAACGCATTACCACATCAAGCAACTAGGTGAATAATAAAAAGTCAAGACAGATAGAAACGAATCCCCGCCCGAAACAAACACAACAACGCCTACATGTTAAAGTACAACACCCACACATCCAAGCAACATGTCGACATGACGCAATATGGCATCACTTAAATTAAAATGAGCAAGTTCTTAACAACTTCGCCAACAAACCCTAATGTGGATGGATTAATAGTATCCTTCTACTCACTAATTCCAAAAGATGCAAGCATCTGATGCTTATGGAATCGGTCTCCAAAATCGAGTGCCTAGCATGCGATAAACCATTACTGGTAACTAGAACTCCATACATTAGGAAATGTAGTAAACTACTTAATATAAAATATGCATTTACCAAATGACATACCTTCCATCTACTTGGCGTAACCAACTTTCCGCTAGAGATGTGGCACCTAAAAATCTTCTCAAGAGGCCCACTAGCAATATTTTAAATTT
Organism: Picea glauca; assembly: GCA_000966675.3. Lineage (NCBI taxonomy): Eukaryota > Viridiplantae > Streptophyta > Pinopsida > Pinales > Pinaceae > Picea > Picea glauca. Next base: position 283,371 of record JZKD02S2155374.1, read on the forward strand.
TCAAAAAAAAAATCTTAACGATATAAGAAAGGAGTAAAGGTCCTTCACATTCGAACACAACATCAATAAAAAATACGGTCACACACATAAATTATGTGACCACAATAATATAATGAAACTATTATAAGTTTCCAACATAATTACAATGTCAATTTACATCATTTTTATAATTTGAACACATTATTCGGAAACACCCTTAAAGGCACAACATTCGTCATTGCAATTAAGATTTAGTACATATATATGAACATTAATATTTTATTTAATGGAATTCAATTGACATGAATAGATTTCTTTTCCACCATACTTATTTTGGAAGTGAACATATTATACCAGCTAACTTTCATGGAATTAACCTGCACTATTCACCATTTAACAATGTATTAACACTAATTAAATAATTACAATCGTTGTCAACAACCAAGTAGCCATCGATAAGAACTGTTGTTGGATCTAAAGTTAAAATGTAGTAGGAAAGGAGCCAAGGCCCATTCAATGGCATTCATAGAACGTAGTAGTTGAACGCTGCCAAAGTTAAACACTGACTTACTGACCCTATCCATTATTCCCAACAAAATTGCAGGCAAATAAAAATGAATGCAGGCATATAATGAGTTCGCAGTCATAAGTATAAATAAAATCACAGTTAAAGCAAGTAATTTCCCAGTCAATTGAATTAACGGGCTATATGAGAAGAAAATGCAGTTTGCTACAACCTAATAATCGTTGTCTATAAAATTCCATTCCAGTTGCTATTACCTAAATCAATCCACTGCCAGAATGTCAGTTCTCTATATGTACACAAATGAAAATCTATGAAATCACAAGAACTAGAAAAAAATATACCGTCCTTCATTCCATTTAAGGTAGAGATTCATAGTAACTTAGATTTGTTGTCAATAGCTATAAATTTAACTATCTATTAAAGGTGCAGGTTGTCTATTGAAAAATAAAACTGGAACTATAATTTTCTATCGAACGCATGACTAATGTCTATCATTTCTTGTTGTCTAACATATTATATTGCTGCAATAATTAAAAAATATTAATTGCTACCATATTAATCGTTATTATAAAAGGAAAACACTATCCTAGAATCGCTATAAGCAGGTATACTAATTAAGCCCCATAAATTTGCTACCTAAGACTACCTTAAGTGGCTCATTGTGGTTATGTGGCATGTTGTTAATCCCAATAAGGTAATCGTTGTCATGACCAAATGAAAACACAGAGGTGAAATGCCAGAGTCTTTGTGCAATCTGTGCAAGGTGTCAACGTGGGGAGAAATTTGGGTAGGGTGCCACGAATTTCATGATGTGGAGAGTGAGTGAATGCGCCATGAAACAATGTGGGCATGCTGGGTAAACGCAATCCATTTATGGTGAAAATGCAATGGTAAAAAAAAATGATTTTCATAAGACGATTTGGTAAGACGAATTGGTGGGAAAAGAAAACACAAGTTGATAACGGGATATGGTAAGAAATGAAATGAAATGACAATGTCCATCAAGGATAACTCACTGCCTAGTGCCAAGAAAGATGCCCAGGGTAATTAATGTACGAAAACGCAGTCTAAAGAGGTCATTAAGACACAGAGTAATTGGTAGTTGTGTATACGGTATGAATCAGTGAAAATATAGGTAGAACATAGAGCAAAGACAACAATAAAGCGTAGCAGGTAAATCTCCATGTAAGAAAATATCTTTGTAAGTAAGTTCGAAGAGTAAAAAAATAATTATAAATCGCAAGTAAATAAGGGATAAGATTGTGATTTAAATCTATGAAACCGCAGAGTAAATAATGAAATAAAACGCAGTGTTTATCCATTAAAACATGGAGAAATGTCATTGAAAAGTTGCAGAGATTTATCAACCAAGGCACAGAGAAGTTCCAAGGTTGAGCAATTAAAAACACTGAGAAAAAGAGCAGATATGAACCAACCGAAGGCGCAAGGATAAACCATTTCAAAATGAATGAAACGACGCAGAGATGCCCATTCTCATAAATGAAAGAACAAGCTGGGAAAAACATCCTTCACTCATCATCCACGCATAGAAAACCAGGGCATTAGAATCTATAGGTCACTATGCACCAAAGTGACAACCATCGATTCAGCTCTTGGCTGACTGCTCAGGCGTGGAATGACGAACTAGGGATGAAGACGAAGTAAAAACACAACTCTTCAAAGCAAATCAATAAAACCAACATGACAATCACAACATTCAGGGATCAAATGCCAAGGGAATCAAGTCAAACAACGATCTTAAGGCTATGGGGAAATGAAGTTCTCAATTAGAATGCTAAGTCAACATTTTCTCTACACAATTATAGGTATAAAAATTAAATCACAAGATCAATAGTAATCTACTATTTGAAATAAAAGTAAGTGTACCATAGCCCAAGTCGTCTTCTCTGAGTCCTTGTCCTGAGCGCTCCATGCAACTCCCGCTTGCCAACCAATGAGAGTTCACCAGTACCACCCAGTTGATGCTAGGGGTACTCTTCTTCCCCCTTATCCCCCTGGGCCGCAAAGGGGCCACACACACTAAACCAGAGAACATCTGGCTCCCAACTCTCCTCGCAAGGATGAGCTACCACTCCTCACTAAGTTGGGTGTCCCAACTCCCACAAGCTAAGTCAGTCAAGTTTAAAATTATGCAGCATAACGTTACGCATGGCAGAGGAGATCCATCCTTCTCCTCCTCCCTCCTTTATATATACTTTATAAGTCACTTATTTCCCAAATTCCCATTTAATTTTTTGTTCAATAATTTAATTAAGAAAAATCCTCCCCGTACATGTGTCACCCATCCCCTTTGTTGCACCACAAATAAATTTCATTAATTATTTGATTATTCCTATTTCCCTCACCCACTTAAAAGCATTCCTAGAATCGCTCCTAGGTGTCCTCATATTCCCTTACACATTTTATTACTAGTTGAGTTCAAATTAGAAAGTTCTTAATGGAAAGATACCTTCTAAGTTAGTCATTCTGGTTTTTCCTTGTGTTTCCCTTTCTCTTTATGTTTCCCCCTTTTTCCCTTGGTTTCCTAATTCTTTTAAATTTCCCTCTTTCCCTTTTTTATCTAAACTCAAATTAGTAAGTGTAGAAAATTATATTTTTCCCATTTTTCTTTTTAATTAATAAAGTTTAATTAGCATGTGTAACAAAACAATCATTTCCCTTTTAAAATTTTAAATCCCTCAATAATTTGATTTTAATAATTTAATCAAGTTTTCTTACCCCCTTTCCGTCACATGTTTAATGAAGATTATTATTATTGTTATTATTATTATTTTATTTTATTTTTACCACAAGTATTACTTTAGACCTAGATTTTAATTTTCGAGGCTGGGCGACATTTTATTAGGGAAATTGTTTTTAAAACTTTATTATCAGATTATTCCTTCTAAGGCCATCTAGGTTTAATCACTTATTAGTTAACAATGCGGCGTGCCCTTCAATATGCACTAGGTGCTCCAAGGGTGCCACTCACCTCATTTTGTTTCTCTTGTGCGATGCTCCCTTCAGGACACACTATGTGCTCCAAGGGTGCCACTCACCTCTTGACTGATTTGGTAGAAATCAAAAACCCCTGGAGTCAATGCTCTGCCAGGTGATCTTGTGAGATACTAAGGGCCTCTAAGGAATAATTCCCCTACCTTATTCTGCGCCCCTTAGATTCATCATGGGTGACTATCGCAGTCTTCCCTCACAACATCGTGGGTCTTCTCGAACTAGGTAGTCGTTAAACTATAGTTCATGCCACAGTGGGAGAGCTAGTAGGTTGTGGTAGGGTTGTTGTCCACACCTCTCCCTCAACATATTTGATAGTCATGCGTGACCCCTCTACTCCACATGTGAGTTCGGTCGACAAGCTATCGTCAGCCTGCATCATCAACGAATCATGTCAGAAATGAGATCCATAATCATAACATCTAATGAGATGCACATATGTCATATATACAACAATAAAACCCAATATTCCACTCCCTGACTCGATCTGGAGTCCAAGGGTTTCATCGATGCCTCTACATCCTCAAGGTCAAAAATCATGCACACTCAGGAGAACCGAGTCAATAGCAATTGTCTAAGTCAATACAGAAATATAACATATAATCACATCCATACTGCCTCATAATCATAATCAATTGCCAATAGTATAATAATTCGGATCACTTGCAAGCAAGTGTCCTCAAAGAATAAGTCCGCTTAGTGCGTGCAAGAGCGAGATGTTACACACACACACACACACACACACACACACATATATATATATAAACCAACCATGAATGTTGTCAAAAAAAAATTCTCAACATTTTCTTCTTCATTTTTGGGATTATCTACATTGCAATAGGAAATGGGATTGCACTATTAACTAGTTCTTCTATGGAGGTCACCCATTAAAAGACTTCTTTGGCTCAACTGAGATTAACTCTAGATTTTTCATGCATTAATCTATGACTCATATATCATGATTATTAGTCACCACTAACCTCTTTCTCATGGTTTTAAATAGTCCAAAACACTTATTACATTAGGATATTCTCATGGGGTGAAGCATAGTGGGATTGAGACTAGCAGAATTAATCACATAGCATCAATCATGATTTATGGGGCTTGCACCTAGTGACCAAGACTTCCCAAGAGGTCACATGTCCCAAGACTCATATGGCTCAAGCATGTTTAACCATGTCTCTTTCCCCACAATCAAGAACCCTTAGATTTCTACCCCTTTTGCAAAACCTTAGCTATCACAACATCAATAATCACCTTCAAGTCTTCCACCCAATAACTATAACTTCCCTGGAGCTCACCCATCCCAAGAATCCTATAGCACAACCACTCTTAACTATGTATTTTTCCCTAAAATTGCACTTATCTTAGTAAACCATTTGTAAAAGCTTAGTAAATATTTTTCCTTATGAACTATTCAATTAAATCCCCCTTTACTCTTTTTATTTAAGTATTAAGAGGATTTTGTATTCCAACATATGATGTATCATTCTTGGGATTATCTGTGTAGATTAAGTCATTAATAAATTATCCATATCTCATGTGTATTATTCACCACTGGCCACTTTTACATGGTTTTAAATAGTCTACTTATCACTCATTGCATCAAGTGATTCTCATTGTGGTGAAGAAGTAGTATTAAGAGTAGTGAAATGAATCACATAGCATCAATCATCATTTTTAAGGCTTGCACCTTGTAACTATGACTTCCTAGGAGGTCAGCCATATTGAGTCTCCTCTAGCTAAAGAGAACTTAATTGTGCAGTTTTTCCCGAAATCAGGCCCACTTAGCTTTCTATCCCATTTTCCTTATGAACTATTAAATTAAAGCTCACTTGACTCTTTTTTTCTTAAGTATTGAGAGGCTTTCATACTCCAACATATGAGACTTCATTTTTGGGACTATAAGCATAGAGTAAGTCATTAATATATGACTCAAATCCCATGAGTATTAATCACAATTAACCACTTTCTCATGTTTTGAATAAACCATTTAGAAATCATTACATCAAGTGATGTTCACATGGGTGAAGAAGTAAGATTGACATTAATAAAATGAATCACATAGCATCAATCATTGTCTATAAATATTTCTCTTCATAACAAATAACAAAGACTTCCCTGAATATCATTAATATAGTTTTAGTTTCACATAAAATATTATATTATGTTGATACGTAGTCAGACGACAAATGGAACTAATTATAAAGGTTGAAAGCACCTAATTTCTTTGTATTCAACAATTCAAATCATACAATAATTTTTTGTTATTTTTTTTAAATAAGAAAAACAATTTCTATTATAGACTTTGAAAAATGTTTCACTATTATATTTGTTTAATTTTGGTGGAATTTTGATGTAAAAATTATAATATTGTTAAACGTTTTTTTTTAATGGCATTGCCCTTTTTCAATGTAAGTATGTCCATTCATTTTTCATATGTTAATGTGTAATAGTATACATGGAGAGTAGTTTAAAATAAAAAAAATTTAAATAAGAAAAACAATTTTTATTATAAACTTTGAAAAATGTTTCACTATTATATTTGTTTAATTTTGGTCGAATTTTGATGTAAAAGTTATACAACATATTTCTATGAATATTGTTAAACGTTTTTTTTTTAATGGCATTGCCCTTTTTCAATGTAAGTATGTCCATTCATTTTTCATATGTTAATGTGTAATAATATACATGGAGAGTAGTTGAAAATAAAATCATGTAAAAGGAAATTGTAATGAGATAAAGGATAAAACAATGTAAAAATAATATGTGAAAAACAATTTATGTTATGTTATATATTTTGAAAAATGTTTCCCTATTACATTTGTCTAATAATGAAGGATTTTTTTATATAGAAAACATATAGCATATTTCTATGATTATTGATCAACTCCTTTTTTAAAATGGTATCCCCATTTTGCAAGGTCGATTCATTGTTTACATGTTAATCGTAATTAAAAAAATAAAACAATGTAAAAACAATATGTTAAAATTTCGTTTATTAAATTTAATCTAAAAACAATATGTTAAAATTTCATTTAGTAAATTTAATGTTTATATGTTCATTCATTGTGTATATATTAATGAGAACAATGTAATGAATATATATGTTCATGATAACAATGTGATGTATATATGTATATTTATTAGTTATATGTGAATGAGAACAATGCGATGTATATATGTGTATTTATTAGCTATATGTTAATCAAAGTAATGTGATAATGTAATTTCTTTCAGATGGGGTGGCATATGGCTTCTAATAGGAGATAGGTGGCATTCAACAACAAAGGGTGTTATTAACCCCTGCCACCAGCCTCCCTCCCACTTTGTTTGAATGACCTGCTCTCGGCCTGGAGTAATGGTACTGCGTTGGGAAACTTCAGAAGGTTTAATGGCCCTCCGCGTGAACCAAGTTGGGCGTACAGGAGTAGGTACCAGCCCTAGGGAAGATGTCACCTCCTCCTTCATGGAGACTCTCTTTGTCAATTCACAGGTCAATATGAAGGTAAGAGCCCCAATGTACTCTCCCATTCTCAATTTTCTGCAAATTCTCTTGCTCTCTGGTTCTTTCATGCTCTTTCACCTCTGGTCAAACGCCAGTACTCCTTCATTGGTCACCCATTACAGTCTTATCTAGAATTCCTCTGCCATGCCAAGGGATAAGGGAAAGTCCAAAAGGGGACCGTTGTATTACATCTCCCTCTCTAGGCACAATAGGTTTTCCCCCTTGCAACTCGTTCTAATGACCATCATCTCTCCTAGCTCTATCTAGAATTGGTTGGAATTGCCTCAACAGTCCCCACCACCCCCCTCTAATCCCATGTTGGACTCCCATAGTTTCCTAATTGAGAAATAAATTCATCCACTTGATTTTCATCTTCAAACCATCCCTCCCAAATTTGACTCCTCGGTTCACGGTGGTGGCATAGGCAGCTGCATAGTGGAGGAAGAAATTCCCCCTAGTTGGCAGGACAAACGAAATAATTCCAACACCATATCCTTGGAAGAAGCTCCTCCAAAGACCGCAGACATAGAAATGGATCTTGAGCAACCTTTTCTCACCCCACACTAGCTCTCGGAAGAACATCTTCATATTATGTTCGACATGAGGTGAATGTTCGATGACCAATTTCACAATCAACGCATTATTGGCCAATGAATGGACCTCCTGTTTGATGCCCCGGAAGATACTCCAAACAAGACGTGTTGTCCAACCTGTGGTCAAAAGTTCGTCCCAATCTACAACATTCATGGACCGTCGGGTTCATAGATTGCCTAGCTTCTCCAGTTTTTGTTTTCTTTCTGGTTTTGTTACTTTTATGAAGAATGACAGTTAGTCTGCTTCTAGATGTATGCTAGTCGGTTATGGCTTCCAGTGTATGGTAGTTTTTTTTTTTGTATTGTTACACGTAAGAAAAATAAAACCTTTTAGTAGGCCACCTATTCTGGTTTCCCAGTTGTGAAAAAATAGATGACATAATATATGCAATGTAATGACTAATATTGAAGACAATCTATAGTTTCTCTTTATTTACAAAAAAAATATGATAATATACTTTCAGTAAAATTAAAAATAAAATAATGGGAAAAAAATAAATGAAATAAAAAATAAAACAATGTAAAAAATAATAATATAATATGTTAAAATTTTAGTTATTAAATTTATTTATTTTTATAAATAAATATTTATTTATTATTTAAGTATGAACTAATTTAGACTATGGAATTATGGATAGTTGATTAAATCAATTATAGTTTCTTTATATGGTTGATCATGTCAGTAATGGCATGCTTGTCTCAAAGATTAAACCATACATATTCAAGATAAATTATTGAGTAAATTTTATTTGTTTTAATTTAAATTATATTTTTATATATATAATATTTTTATGTAATAAATTTATTTATTATTTTAAGCTATTATTATTTGTTTTTAATTTTTCAAATTTAAATTATATTTCAGTATATAAAATATTTTCCAAATATTTAATAAAATTTATGAAATCCAATTTCTTTTAATATATAAATTATCTTGTAACTATAAAATATATTCTTAACATGTAAACATTTAAATATCAATGTTTTTCAAATACACAACATTATATCAAAAAATATTTTTTGAGTTTTGTTTCCGATTATATATGTATATTACTCAACCCCACCTATGTTATTGACACCAATTATTGTATTTTCATTTTGAAATATAAAAAATAATATCTAAAATATGTCTACACATGTTTAAATTATATGTGCTTTTGTATAAATTAATCAAACCAAAGATATGTACAATACCCATGGCTATAGAACATGTCTAGCAACACCCATCGCGATCGAAATTGATCTTGATAAATATAAGTGGCGTTAGGACCACACATGTTCTCATAGATGTTTATTAATTGTTGAATGGGTTGGCTAGAACCTGTTTCCCTATAGTTGACATTCCATTCTTTAAAAATAATATTTTCCACTCATTGAAGTTTTGTTTCCTGATATGATCATCATCGAATTGCATTAATGGATTCTTGAATATTGACCTAGGTGATGTAACATACTTATTACCTACATTTTTGTTGTTCCCTTAAGACCGGTTTCCATCCTTCCATACGTTCCATAGTAGATTTTCTTCCGTATATTCCATAGCACAAAGCCTAGAAATATGTTCCAAATTTTTCTTATAATTGGGTTTTGAAATGGTGATTGTATCCAATCATCGATTGTTTGGATTATATCCTCTTTGATTTAATATTGTTTGGATTATATCCTCTTTGATTTAATATGATTGTCTGAAAAATGATGCCCTTTGTTCGACAATTATGAGGTTGCTCCACATCTAGGTTTTCAATTGTTTCTTCCTCTTTCTGGAATATGTGACATATTGATGGTCCTTTGAATACTATTTGGTTGGGACAATACCAGGTTAATGTTTTTTTTTTTTTGCATGGAGCCATAGGAATGTGGAGATTTTTAGCCATACTTCTAGGATCCAAATTATGTTTTACATGTTTTCTTCTTTCTAATGGGTTTGGTTAGTTGTTAGTTGATAGGTAGTGTTCAATTTGAAGCTCCCATCTGCCTAAGATCCCCATCTAAGAATGTCTAGGCATACTTGTGTTTTGATTCTTCTATTCCAGAGGAATTATTCTAGTTGGGTTTGCTCTTCCTTTCAGATTTCTCATGGGTAAGTTTCCCTTGTTTTTCATTGGAAATAGGTGAGTTATTCGGGATCACCTGTACCCTATCAATATTGGTAAATTCTTTGTCATCTTAGATATTGTAATTTTATTTTTGTTAAGAGAAAGTCATCTCGTGGGGCTACCTTGGCCTCTTGCTTCGAAGCATCACCCTAGAACAATGATGAATTACCCCCTCTAATTTCCCAAAATCTATGGGATTGAACCATGGCCATGTTGTTGTATGCATTGTTCCATATCATTAACCCATTGATTTGGGTCTCCATGTGAATTACCTCATCTTCTATTATTCTATTAGCATACTTTTTCCTCCATATCTATCCATGCAGGTATGTGGGGTGTTTTACAAAGCACCACCAAAGTTTTCTTGCTATTTCTTTGTTAATTACTATTGTATCCTTCATTCCCAGGCCACCCTCTTCTGGGCTTAAGTAGAGTCTTTCCCAAGACATTAGTGCCATTTTTATTATTTTTATTACCCCCTCCCCAGCAAGGTCCTTTGCAAGGCCCTTATAGAGTTGAGAATTTTTGTAAGGGAAACCATCACAAAGAAGAGGTAGATGGGTAGGGAGATAATAATGGATTTGAGAAAGGTGAATCTAGCAGGGAGGTTGGGGGTTTTGAAGGTCCAACTAGATAGTTTGTTTTACAACTTAGAGAAGAGGCTCCCCCATGAGATGTTTCTCATGGTGTTTTCTAGGAGTGAGCCCCTATATAATTGGATGGAAGGGAGATTCTTTGAAAGAAAAGGAATATGGATATGTTCCTATGGACTCTAAGAGGAATTTTGACAAAAAATATTGGTGATTTATCATAATTGATTAGGGCACCAAAAGTTTCAAGGACCGCCTTAAAAACTTGTCTTCTCAGATAGTGGGTGCTCCCATGCGCATTGTCTCATTCATGAACTACAAGTAGGACAGGGGGTTTGCAAAGGGATCACTACAACAAAACATGCCATTAGTGCCTATAATAGAGTCATATTTTAGTGTAAATTGTTGCATGAATTGGGTTGATTGGATGGTGCAAAACCCAATGCCAAACGATGTGTTTAGCTGGGTGCTAGGATTAGCATCAGGTTTATCATCCAATTTAGTGTCGAGTTTATCACATAGGTTAGCATTGGGTTTATCATCAAGTTTAGTGCCTACTTTAGCTCCTAGTTTAGCGCCTAGGTTAGTGACTAAAATAACGCCTAAAAGAGCACCTAAATTGGTAATTTTTTTCCCAATCATGCTTTCTATTTTTCTTCTGGTGTAGCATTGAGTTTGGCTTCCAAATTTACGCCAAGATTTGTTTTCATTATTGCATCATTTTTTGTTTCTAAAATGGCTTGCATGATTGAGTGTTTTGTAGCTTTTTAAATTTCTTCCAAGTTTACTTCTTTGTTTGTTACCTGAATTGCTTCCTTTTTTGCTCTATAGGTAGCGCCAAGGTTTTCTTCCAAGATTGCTTCTGGTTTGGCTTCTATTTTTGCTTTCATTTTTTCTACCAAAAATACTTCTTTTTTTTCTTCCAAACTACCACTAGGTTTATCTCCTTAATTAGCACCAAATTTTACTTCCATAATTGCTTCCTTGTTAGCTCCATGGTTTGGTTCCTTTTAATTCCAAGGTTTGCTTCATTTTTAGCACCTAGATTTTCTTATTTTTTAGGTCTAGTGTTTTCTTCCTTTTAGCGTTGGGATTTTCTTCTTAATTAGCATCCATTTTTTCTTCTTGTTAAGCAATCAATTTAACTTCCTACTTAGATCTAGAAATAGTTCCAAGTATGGCTTCAAATTTAATGTCTAGTTTTACTTCCATTTTATTGCCACATTTTTCATCCATTTTAACAACTCATGTTGCATCCTTTATAGCTTCCATTTATTAATTTAACATTTTTTATTTCAATTTAATTAGATAAATATATCATGCCTCTTAAAAAATTATATTATTATAAAGTAAGTCATATTGTATTTTTGGTATTTTATATCATAGGTTTTATAAAGAATTTTTAGGGAAATGGACATCCATACAAACTAACAACAACATTATATTTATTAAATCTCCATCTAAATAAAATATACAACATACAGTATATATAAAATAACAAGATAATGATTATAACATGATTATCATATATAATTAAAACAAGTTAGTCAAATATACCAATATTAAATAAGTATCATGTCAAACAACTTATATCTTAATTATTGGTAATATCATCATCATATTTAACTACAACACGTGAAACTCAAATATGTCAGTAGATCAATAACATGTCAGAATGATACATGGCCAAGAGTTGAGATAATTCAAAATGGTACATGTCCAAATGTTATAAGTCAAAATGATAAATGATGTAACTCAAAATGATAAATGTACAAGTGATATAAGTCAAAATGATAAATGATGTAACTCAAAATTATACATGTCAAAATTATACAACTCAATCAGATGGTAGTACATGTGAAAATGATACATGTGATAGTAAACATGAAAATATACATCATAAAAATATATCAACAATGATCAGTGATGGAGTATATATGATCATTGGCACTGTCTACTACCAACAACTAGCTCATTATCATCATCATCATCATCAATGTGGTCATCATCGTTGTTCCCCTCGATGTCTTCTGCATCTACCTCATCATCATCATATCCAATGTATGTATCAGACCCATTATAATTTGGATCTATCTCATGAGGATCATTTTGATCTTTTGGAAGACCCATGTTCTGCATAAAAAAACATTCAAAATGAAAATTTATTATTTATTTCATGCAATATTTGATTTTTGTGTTATATTTCTAATATTAAAACATATGAAATGAAACCATAATCATATCATAGCATATCAAAGTGCACATACCATGATAAAATTTCAAATAAGCTACATATAAGATGTCATTCAAATGATGTAAAACATGCAACAATTCCAATAAATTTTAGTAAACATCGTAAAACAAATCGTTATACATTATAACTATCAACTGTAAATCCTATTACATAATCGTAAGAGCAACCCTCTCCATCTTGTGCAATATATGATTATTTTTTCCTAATTTTTTTTTTGAAATATTACTACTCTATATATCTTCTTCTCTTATATTTCATAGAAGAATATTTTTCTAGGACATTTTGGCACTGTAATATTCTTCAAATGTCCTTTGAGAATTAACTACTTTATAGGTAATTATAAAGATTCTCTCGATACTTATTGAACTAAACCACATCCAAATGTCAATCCTTCCAAAGAAAAAATTCAATACATCAAGCCCTAAAGGGATGAAAATTATGACATAACTGTAATAAAAGGTCTCAAGGTGTATTTCTTTGCCTTGCCTTGCCATTTCATGCCTTTTCATTCCATTTCTTCATTTTCCATGCCTTCCCTTCTCATTCCATTCCATTCCTTTCTATGCCATGCTTTGCATTTTCTTTCCTTTCCATGCATTTCCCTACCTTAACATCCCATGTCTTGCCTTTCCATGCTTTTCATTTTCCTAACATGCCATGCCATGTCATGCCTTGCATTTGTATGCTTTGCCATGCCATGCCTTGCATTTCTTTTCTTTTCGATGCCATGGATTGTCTTGCCTTACCATTCGATGTCATTCATTTTGTTGCCATGCCTTTCCTTTCCATGCCATGTCATGCCATTATATGCCTTGATATGGTATGGTATGCATTTCCATACTATTTCTAAAATGGCTTCCATGATTGAGTGTTTTGTTGCTTCTAAAATTTCTTCCAAGTTTACTTATTTGTTTGTTACCTGAATTCCTTCATTTTTTTCTCTGTAGGTAGCACCAAGGTTTTCTTCCAAGATTGCTTTTGGTTTGGCTTCGATTTTTTCTTTCATTTTTTCTGCCAAAAATGCTTCCTTTTTTTCTTCCAAAGTGCCACTAAGTTTAGCTCCTTAATTAGCACCGAATTTTACTTCCATAATTGCTTCCTTGTTAGTTCCATGGTTTGGTTCCTTTTAATTCCAAGGTTTTCTTGATTTTTAGCACCTGGTTTTTATTCTTTTTTAGGTCCACTGTTTTCTTCCTTTTAGTGTTGGGATTTGCTTCTTAATTAACATCCATTTCTTCTTCTTGTTAAGCAATCAATTTAACTTCCTACTTAGATCCATAAATAGTTCCAAGTATGGCTTCAAATTTAATGTCTAGTTTTACTTCCATTTTAGAGCCACATTTTGCATCCATTTTAAAAACTCATGTTGCATCCTTTATAGCTTCCATTTATTAATTTAACATTTTTATTTCAATTTAATTAGTTAAATATATCATGCCTCTTAAAAAAATTATATCATTATAGAGTAATCCATATTGTATTTAAAGTATTTTATCTGATAGGTTTTATAAAGAATTTTTAGTGAAATGGACATCTGTACAAACTAACAACATTATTATACTTATTAAATTTCCATCTAAATAAAATCTACAACATATAGTATATAAAAACAAGATAATGATTATAACATGATCATCATATATAATTAAAACAAGTTAGTCAAATATACCAATATTAGATAAGTATCATGTCAAACAACTTATATCTTAATTACTGGTAATATCATCATCATATATAACTACAACACGCGAAAGTCAAATATGCTAGTAGATCAATAACATATCAAAATGATGCATGGCCAAGAGTCGACATAATTCAAAATGGTACATGTCCAAACGGTACAAGTCAAAATGATAAATGATGTAACTCAAAATGATACATGTCCAAATGATATAAGTCAAAATGATAAATGATGTAACTCAAAATTATACATGTCAAAATTATACAAGTCAAGAAGATGGTAGTGCAGGTGAAAATGATACATATGATAGTAAACATGGAAAGATACATCATAACAATATATAAAAAATGATCCATGATGGAGTATATATGATCAATGTCACTGGCTACTACCAACAACTAGCTCATTATCATCATCATCAATGTGGTCATCATCATCATTCGCCTCGATTTCTTCTCATCTACCTCATCATCATCTTATCCCATGTATGTATCAGACCCGTTATAATTTGGATCTATCTCATGAGGATCATGTGGATCTTCTGGAAGACCCATGTTCTACCTAAAAAAACATTCAAAATGAAAAGTTATTATTTATTTCATGCAATATTTGATTTTTTTTGTTATATTTATAATATTAAAACATATGAAATGAAACCATAATCATATCATATCATATCAAAGTGCACATACCATGATAAAATTTCAAATAAGTTATAGATAAGATGTCATTCAAATTATGTAAAACATGCAACAATTCCAATAAATGTTAGTAAACATCGTAAAAAAATTGTTATACATTATAACTATCAACTGTAAATTCTATTACATAATCATAAGTGCCAACCCTCTCCATTTTGTGCAATATATGATTATTTTTTCCTATAATTTTATTTTTGAGTTTACTGGTCTATATATTTTCTTCTCTTATATTTCACAGACGAATATTTTTCTAGGACATTTTGGCACTGTAATATGCTTCAAAGGTCCTTTGAGAATTAACTAGTTTATAGGTAATTATAAATATTCTCTTGATACTTATTCAACTAAGACACATCCAAATGTCAATCCTTCCAAAGAAAAAATTCAATACATCAAGCCCTAAAGGGATGAAAATTATGACATAACTGTAATAAAAGGTCTCAAGGTGTATTTCCTTGCCTTTCCTTGCCATGTCATGCCATTTCATGCCTTGTCATTTCATGTCTTACCTTGCTTTTCCTTTCCTTCTCATGTCATTCAATGTGTTTCTATGCCATGCCTTGCATTTCCTTTCCTTTCCATGCATTTCCCTACCTTAACATGCCATGTATTTCATTTCCATGCTTTTCATTTTCCTAACATGCCATGACTTTGTATGCCTTTCCATGCCATGCCTTGCTTTTCCTTGTCTTTCCATGCCATGTATTGCCTTTCCTTTCCATTCCATGTCATTCCTTTCCTTTCCATGTCTTCCCTTTCCATGTCATGCCATGCCATTCTATGCCTTGCTATGGTATGGTATGAATTTCCATACTATTCCTTTCCATGCCATGCCTTTCCATACCATTCCTTGAAATGCCATGTCTTTCATTTACTTGTCATTCCTTGTCTTTCCATACCATGAATTTCCATACCATGTCTTTGCATGCCATGCCTTTCCATGTCTTTCCTTGCCATGACATACCATGTCATGCATTTCCTTTTCCTACCTTCCCATGCCATGCCTTTCATTTCCTTGCCTTGTCATGCCATGCATTGCCTTTCATTTCCATGCCATGCCATGCCATGCCTTGTATTGTCATGCCTTTCCTTGCCATGCATTTCCTTTCCATGCCATGCCAGTTCATTTCATGCCTTGTTATGGTATGGTATGCCTTTCCATTCCATTCATTTCCATACCATGTCTTGCATTCACTTGTCATGCCTTGTATTTCCATACCATGCCTTTCCATACAAGTCCTTTCCATGCCATCCCTTGTCATGCCTTTCATTTCCATCCCATGCCATGTCATGCCTCTCCTTTTCATGCCTTGACATGCAATTCCTTGAATTTCATTACCTTTCCATGCCATGCCATGCCATGCCTTGCTATGGGATGGTATGTCTTTCCATGCCATGTTTTTCATTCACTTGCTATGCCTTGTCTTTCCACACCATCGCTTTCCATACTAGGCCTTTCCATGCCATTTCTTCCCTTCCCATGCCATGACATTTCATTCCTTTCCTTTACATATATTTCCATTACATGTCTTGCATTTCCTTTCCTTTCCATGCCATTCATTTCCTTTCCTTTCCATACAATGTCATGCCTTTCCTTTTCATGTATTTCCTTCCCATGCCTTACCTTTCCTTGCCCTTCCTTTCCATGCCTTGCCTTGCCTCACCTTTCCTTGCCTTTCCATGACTTCTCTTGCCATGTCATTCCATGTAATTCTTTTCCTTTACATGCCTTGCATTGCCTTTCCTTGCCATGCCATGCATTTCCTTGCATTGTCATTCCTTTCCATGCATTGCTATGGTGTGGTATGCCTTTCCATGCCATGCCTTTCCATACCATGCCTTGCAATGCCATGTCTTTCATTCACTTGTCATGTCTTTTCTTTCCATATCGTTCCTTTCCTTGGCATTCATTTCCATGTCATGTCTTTTCTTTCCATATCGTTCCTTTCCTTTGCATTCATTTCCATGCCATGCCTTGCATTTCCTTGCCTTCCAATTCCATTCCATGCATTTCCTTTTCTTTCCTTTCCATGTCATACCTATCCTTTGCATACCTTTTCATTCCATGACTTGCCTTGTATTTCCTTTCCATGCCATTCCTTTCCTTGCCTTTCATTTCCATGACTTTCCATTCCATGTCTTTCCTTGCGATCTCTTGCATTGCCATGCCATGCATTGTCTTTCATTTCCATGCCATGCCATGCATTGTCTTTGCATTAATTTCCTTGGGATTCCCTTCCATGAGATGCCATGCCTTTCTATAGTATTGTATTCCTTTCCATTCCATGACTTTCCATACCATTCCTTGCAATACCATGTCTTGCATTCACTTTTCATGCCTTGTATTTCCATACCATGACTTTTCATACCATGCCTTGCCATGCCATGCCTTTTTGTTCCTTTCCTTTCCACACTATGAAATTTCATTCCTTTCCTTTGCATTCCTTTCCATGCCATGATTTGCACTGCCTTGCCTTGCCATGCCATGCATTTTTTTGCATTTCCATGAGATGCCATCCCTTGCCTTTCCATTCCTTGCCTTGCCATTCCATGTCATGCCTTGCAATGGTATGGTAAGCCTTTCCATGCTATGCATTTCCATACCATGCATTGCAATTACATGTATTTCATTCACTTTCCATGCCTTCTCTTTCCATACCATTCCATGCCTTTCCATAATATTCCTTGCAATGCCATGTCTTGCATACACTTTCCATTCCTTGTCTTTCCATACCATTCCTTTCCTTTGCATTCCTTTCCATGCCATGACATGACTTTCCTTGACTTTCCTTGCCATTCCATGCCCTGCCTTTGCATGTTTTTCCATGCCATGCCTTGCCTTGCCTTTCCTTGCTATAAAATGATTTTCCTTTCCTTTTATTGCCTTTCCTTTCCATGCATTACCTTTGCATGTATTTCCTTGCCATGCCCTGTCTTTCCATGCCATGTATGTCCTTTCCTTGCCATGCCATGACATGCCTTTCCTTTGCATGCCTTGCTTTGCCATGCCTTTCCTTTCCATGCCATGTCATTCCATGCCATGCCTTGTTGTGGTATGGTCTTCCTTTCCATTCTATGAATTTCCATACCATGCCTTGCAATGTCATGTATTTTATTAACTTTACATGCCTTCTCTTTTCATACCATGCCTTGCCATGTGTTTCTTTGCCATTCCATTCCATGTCATGCCTTGCGATGCCATGGCTTGCATTGTCTCGCCTTTCCATGCCATGCCTTTTCATTCCTTTCCTTTCCATGCCACTCCATTCCATGCCTTTCTATGGTATGGTATGTCTTTCCATGCCATGCCTTTCCATACCATTCCTTGCAATTCCATGTCTTACATTCACTTGAAATTCCTTGTCTTTCCATACAATGCATTTACATACCATGCCTTTCCATGCTATGCCATGCAATATATTTCCTTTCCATGCCATGCCATGGCATGCCTTGCCTTTGCAGGCCTTGCATTGCCTTTCCTTAACATGCAATGAAGCAAGGATGTTATGCCATGCAATGTATTTCCTTTCCATGCCATGTCATGTCATGACTTTCCTTTGCATGCCATGTCATGCCTTGCATTTCCTTTCCTTATGTATGTATTCATTATTCATAAGCATTTGATTTGGATAACTCTCTTGTTAATATTGGTATGAGGTGTGTGTGGTTGTAGTCTTGATGAGATATTGATATCAGTAGTAGCAATAGAAATACCAGAGACAGAAGCAACAACAAGTTATCAATGACATATGTAGTGATAGAATGATATACATTTATATTTCATGGAGGTTGGACGAGGAAAGAAAAGGGGGTTGTAGCCTCCTTCTAGTTGAAGCTGGGTAAATTAGGGAGTTCGAGCTTCCTTCAGGTTGTATCCTAGAAATAGGGGGTTGGAGCCTCCTTCCAGTTATAGCTAGAGAAATAGGAAGTTGGTGCTTCCAATGAAAGTATTCTTTGATAAATAATAAAATCATTACGTTGTATTTTCTCGCATTGGGTTTCCACATAAAATTATGCTGTACTGTGTTTATGTGATTTCTATGCATTGAATTATGGTGTTGATGATAAATTGGATGCTCATCATATTTATTGAAGGTTCTGTATTGTCATTAAAAGTATTAATTATTCTCATATTGATTCACCCTCGCTCTTAATATTTCAACACTAGGATGGTTTGATCTCCAAGTCCTACTCTTATATTTGTGAAAACCATTTTCTTCTTGATCCAAGAAAATCTTGTTGAGATATGACATATTTTACGATGGGGTACATGATGAAATATTAAATCTTTCTTATACCCTACATAGGTTCTAAAATGCTTGAGGGACTTGACAAGAGTGTAGGCTTGTTTTTTTGTAATGGTGTAATTTATCTCTGAGTCCCTAAGGTATTTTATCATGAAGGAGATTAGTTTTTCATCTCCTTGATCATCATTTTGTATAATATTTCAAGAAATGGTGTTTTCTAAAGAGAAATAAAAGATGATGGAATCCTTAGAAAAATATGGGTTGACTAGAATTGGAACGATAATTATTGTCTCTTGGATATGTTGGAAAGCCCTCTTTCCCTCATCATTCCATTCAAAATGTGAATCATTTTTTAACAAGGTATTAATGGGTTTTTCTATTTCATCAAAGTTTGGAACAAACCTCCGTATGAATTTGATATGTCCGAAGAAATATTGTAAGGATTTCTTATCTCTATGGTGAGGAATTTTCTTGATGGATTAAATTCTTGAAGTATCTATTGAGATTTTGTCCTTAGAGAAGATATGTCCTAATAACTTCCATTTATCCACACCAAAAATTTCTTTCTTTGGATTAAGGGAAATTCAATATTATTTGCACCTTTCAAAAATTGTCCTTAAGTGTTGGATATGTTGATCCCTTTTCTTGGAGATAATGGTTATTTCATCCTGGTACATCTCTATGGTCTTCCCAATTGTATCCCTAAAATAATTTGTTGTCTTGTGATGAAATTATTTGTCTATCACTTCCTTTACTTCATCTCCTATTTTATTTAGGTCATCTTCTATCAAGGCCTGGGGGTCCACTTCCCTGAATTCTTTCCTCGTCTTGTGTTGGTGTATTGATTTCCCCTTATCTTATTATTTCATCTTTTCTCTAGGGAGTGGTAGTTTTTTCTGTGTGTCTCCACATGGGGTTGTGGGTTCCACACTAATTCAAATATGGAATGGAGGGCCTTCTTCTGTGTCAGACCCATGACCCCTGGGTTTTCTCTCATATGTGGTGCACAAGATATCCTCAATATTCCCTGTGGTGCATAGATCCTCTACCTCTTCCTCATCTTTTCCCAATTCCTCTCACTCTGCTACAACCCTCTTCTTATTAGACATCCTATACTAGTAGGGTCGTCTCTTGCGCATCACACCTAAATTCCTTATTGTTTTCCTTTTATGTTCATCATCCATCATGATGGGGTCCATTTAATCCTTCTTTTGGGTACTCTCCAGAGCCTTCTCCATTTCTGATATCTTCCTTAGTGCTTCCCCCAACTCCCCCATGTGCGCATATTGATCTAGCTCTCTGATTCCCTAGTCATCACACCTTTATCTTGTAATAAGATCTTGATTGACGTGTAAAGAGACTTGATGTACCTACCTCTGGTTCCCTTCAAGAAATATTTATCTTTAGTAGTGTATGACTTCGATGTATCCACTGCAAACTTAGTGATAACCCCTGCATTAATGATGTCTAACTAGAAAGCCACTGTATGCATGAATTTATTATTAACTCTTTCCAGCCATGCGATATTTTCAGCAGTACACACTACTGGACTAATACATTTAGTCGGATGGGTATCTTTCAACCACAATATCCACTCATGTAATAACTCTAGAAAGAAACATAAATATGCTTCATGCAAATCAATAAACAAATACCTCCGCAGATACTAGCGCAGTGTATACCTTGAACCTTTATTATTTTTATGCGTGAAATCCAAGTTTTTTGTCTCGAACCATCTTTCAATATCTTGATTTGTAGGATTCCATGGCCCGAACATCCCTTTCTACTACTGCATCTTCTTCACCAAACCCCTTCCTATCTCTCCTTCTCAGTTCTAGCTAGAAACAAAACCATTTTTTCGATGTATGGACTGACCCAGGTTCTACCTTAGTTCTCCAACAAAACCATTATCATCATCAAATATTTTTGTCTTTATACTTTGAGATTTTGATCTGTCTTTATACTTTGAGATGCTCCTAACAAATAATCAGACCAAGCTCTCTTTCAAACAATTCTTTGCATGCAAAAAAAAAAATACTGATTCAGGAGTATTATGTATTCCCAAGGACTTCAGGGATAAAGGATGCCCTAGAGAAACATATCTGAGAAAGAAAAACCAAGAAAAACTCCTAAAAAAACAAAAATTTGGGGGGTGACGTTGGTTAGACAATGGAAACCATAGTCATTATTCCCTTTTAGCCACTATAACTAGTGGCATGCCACTTGTTTCATGAGTCTAAACAACAAAATTCTTCAAAAGAGGCCAAAACGCATGGGAAAAGTAATGGTTAGGGCATAATTCTATGTGGAAGTGTTCCTAGACCTAATGAAGACCTATTCATTTATGAAATATAAGAGAATAAGGCATATAGACTAGTTAAATCTAAAAATATATTAAAGGAAAACATAATCATATATAGCACAAAATGGAGAGGGTTTGTACTTAAGCTTATGTAATAGAAATTAGAATTGATAGTTAAATTGTATAACATATTTTTTTATTATCTATACTAACATTTATTAGAATGGTTGAATGGTTTACATCATTGGAATGACATACTAGCTATAACTTATTTGAAATTTTATTATCGTATGTGCATTTTGATATGATGTAAGATGATTATCTTTTCATTTCATATGTTGTAATATTAGATATATAACAAAGAAATTAATTATTGCATGAAATGAATAATAACTTTTCATTCTAAATGTTTTTTTGTAGAACAAGGATCTTCTAGAAGATCTGGATTATCCTCATCAGATGTATCTAGATGATGTTGTGTCTGATGCTGAGATGGAAGATGATGCTCATGATGAGATATATATAGATGAAAATGAGGTCGATCCTGATGCAGATGATCATGACGATGATCATGATGTTGATGATGATGATGAGGCAGTAGCTGGTAGCAACCAATGACATTCATGATCATATAGACTACATCATGGATCATTTTGTAGATATTGTTATAGTTCCTCTTTTCATGGTTACTATCATATGTATGATTTTCACGACCTATGTAACATCCCGCTCTGGCGCACTTACCAAACTTATTCTTTGAGGACACTTTCTCGCAAGTGATCTGGATTTTTATGATGATAAAACTTTTTCTTTCATTATGATGCATGACAGGATGTTTTTACTACCTTGTTGTAGACAGGTGCTGCTGACTCAGCTTCATTTGAGTGTGCAGGGTTCGGACCTTGAGGATGCATAGGCATCGGTGGAACTCTCTTGGACTCCGGATTGAGTCAGGGAGTGGTATTTTTGAGTTGTTTCATTTACGATGATATTGTTTCGATTTGATGATATGCTATTGATTTTTATGATATGTTGTTGACATGATCTGACATAATGGTTGATGATGCAGGATGACGATAGCTTGCCAACCGGACTCACATATGGATTAAAGGGGCCACACATGAAATCCAGAGAGATTGGGGGAGAGGTGTGGACAGCAGCCCTGCCACAGCCTACTAGCACCCCCGCCATGGCTCGAACTGTAGGTTAACAATTACCTAGTTCGAGAGGATCCACGATGCCGTGAGGGAAGACTGCGACAGTTGCTCACGATGATTCTAAGGGGCGCGCAATAAGGCGGGGGCCTTATTCCTTACAGCCCTTAGTCTCCCACAAGATTCACCTGGCGGAGTGTTGACTCCAGGGGT
>JZKD02S2155374.1:318387-335657 GCA_000966675.3 Picea glauca
TTAGTGGAAGGTCCTGGATTTACGTAACATAAACTACTCGGAGTTGGTAAATGAGGGTTGTTGATTCTTTTGATTAATGTAGAACTTGGGTGTTCGTTGTTAGAGTCCTTGTCGCACGCCTTCCGTAAGGGGCGCCATCGTACTTTTTAATTGTGTCATACTTGATTTCATTCAGCTGGTTGCTTGGTCTGATTGTGTCGGGCGGGATGTAGACACCTCCATGTTCCTCAGAACAGTCACCAGCCCTGAGACCTTAAATGGTTAAAGACGATGGGATACCAGGCTTGAGCGTTACTTATGTGTCATGGAGGTCCTAACCTTGCAGGGTAGGACGGGTGGGAGGTCAGTCGTAATTAGCAGTCAGTTTTACTTGTCGTGTGATCATCATTTATGCTTGTGGTTACGTATCGTGCGTCCTGGTCATATTCTTATGTTCATCCTGGTTGTGCCGTATTCGTCATCGGGTGACGACGCAGAGTCGAATAGGCTGTTGTTGTTTCTGGGTACATACACACACACACACTTCAAAAAAAAAAAAACACCTGTCACAAGAATGGTCGTCGTAACGAGGCGGTTCGTTACAACCTCCAATACCATATTATTGAGTTCTATCATTTTTACATCTATCATTTTGACTTATATCATTTGGACATGATGTATCATATTGACTTGTATCATTTTGTCCTACATAACTTATCATTTTTATTTATATCATTTGTACATGGCGTGTCATTTTGACATATGTCAACTATTGGATATGTATCATTTTCACATGTTATTGATCTACTGGCATATTTGACTTTCACTTGTTTTAGTTATATGATGATCATATTATCAATATTGACTCATCAATTTTTACATATTGAAAGTGGTTGATGATTTTTGGATACATATTTATTACTTATGATGGTTTTGATTTACTTCTCACAATGGATGTTTTCAAATTCACTTAAATTATAGATATTTGACTCACTTGTTTTAATTATAGATGATGATCGTGTTATAATAATTATCTTGTTATTTTATATATAATGGATGTTGTAGATTATATTTTGATGGATATTTAATAAGTATAATGATGTCGTTAATTTGTATGGATGTATATTTCCCTAAAAATTATTCATAAACGTTATCCTATAAAATATTTCAAATGCATTTATATGACTTATTGTATAATCATATAAGTTATTTAAGAGACATGATATATTTAACTAATTAAATTGAAATAAAAAATATTAAATTAATAATTGTAAGCAAAACAAGAAGCATTTTTGGAAGCAAAAAATGAAGCAACAATGGAAGCCAAATTTGAAGAAAAATTAGAAGCCACACCAAAAGCAAAACTGGAAGCAAAAATGGAAGACAAACTAGAAGCAAAACTTGAAGCAAAACTAGATGTAAAACTGGAAGCCAAACTAGAAGCAAAATTGGAAGCCATATTAGAAGAAAAATTGGATGTAAAACCGGAAGCCAAACCAAAATCCAACTTGGAAGAAAAATTGGAAGGCATATAAGAAGAAAAATTGGAAGCAACATCTGGTGCTACTCCTGTCACTATTTCTAGCTTCATTTCCGACATTGTTCATGACTCTAAACCTGACACTATTCATGGCACTAATTCCAGTGCTAAATTTGGCACAACTATAAACAATCCAGTTTATGCCAAGTTTGGCGCAAGACAAGGTGTCCAATTCATGAACTGAAATACACTAAATTTTGGTTCTATTCTAGGCACTAATCGTTTCTTTTGTTGTAGTCTATGGAATTGATTTCCAATTTCTTCTGATAAAATCTACGATGGTATTGTTTTAATATATGACTAGTTGATATGAACTATTTCTATAATCAATGACACAAATTTATTCCATATCTATCTCTTAGTATTACTCCTATGTTGGATAGGGTATAATTAATTAAATTAGGAATTTTATTTTTTATTAGAATAAACCAAACTGAGTTATGTAGAATTCTTTGTTGGACAGACAATTGTCTTTTCCCCTTTTTTTATCTTAAATTTTAGTGTCAACTAGACCATTATACTAGTTGGAAACATTATTCCAAATGAGAGTGGGTCTAATTGATACCTACCATCGATCGTTCTCCCTAACCTACTTAACAGTTCTTTTGGACCTGTCAACAAGTTGGTTGGAGGATGGAGCATATGATAATAGGTGTCACATTATCTTCATTGTCGTGTGACTAAATCACCACAATGGTGCCTCCTTGGATACCCTCAAAAAGTGATTGCTCTAGTTCAAGTGGCAGAGAAATCATGATCATTGAGGACACCCTCCATTAATCAATGCATCATTAAGTTAGAAAAGTTTTCTAGACTCATTCGTGGACTAGCATGCCGTAAGATGTATATTTCATGCCCCATGGCACATGGATATTGGATGTTGGACACAAATCAAAGTTATAATACAATCCACTATTCAACTATCCAAGAGATGCATGTATCTTGCAGTTGTATGTCAAATTTCAATAAATCTCAACTTCCTATTTTGTCAAAGAAAAGCCTACACAATATGAGATGGCACATATTACTTATCTAAATTTTTAGAAGCCTCTAAATTTGGATATTTATAAATTCTTCATCAAGAGGTAGTTTTTCATAGGCATGATTTTTTATTTGTAGCAATTCCATATTCATATGGTGATTTTGTTGATACACAAAAGAAATCATGGAAAACTTTTATTGTTGGTTCACTAGAGAGTTGCAAACAACTTGCAAAAGAATATGTTCAAGCTCTTGTAGAGAGTTAGAATGGAAGATTCCATGATCTTTCTTTTTTCAATTTTGCAAGTTTTTTTATCCCTTATCATGTTCTTTATACATTGTCATTATGTACAATATGTTCATGGAAGAGAACAAAATTTGAAGCATTGGCTGGAAAATGTTTGAAACAATTGCATGTGTTTGTTGATACTCTTCATATGAAGAATTGTTAATACTCTTCATGTTAACTGTGAGGGGTCATCCGTGAAATTTGCTTGGGTGATTCTTTGTGTCCTAGAGTTATGGCATACAATACTTAATATTCCACCAAATATACTGGGATATGAGAGAGTGTTCTCAGGACAAAATATAATAGAGGGCATACGAAAAAAAAAACTACCATTGACTACATTAAATGCATTCATGTGATTGTCACTAAGAGGGCTTGATTCATCACTAATAGAATGGGATAGGGTGCGTGAAATTTAGAAAGATGCTAAGCAAAGAAAAATATTAAATATTTAAAGATTTTATTTTTCTGTTTTGTTTTTAATGGTGTTGTATTCCTTATGATGTAGGACAAATCAAATATTTTACATAAAATTTTGTTTTTGGATGATGTTATGTTAAATGCAATTTCATAATAATTTTATGTTATGCATAGGCTACCTTTATACTCGGGACAAAATTTTCTCTAAGACATAATATTTAAATAATAGAAAAAATAAATATAAACTTTATGATAAGAGTAGTTTAAAAAAAAAAAAACAGTAATAAAACAATTACTTGGTAGATAGGAGTACCCTTCCAATAATTTATACCTTGTGGGAAATACTTCCAAAACATAACCAATCTTTGTAGAAATGAAAAAATCTCTTTAAAATCAGAATGTTTTATGAAGTTCAATAGCAATTTTTATAACTTAAAACATGCTTGGAGCAAGTCACTAACACATCACTCCAACTTTTCTTGGTCTAGATGATTAGGTCATCTTTTCAATTGTTAAATATGATTACGTGTTCTAATTAATGAATTATATGCTATCTTTGTATTCACCACAATGGAAATCTTTTATTTTGTTTTCTAGAAGCTCCATGCCAATTTTCCAAACATAAAAGATGCATGGAGTAAGTCACTTAATACACCAACCTGCAACTTTTCTTGGTCTACATAATTAGGTGCTATTTTCAAATATTCAATATGATCACATGTTCTAAATAATGAACTACATTCTACCTTTGTATTCACCACAATGAAAAATTTTATTTTATTTTCTGGAAAGTCAATGGCAATTTGCAAAACTTAAAAGATGTTTGGAGTAAATCACTAACATACCTACAATTTTCTTAATCTAGATGTTTAGGTGATTTTATCAATTGTTTAATTGTTTAAAATGAGTAGATTTTCTAATTAATGAATTGCATGCTACCTTTGTATTCACTACAAAATTATCTTTTATATTCACAACAAAACTTAACAAAAATACATAAAAATACATAATTTTTAAATGATATACAAAATTAAATATAAAATTTTCTAAAAACACAATTAAAAAAACCTATTAACCAAAAATAATATTTAAATATAATAAAAAATGATATTTAAATATAATATATAATATTTAAATGATAATCAAAATTAAATAAAAAATATGTTAGAAATACTTTTAGAACATAATAACTTTATACAAATAAAAACAATTTTGAATTCTATTAAGTTTATTTTTATTTTATTTTAAAGCTCGATGATAATTTTCAAAACTTAAAAAGATGTTAGGTGTAAGTGGATGACACACCAACCCTCTAGTTTTCAAGATGATTAGGTGTTCTCATTAATGAATCACAGTGACATTTTGGACGAAAACAACATAAACTAAGTATTTGGGCGGATGAAATATTTTTGGTTTTTGTTTATGGTTATGAAGAATACTGTTTTGAAGAAGTGTGAGGTGTCACAAGGTACTTCAAGAATCTTAAATTAAAAGAAGATGTTGTGAATCATATCGATAGTCTTTGGAGAAGAAACTTCATGTATATTATGTTATATATATTATGTTATATGAAAGAGAATCATAGATTAATAGAGAAAGATGTTGTCAATCATATTTATGATATATGGTCAATATTTTAATTAAAAACATAAAAAAAATTTAAGCTTCATGTTTTGATCTCTTTTAAGTAACATGTTTTTATATCATTAGAACTATTCATATTTTTATTCATATCTCAAAATATTTATATTTGTCTTTTTAATGTTCTGATAGGTTAGGGCTATATTTATAATTTTATAACCCTCTTATGGATTTATGGGGACCATCATTTGTTCCCATTACCTATTTTCCATGTTATCCATTTTCTTATTAATAAAAAATATTACATTAAAACATTAGAATGAATAAAAACATTACTTAGTTGATATCCATTTCTTTATTGATAAAAAATATTAAAATAGAGCTTTTACTTAACTTTACTTAGTTAACATCATCTTATTCATAATCTAATCAAAAATAAAATCAACCATATATATTAACCTAATATACTAATATATTATTACATAATTATTTCTTTTTTTTAATAGAGAATAACTCTCCACTCCACAAGCTCTTTGGTGTTAAAGCTTTCCCAAACAATGGATTTATTTATCCCAACCCGTTTTAAACTTACCATTTGTGTTTTTGTAGACCACGGAAACCCAAAGAGTTTCTAACTTACCCGAAACATCCTTAATCTCAACGTCAAATAAAAGTTTTTATATTTCGATACCATGATGGAATACTTCCAAAACATAATAAATAATTCGAATGAAAACACAACTCAAATCCGAAAATGAAGGTTTTATTTTCTGCAATTTTCAAAACTTCGGCATCAAAGATGCTCGGTTAATTGAAAACGTGACTTTCAAATCCGAAAAAGTTAAGTTTATTTTCTGGAAGTTCAATGGCAATTTTCAAATAGCAGACACATTGACTAGGCTCCGTGTGAGTTGGTAATTGGGTGATCTTTATTGGTCTAATAATTAGGTCATCAAATCCAACTTTCTTGTTCTTCAATATTTCATCAATTACCGCAAATTCAGGCAATGGGGAACGAGTTCAATACCCTTACAAAAACTCTAGCCATATTAATCAATCGTATTTCTAAATAAAAAAAACAGATTAGAAATTGTTTCTATTTTTTAATGTAAATTATTCATATTTGAAATTTTAAAACATTATATTTTCTTTATTAAGTTATATAAACTATTTAAATTTTTGTGTTATATTAAATGTTATTTTATTTGGTAATTTGCATGGCATTATTTCATTTTTCTATTATTGAAATTATGTGATAAAATTTTAGTTTTAATTGATATATTATATGTTTTTGATCAATGTTGTATAATTGAAATATACATTTTATTTATTAATGCCCCCCTCCTACCTTTTATAGAGGGTGGGAGGGGGCGTATTAATAGATAAAATGTATTTTTGATGAATTTTTTTATGAATTAGATGATTATTGAGTTTATCACACATTAATAAAATAATAAATTTATTTAATTTATTTTTGTGCAATGTGTTAGGTGACTAATGATATATGAGCAAATCTATTCAATAAATTCTTCATATTTTAATTCATTACATTTATCACACTATCAAATTTTATATTATGTGGAACCCATTATTTCTTGTTGAACATGTGCCTTATTTTAATTAAATAAATCATAAATTAACATAATAGTTTGTCTTCTTATTGGTACATTTTTATTTAATTCTTCTAATTACATTAATAATTTAGAACTCTCTTAACTTCATTCTTTCCAAAATTCTTTTGATAGTACTCATTCCTAAAAGATTTTTCAAAAGAGGATTTGCCTACCTTTATTTCACTTAAAATAAAGAGGTTATAATACCTCTTTTTCGAGGCTTCTTTCATAATGATTCAACATATATACCAAAATGTACATCCAAATTACATACACACAGGTAACCAATATTTGCTAGGTACCTAACTTCACTTAGTGTAGTAAAATTTGCAAAAATATTTCTTGCTCAGATACTTAACTTCTAAAATTTGCAAAAATATGTCTTCCTTAGTTTACCATTTACTTCTAAGTTTACTCTATATTCCATATGTATTTTCTAAATATTTAACATTTAGAAACATTTTTAACATATATGTCTACTTTATTAGTGGAAAAAATTAACAAACTAGAAAAAATATTCAAACTTTTATACTTAATTTTAAAGCTATATTTGTTTTATAAATAAAAATTTTATATTGGAAATATTGCTATTTGATATAGGTGATTATTAGTTTAATATATTATATAGATATGATATATTTTTTTATAATATGGATCTTACCAAATATTTTTTCTCGATTTGTTTTTATCACTTGTTTCAAATAACTCATTTGATTTTATCTCCCCAATTATCCATTCTAATATATTTTATCCATTATAATTAAAAACCTTTATTTTTATTTGTAATATATATATATATATCGCTTAAGAGGTTAACTAATGTGTAACAACCACATTGATGTGGCCATGGGTGAAGAAAATATATATATATATATATTTGGAAGAATTAAAGGCACAAAGGCAACGACAACAAAAGTTTGACCACACCACAGACAACGAAAAGAAGCACGCAACCTAGGTAACAGGCAACTGCGACACCGCACACAGACACAAGGGCAACCAGCTAAACAGGCACAAAAAACCAAGAGTAACGACCAACCACCCGACGCAAAGACACGCCTACAAGCTTAAGGGGCAACTTCCCCTTCCCGACATAACGACATTGACAAACAAGACTAAAACCTCAAGGCGCATGAACCAACGCATGCACCCAAGTCAACATGCAACGCTCAACCACGCTCACATTGTAGGCACCGACTCCAACCAAGATATCATTCGCCGCTAACCCATAGGGTGCACCATGATCCCCGCAACAGGAATCATGTTGTCCCTAGAAGAGAGGTGTGACAATAACCCTGGGGAAAAAAAAAAAGAGACCAAGGCCCTAGAAAACTCTGACGTGCTAGGAAAACTCTGACGTGCTAGGAACCAAATACTGGCTGGGAGACTATAACTACCCCCCACACAAAGGGTCGACGAGACACTAAGGAACAAAGGCAAGGGTGACGCCAGCCCACACCACATCGTCCCTGACCCCACCAAACACCCAGGCTAACCGGTCCATGACTACATTCTAAATTAACATGGGTTCCATTCTAATGGGGCACACCAAGTTACAACTAATCATTAATGCACCTGCTAACTTAATGTTAAAATAATCAATTTAGCAAGCCTAAGTAATCAACACTAGAACTATAATCATAAATACAATCTAACCTCCATTATAATCAATTTAGCAAGTCTAAAATTTGCAATCTAGTCTTTACTCAACATACTAATTTAATCATTATTACAACCTAAAAGGGTTATTTTATATTAATCCACATCCCCATCTGACTAGCCATTAACTTAAATAACAACATTAACAACTTAAAGTAGAACGCTACCATTATATCCCTTATGAATAATTTAAACCTCAACATGTAGTCTAACTATATTTTCTGGACTAACAATACTAGTCGTCCATTAACACTGAGAAGGAAACTACTAACTATTAACACTGCTGGAGAAATTCAACAAGGAAATTAACATAGTAGTTACATAACAATTAATATAGCAGTTAACCAGGCAATTGATATAAGGATTAGCATAACAATTAATTTATCAATTTACATGACTGTTAACATAACAATGATAGCAGTCCCCGAGGTGTAGGACAGTCGGTGACAGAGTGTCTTGTTAAGCCACTCTGTGATGTTAAAGTCACCGGTTCGAAACCTACGGGGACAAAAAATCCAACCATGTTAAGGGTTGGTGTGGCTCAGGCTGGGTGGGATCCCCGGGTGATTTTGAGGGCTTAGATGCCCCTGAGTCGCGGTTTCTCAAGCCACAGGTTAATCGCAGGTCCTGCACAAATTAACAAACAAACAAAAAAAAAACATAACAATGATAGCGCAATAACAAGGCGATTCACCTAATTGTTAACCATTTAACTCGTGGTGGCACTTAATCATTAAGAATGAATTTGTTGAGCATTGATAATTTTGTAGCAATTGTTCTGGCAATTAATAACGCAAATATTATAGGATTTAGCATTGCAATTAATATGCCAATTAACAACAAAAGGAAAATGCCGACCATTAACCTTGTTGTAGCGATTGTTCCAACATTTAATATGACAATTACATAATAAAGAATCTATCAATAACAAGGCAACTTACGTAATTGTTTAACCATTTAATTTGCTGAGGCATTTAGACAATAAGAATGAATCTGTTGACCACTTAACTCACTGTAGAAAAATCAGCAAAAACGTAGTGCACCAATGGAGGCCAATCGTGCCCAGTCGACAACAACTCAACAATTAAAGGCAAACGTATCCAATCAACATCAATGCAGTCCATCACTCAAGGGAAAACACAGTCACAGTTTAAAGGAAGAATAGCGGTCATTATTGCAAGTCAGTTATGAATTGAATGGATAAAAAAGGGATGGGCGATTTCAACACACAGTCAATTTTTAATTATCAAACCGTGGTCATTCCAATGAGTAAATTTATGAATTAAATAGCTAAAAACGTGGGTGAATTCAGCATGCACACAACCAATTTTTAATTACCCAAACTGTGGTCATTCCAGTAAGCAAATTCATGAATTGAAAAGCTAAAAACGTGGGCGAATTCAACAACCACTCAACATATGGGTTGTTCTTAAGCAAGTCGTGGGCGGTTTTATTTTTTTTATTTTTTTTTATTTTTAATTATTTATGTCTGGAGGAATCAGCAACTAGTTGGGCACGTGCTCGCATTACACGTGGCCATGTTATCCAACCTCTACCACTATAAACTCCAGGTGTGCCCACAATTCCCCTTACACGGCACACAAGGTAAGTCAAGGGGAGTTGAAATCGAAACCTCATGGAACTTCATTTTCACGGCACTTGCCAATTGGGTTGCCCCCCCGGGGGCAAGTCGTGGGCGTGTTACCAGCCACTCAGCATACGTTTTTTTAAGCAAGTCATGGGAGTGTTGGCAGCCACTCAGGCAAACGATCTGGAGCTAATTTGTGGGTGGTCAAGTCTGGTAAAAAAAAAAAATGTGTAAAGAAAAATGTGGTGATACATCCATGGTAACAGTGCAGAAATGAAAGTCTATGACAGTCAAATCGAGGGACTAAATTCTAGGTAGCAATTTATGGCGATATAACCATGGCAACAATATGGAATTAAAAATTCGTGACAGTCCATTCATGGGAATAAAATCTGAGTATTAATTTCATGGTGATTAAAATTGTGGTAACAGCAAGAAACGCAGACACTGATAAATGTTTTCATTCGCCAGGGATAAAGAAATAATTTTTCATTTGCATAGGGTACCCAAGAAAAAACACAGACATGGATAAACAAATAAAAATGTTTTTCCATTCCAGGATACCAATACAAAAATAGATAGAGTTTTCATCAGGCACTTGACATAGCTAGAGTTTTCATCAGTGAGATTGTTAGACTGCATGGCGTGCCTAAGAGGATTATATCCGATCGAGGATCAATGTTTATTGGACAATTTTGGATGAGTTTCCAAGAGGCCTTGGGAACCCAACTTAACGTTAGTACTTTGTATCACCCGGAAACTGACGGGCAAACCGAATGAACGAACCAAACCTTGGAGGACATGTTACGCATGTACGTGATGGACCGGGAAAAATGTTGGGAAGAATTCTTGCCACTAGTGGAGTTCGCTTACAACAATAGTTACTAGAGCACCATTAAGATGGCGCCTTTCGAGTTTCTTTATGGGCGACCGTGTCGGTCTCCCTTGAGTTGGGATCAACTTGAGGATAGGGTCCTGGTGGGACCAAAAGTGATCCAAGAAATGGAAGAGAAAATGCAAACAATAAGACAAAGGATTAAAGAAGCGCAGGATCGACAGAAGAGTTATGCTGATGTGCACCGTGTCGATCGTAGTTATGAGGTTGGTGATCGACTCTTCTTGTGGGTTAAACCGCCTAAGAGTTCGATCAAGTTTGGGAATGGGGCTAAACTCTCTCCTAGGTTCGTGGGACCTTTCGAGATTGTGGAGAGAAAGGGGCCCGTGGCCTATTGACTAGCCTTGCCTGATTCCTTGAGACATATGCACGATGTTTTTCATGTATATGTTTTGAGACATTATATTAGTGATCCTACACATGTTATTGACATGAGTTCCTTGCAGCTATCGAACGAGGGAGCACTCACGGCTGAGCCGGTCAAGATATTGGATCATCGCATTCGATAGATATGATGTCGAACGGTAGATCAGGTCAAGGTCGAGTGGGACAATTATAGTCTGCACTCGACGACTTGGGAGGACGCATATGATATGCGTTGGCAGTTTCCATTTTTGTTTGGTAGATAGACATATGATACTGTGAAACACTTTATTTCAGTATATATACTATGAAACTTCGGGACGAAGTTTAGACCAAGAGGGGGTGTGTGTAACATCTCGCTCTGGCACACTGAGCAAACTTATTCTTTGAGGACACTTGCTCTCAAGTGATCTGGATTATTATGCTATTAAAACTTTTGATTTTGATTATGAGGCGTTATGGGTTGATGACATGTTGTTTTACTACATCGACATAGACAGGTTCTATTGACTCGGTTTTGCTGACTGTGTAGCATTTTGGACCTCGAGGATGCATAGGCATCGATGGAACCCCTTTGACTCCGGATCGAGTCAGGGAGCGTGCCATTGGGGTTTGATCGTTTTACTGTGATATTAGTGCATCTGACTAAATGATATGATATGGATATGTTATGGCATGATTTGTTGATGATGCAGGCTGATGATAGCTTGTCGACCAGAATCACATATGGAGTAAAGGGGTCACACAAAACTATCAGAGATGTTGAGGGAGAGGTGTGGACAACAACCCTCCCACAGCCTACTAGCACTCTCGTCGTGGCTCTAACTGTAGGTTAACAATTACCTAGTTCGAGAGAACCCACGATGTTGTGAGGGAAGACTGTGACAGTCACTCACGATGATTCTAAGGGGCGCGCAATAAGTCGGGGACCTTATTCCTTAGAATCCCTTAGTCTCCCACAGGTTCACCTGGCAGAGTTTTGACTCCAGGGGTTATTGACTTCTACCAAGTCAGTCAAGAGGCGAGTGGCACCCTTGGAGCACGTGGTGCATCTTGAAGGGCACATCGTGCAAGAAAAATGGAGAGTGGAGAGTGGCACCCTTGGAGCACGTAGTGCGTCCTGAAGGGAACGTCGCGCAGGGGAACAAATGAGGTGAGTGGCACCCTTGGAGCACCTAGTGCGTCCTGAAGGGCACGTTGTGTTGTTGACGTTAGAGAAATGAACCTAGATGGGCTTAGGATGAATAACATGTTAAGTATTTTAAAACAAATTCCCTAATTAAATGTCACCCGATACGAAAATTTAAGATTTAAGTCTAAACTATGCTAGTAGTGAAATTTTGTCTCTCTTAAAAAGAAATATATATATATATATATATATATATATATAATAATAACAATAATATTAATAAAAATAAAAACCACTTGAATAATAAGTATGCTCTTCGTTAAATCTTGTGACATAAAGGAATTAAGAAATTAATTGTTTCGAAAAAATCTATTGGATTAAAATTTAAAAGGGAGTTAATTGTTTTAGTACTTGATAATTTAAAATATACTAATTAAATAAGAAAAGGGAAAAAGGGGTTAATTTCCACACCTGCCTTTTTGAGTTCTAAGTAAAAAGGCGAAAGAGGGAAAATCTAAAATATTATGAAACTAGGAAAAGAGGTAAACACAAAAGGGGAAAAAGGGGGAACTTAAGGCAAAAGAGGAAAGTCAACTTAGTAAAGAATCTACCATTAAGAGCTTTCTAATTTTAAACTGAATTAACAATTTCATAATAGGGAAAGCCTTTAAAACCTATAACGGAATTTGGGGACACTTAGGAGTGATTCTAGGAGTAACTTTAGGTGGGTGAGGAAAATAAGATAATTAAATAATTAAATAAATTAAATAATGGAGGAATGAAGGGGATGGGTGACACTGGTAGGGAGAAGAATTTTTAGGAATTTATTTTAAAACTTTAACTAAATAAGATTTTAGGAAAGAAAGGAAGTTCAAAACTCTATAAGATGAAGCAAGGAGGAGGATGAAGGATCGTCTTCTGTTTGGGTAATGTTACGCTGCAGAAATATCAACTTGACTGATTTACTTGTGGGAGTTGGGATACCCAGCTCAGAGAGGAGTGGTATTTCGGCCTTGCGAGGCGAGAAGGGAGCTAGACAAAATCTTTAGTTAGTGTGTGTGACCCCTTTGCGGCTCGAGGGGCTAAGGGGGAAGAAGAGTACTCCTAGCATTGGCTAGGAGGTACCGGTGAAGTCTCGACGGTCCGTGAGTGGTAGTTGAATGGAGCACATGGGATGGAATTCGAAGTGAGTGATCAGGCAACAATACGCTCTCTTCATTTTTGTATGGTAGAATGTATTAGGATTTATGCTTGGATCTGTTTATTTAATGGAAAAGTAAAATGATTTTCTTTTTGAATTTTATGACTAAAACCTTCCTTATCCTAGCTTGATGATTGTTGACTCCCATGGCCTTCATTGTCCCGCATGTATTGATCACCTACCTGTGAATGATTGTGTCTTTCTTGGTTGTTTTCCTTTCGTCCTTAGCTCCTCAGTCCTCGCCTGAGCAGTCAGTCATGCGCCTGATCTACAGTCGTCACCTTAGCGTTAAAAGACCTATGGATCTCAACGCCCTGCTTTTCTTTGCAAGGATGACGAGCAAAGGATGCACCTGTTAGTCATCTACCCTCGATGTTGTCCTTAGCTAAAGGTTCACCTTGCACCCCAATGCATTTAATTAACCCTTCACTGTGACTCCGGGCAAAGTTTACCCTTAAACTTAGCTTGTTATATTTATCATTGTCTTGTTTTACCTTGTATTTATTGGTTGATCAATCTTAACCCAACGTTGTTCATGAAAAAAAAAAAAAAAGTCGACATGTAATGGTATCCTAGCAATGCACAAAAATCCCTTCCGGTCGGCAATTTTTCTTGGCTTGTGGTTGAGTTTTATTTTTTTTATTTATGATAAATCAACTTACTATTCCCTATCGGCGTTGATTTATGTGTCGACTGAGTAATAATTCCTTTGCATTATAGCTTGGCATTTTGACTGTGTAATTGATTGCCCTCGAAACATTTTAAAATTTAATTGGGACTGTAGCTGGCTGCTTACCACGAATTCACAGGTGGTGTCTTCTATACCCCTGTCTGCGTGGGGTCGCGTTGAGGGTATTTTCCTTCCCTTTAGTCGCCACCATTTATTTCTCTTACCAACAAATTTTTTTACCACCAGTTGACCCCAATTTTTTGTACTGTTACACGGATTTAAATTTTACTATGACTATCTTGATGTCCACGTTTTTCCTAGAGGTGGCGTATTGGTACGACTGCATTTCTATTGCTGCAATTCACTGCCTAATCACCTTTTTTCTCATTCATTGGTTTAATTAATTGGCTTTGTAATAATACACCTACAACCATCCCTTTGACCTGCTCATCACAATAGCACTATTATGAATTTATGATCATTGGTTGGGTTTCCTTCATCGATTAATAGTCTGATGGGATCGCCTGGTGTGTTTTGTTCTGCTGAGTAGCCACACACTACAATAGGTTGGCATTAATTGGTCCCTGATTAAGTCATTGGTGGCATCGATTTTCTTTTTAATTAAGTTGTGGGTGAAACCCAAAGCCCAATCAACCTTTTCTTGATCGTTGGCATGGGAGATACATGGGGCTCCATCTAAATCACTGAGTAATACTCACTTGCCATCATCCCCTCTATTCTGTGATAGTCAAATGCACAAACACGCATGGATTGGGCATTGTATCAACAACAATCACTTTGCAACACATAATAACATTGTTCACACCCTGTTACACCCAGTTCTTGATAACACTCCTAGATAGCGATTTGTTGGACTTTGGGTAGCGAATTATCTGGAGGTAGCCATTTAATGTAATAGCGTTTACGCTTTGTGTGCCCGCAGCCTTATCATTATTCCCATCCTATTTTACACAACAAAGTTACCACCATCCACTGCCAACTTAATGCATTTGTAACAAATTGAGGTGTAATGTGGGACTGTGGATTTGCATTATTAAAATGCCTGATGTAGACCGCAACTGGTATTCAAGCCTGATCATGTTTAAAATGTAGACTGATAGTAATTTCATATGGGGCGACTGTATATGCATAATTTGATTGCAGCGATACCATTTTTCTTTTCAAACCGTAAATTACCACTGTCTTAGTCAACGATTACCAATCATTCATTTTTACAACAATCTACGCCTTGTGTTTCCGAGTGGTAGTTTAAACCATTGCATTGATAATGGTCGATTAACCCATTCCTGTCATAATCATTGCTAAGTTGGATTAACCTATTCTGTCATAAATAGGTATCAAGATATCGGTAAAATTTCCTTCTGCACAGGTTAAACCTTTCCTCACGAATTTCCTGGCGAATTGACTTTCTTATCTTAACTACCAGGCTTCAATTACTAATTACTGTCTTCACCTATTAACGGACCAATAAGAAATTACTGATTACTGTCTTCCATTACTAAATATAAAGAGTAGTTGAAAAAGGAATGATTCTTTTTATTTATTTAATTTAGAGATGAAAAGGAATGTTTATGAAAATAGTACGTTCAGTTGAAAAAGATAATTCCTAAATGGTGAGTCTTGGTTGTTTAAATAAGGGATTTATTTATTAAAGAGAAATTAGTTAAAAAGGGTTGGGACAATAAGTTAAACTTTAGAATTTTTCCACTCACCTTGTAATCAATTAAGCACTCATTTCCTTCTTTTAAGAATAACTTCTCCTAGAAGTAATTGACTAAACCTTCTCACTTTTTGTTATCACTTTTACTACTTACATATTCAAGAGGGATTCCAAGGAATAATGCCAAGGACTCCCTTGCTTATTGATGATTCTCTTAGGAACTACCTTGAGAAAAGGCTTAGTTCGTTTTCATGGCTTAACGAGCATTGCTTTTAATGATTCCACCATGTTACTTACGTTAATCATTTGCAAGAAATTATATTATGACTTGGTACCATTGTTTATAAATTATTAAACCCTTAATTTAGATCGATTCTTAATGCTAAATTAAATTAACATGTTGACTTATTTGCAATTATTAAATGATTTCAATGCTAACATAAACTTGTAATCAACAAATTGAATTGTGACCTGCTATCAGATTGTAAATCTATGATAAACTTAGACTGGTTCAGTGATCTGTAATTAGCGTCAATTTAGATCATAGATATTGACCATTTATCTAGGAACAATGGTTGGGTAGTTGATGAGGTCGTTTTTAGCTTGCGCTTCCCATTGATGATTGTTGTTCATTATAATTAATGTTTGTTCTTGGTTGGTAAACATTCAGTGTGCTTGGTTTGCTTGTGTCAGGGGGGGGAATTGTAGACACGCCCTTGTTCCTTAGAACAGTCACTGGCCCTAAGACCTTAAATGGTCAAAATCAATGGGAACCTGGGCTTGAGCATTGCTTATGTGTCCTGGAGGTCCTAACAATTGCAGGGTAGGACGGGCGGGTAGTCATTCTTTCTTCGTCGGTTGATTGTCGTACATTGCTTCCAGGTGCTTGATGTGGTTCTTAGGTTGTTATGTTGTTGTCCTGTGAGTTGCATGCATCATGTTCATCATCGTGTTGTGATGTAGAGTATAATATCTTTATTACCCTTCTACACACGCACACACAAAGAAAAAAAAAAAAAAAATCCTGCACTTGTTATGAGAGGCTTGTTATCGTAACTAAACGGGAGGGTTGTTACATATGGTATCAGAGTCGGTTCAACCCGTGAATTGGGATCGCTATGACTTCTGTTGATATAATTTGATTATATTTTTGCTAATCGAGTTGACTTGTGTGTGTGCAGGTAATATTGGTTGGAGGACGTCGCAGAGGTAGACAATGAGGTGTTAGGGGAGGAGGCACGACACCTCCAGTATGTAACATCCCGCTCTGGCACACTTACCAACTTATTCTTTGAGGACACTGATCTGGATTTTTATGATGATAAAACTTTTTCCTTCATTATGATGCGTTAAGTTATATGACAGGATGTTTTTACTACCTTGATGTAGACAGGTGCTGCTGACTTAGTTTCATTGAGTGTGCAGGGTTTCGAACCTTGAGGATGCAGAGGCATCGGTGGAACTCCCTTGGACTCCGAATTGAGTCAGGGAGTGGGCTATTTGGGTTGTTTCACTTACGGTGATATTTTTTTGTTTTGATGATATGCTATTGATTTTATGATATGCTGTTGAAATGATCTGACATGATGGTTGATGATGCAGGCTGACGATAGCTTGCCGACCAGACTCACATATGGAGTAAAGGGGCCACACACGAGTTCCAGAGAGATTGAGGGAGAGG
>JZKD02S2155374.1:355372-408653 GCA_000966675.3 Picea glauca
TTAACAATTTCATAATAGGGAAAGCCTTTAAAACCTGTAAGGGAATTTAGGGACACCTAGGAGTGATTCTAGGAGTAACTCTAGGTGGGTGAGGGAAATAAGATAATTAATTAATCAAAGAAATTAAATAATGGAGGAATGAAGGGGATGGGTGACACTTGTACGGAGAAGAATTTTTAGGAATTAATTTTAAAACTTTAATTAAATAAGATTTTAGGAAAGAAAGGAAGTTCGAAACTCTATAAGATGAAGGAAGGAGGAGGATGAAGGATTGTCTTCTGTTTGCATAATGTTACGCTACAGAAATATCTACTTGTCTAATTTACTTGTGGGAGTTTCGATACCCAGCTCGGAGAGGAGTGGTAGCTTAGCCTTGCGATGCGAGCTGGGAGCTAGGCGAAATCTCTGGTTAGTGTGTGTGGCCCCTTTGTGGCTCGGGGGGCTAAGGGGGAAGAAGAGGACCCCTAGAATTGGCTGGGAGGTACTGGTGAAGTCTCGATGGTCGGCAAGCGAGAGTTGCACGGAGCACGTGGGACGTCATTCAGAGCGGGCGATCAAGCAATTGTACGCTCTCTTCATTTTTGTATGGTAGAATGTATTAGGATTTATGCTTGGATCTATTTATTTAATGGAAAAGAAAAATGACGTTCTTTTTGAATTTTATGACTAAAACTTTCCTTAGCCTAGCTTGATGGTTGTTGACTCCAATGGCCTTCATTGTCCCACATGTATTGATCACCTGGTTGTGAATGATTGTGTATTTCTTGGTTGTTTGCCTTTCATCCTTAGCTCCTCAGTCCTCGCTTGAGCAGTTGGCCAGGAGCCTAATCTACGATCATCGCCTTAGCGTTAAAAGACCTATGGATCTCAACGCCGTTATTTTTTGTTCGAGGATGACGAGCGAAGGACACACCTGTTAGTCATCTACCCTTGATGTTGTCCTTAGCTGAAGGTGCACCTTGCACCCCGATGCATTCAATTAACCCTGCACTATGACTGCAGGTGAAGTTTACCCTTAAACTCATCTTGTTATATTTTTCATTGTCTCATTTTACCTCGTCTTTATTGGTGGATCAAGCTTGACCCAACGTTGTTCATGAAAAAAAAAAAATTAAGTCGACATGTAATGGTATCCTAGCAATGCACAAAAATCCCTTCGGGTCGGCAATTTTTCTTGGCCTGTGGTTGAGTTTTTATTGTTTTATTTATGATAAATCGAGTTACTATTCCCCATTGGCATTGAATTATGTGTCGACTGAGTAATAATTCCTCTGCATTTTAGCTTGGTGTTTTGACTGTGTAATTGATTTCCCTCGAAACTTTTTAAAATTTAATTGGGACTGTAGCCGGCTACTTACCACGAATTCAAAGGTGGTGTGTTCTCTGCCGCCGTCTGCGTGGGGTCACATTGAGGATATTCACCTTCCCTTCAGTCTCCACCATTTATTTCTTTTACCAACAAATTTTTTTACCACCAGTTGACCCCGATTTTCTGTACTGTTACACAGATTTAAATTTTACTATGGTTGTCTTGATGTCCACGTTTTTTCTGGAGGTGGCATATTGGTAGGACTGTGTTTCTGTTGTTGGAATTCACTGCCTAATCACCTTTTTTCTCATTCATTGGTTTAAATAATTGTCTTTGTAATAATACACCTACAACCATCCCTTCGACTTGCTCATCACAACAACACTATTATGAATTTATGATCGCTGGTTGGGTTTCCTTCGTCGATTAATAGTCTGATGGGATCACCTGGTGTGTTTTGTTCTACTGAGTAACCACACACTACAGAAGGTTGGCATTAATTGCTCCCTAATTAAGTCACTGGTGGCATCGATTTTCTTTTTAATTAAGTCATGGGTGGAACCCAAATCCCAATCAACCTTTTGTTGATCGTTGGCATGGGAAATACCTTGGGCTCCATCTAAATCGCTGAGTAATACTCATATGCCATTGTCCCCTCTATTCTGTGACAGTCAAATGCATAAACACACATGGTTTGGGAATTTTATCATCAACCATCACTTTTCTACACGTAATAACATTGTTCGCACCCTGTTACACCCAGTCCTTGATAGTACTCTTGGATATTTATTTGTTGGCCTTTGCGTAGCGAATTATCTGGAGGCATCCATTTAATGTAATAGTGTTTACCCTTGGTGTGCCCACAACTTTAGCATTATTCCCATCATGTTTTACACAACCAAGTTACCACCATCCAATGCCAACTTAATGCATTTGTAACAGACTGAGGCGTAATGTGGGACTGTGGATTTATATTATTAAAATTCTTGATGTAGATCGCGACTGGTATTCAAGCTTGATCATGTTTAAATTGTAGACTAATAGTAATTTCATATGGCGTGACTGTGTATGTTGAATTTGATTGCAACGATACCATTTTTCTTCTCAAACCGTAAATTACCGTTGTCTTAGTCTGTGATTACCAATCATTCCATTT
The DNA here is from genome assembly GCA_000966675.3 of Picea glauca. Lineage (NCBI taxonomy): Eukaryota > Viridiplantae > Streptophyta > Pinopsida > Pinales > Pinaceae > Picea > Picea glauca. Next base: position 357,838 of record JZKD02S2155374.1, read on the forward strand.
TACAGCAATCTGCGCCTTGTGTTTCCGAGCAGTAGTTTAAACCATCGCGTTGATAATGGTGGATTAACCCATTCCTGTCATAATCATTGCTAAGTTGGATTAACCTATTATGCCGTAAATAGGTATCAGGATATGGGTAAAATTTCCTTATGCGCAGGTTAAACCTTTCCTCACGAATTTCCTGGTGAATTGAATTTCTTATCTTAACTCCCAGGCTTCAATTACCAATTATTGTCTTCACCTATTAATGGACCAATAAGTAATTACTGATTATTGTCTTCCATTACTAATTATAAAAAGTAGTTGAAAAAGGAATGTTTCTTTTTATTTATTTAATTTAGAGATGAAAATGAATGTTTATGAAAATAGTACGTTCAGTTGAAAAAGATGATTCCTAAATGGTGAGTCTTAGTTGTTTAAATAAGGGATTTATTTATTAAAGAGAAATTGGTTAAAAAGGGTTGGGACAATAAGTTACACTTTAGAATTTTTCCACTCACCTTGTAATCAATTAAGAACTGATTTCCTTCTCTTAATAATAGCTTCTCCTAGAAGTAATTGATTAAACCTTCTCACTTTTTGTTAGCACTTTTACTACTTACATATTCAAGAGGAATTCCAAGGAATAATGCCAAGGACTCCCTTGCGTATTGATGATTCTCTTAGGAACTACATTGAGAAAAGGCTTAGCTCATTTTCAAGGCTTAACAAGAATTGATTTTAGTGATTCTACCATGTTACTTATGTTAATCATTCATGAGAAATTATATTATGACTTGGTACCATTGTTTATAAATTGTTAAACACTTAATTTAGATCGATTCTTAATGCTAAATTAAATTAACATGTCGACTTATTTGCAATTATTAAATGATTTCAATGCTAACATAAAGTTGTAATCGGCAAATTGAATTGTAACCTACTATCAAATTGTAAATCTATGATAAACTTAGACTGGTTCAGTGATCTGTAATTAACATCAATTTAGATCATAGATATTGACCATTTAGCTAGGAATAATGGTTGGGTAGTTGATGAGGTCATTTTTAGCTTGCGTTTCCCATTGAGGATTGTTGTTCATTATAATTAATGTTTGTTCTTGGTTGGTAAACCTTCAGTGTGCTTGGTCTACTTGTGTCGGGGGGTAAATTGTAGACACCTCCTTGTTCCTCAGAACAGTCGCTAGGCCTGAGACCTCAAATGGTCAAAATCGATGGGAGCTTGGGCTTGAGCATTGCTTATGTGTCTTGGAGGTCCTAACCATTGCAGGGTAGGATGGGCGGGTAGTCATTCTTTCTTCGTCGGTGGATTATCGTACATTGCTTCCAGGTGCTTGATGTGCTTCTTAGGTCGTTATGTTGTTGTCACGTGAGTTGCATGTGTCATGTTCTTCATCATGTTGTGATGTAGAGTATAATGTCTTTATTACCCTTCAACACACATAGACACAAAGAAAAAAAAAATCATGCACTTGTTATGAGAGGCTTGTTGTCATAACTAAACGGGAGGGTTGTTACAGCTTTTCCATTGCCAGAATACCAAATATAAAAGTGCAGATATGAAACCAAATCATTTTTCCATTTCCATAATACCAATACACAAATGCATACATGAAATCGATTCGTTTTTCCATTGCTAGAATACCAAATATAAAAATGCAGACAGAAAATCAAATCGTTTTTCCATTGCCAGAATACCAATAGACAACACAAACTATATCTTAACCAACAATAAAAACGCAAGGTCAAATGATCCATCAAGATATAAAAATGGGTAAATACGAGATAATGATGAGCTATAAGCATGCCAAGTTTAAGGAAACACTTTGCCAACAATCACATTTGGAGGGTTAAAAAAACGCATACAGGTGCAAGGCGAACCTTCAATCGAGGACCAACATCAAGGGTAGACGGCTAACAGGTGCATCCTTTGCTCATCATCCTCGCACAAAAAAGCAGGGCATTGAAATCCATAGGTCTATTAACACCGAGGTGACGACCGTAGATCAGGCTGCTGGCCGACTTCTCAGGTGAGGACTGGTGAGCTAGGGATGAACGAAAAACAACCACAAGGGTTACAACCAAAACACCACAAAGTGGCGAAGACATGCAGGGAAACGAAGGCCATGGGAGTCAATCAATCATTGATCTAGGCTAAGAAAAATTCCAGTCATCAATCTAGACAATCAGTTCACTTACCCAAATAAACATGCAGATCCAAGCATAAATCCTACAACAATCTACCATACCAAAAATGAAGAGAGTGTACCGTTGCTTGATTGCCCGCTCTGAGTGGACGTCTTGCGTGCTCCATGAAACTCCCACTTGTCGACTGACCACGCTTCATCGGTACCTCCCAGCCAATGCTAGGGGTACTCTTCTTCCTTCTTAGCCCCCCTAGCCTCAAAGGGGCCACACACACTATCCATAGATTCAATTAGCTCCCTTCTCACCTCGCAAGGCCGAGCTACTACTCCTCACCAAGCTGGGTATCCCAACTCCCACAAGCTAAGTCAGTCAAGTAGAGATTTCTGCAACGTAACATTATGCAAACAGAAGAGATCCTTCATCCTTCTCCTCCCTTCATTATATAGAGTTTCAAAGTCCCTTACTTTCCTAAAATCTCATTTAATTAAAATTTTAAAAATTAAATCCTAAAAATTCCTCCCCGTACAAGTGTTACAATCCCCTTCATTCCTCCACAAATTAATTTCTTTAATTAATTAATTTCCCTTATTTCCCTCACACACCTAGAGTCACTCCTAGAATCATTCCTAGGTGTCCCCAAATTCCCTTACAGATTTTAATGACTTTCCCCATTATCAATTTTCTAGTTCAATTTTAAATTAGAAAGTTCTTAATGGTAGATACCTTACTAAGTTTGACTTTCTTCTTTTTCCCTTGGGTTTCCCCTTTTTTCTTATGTTTCCCTCTTTTCCTAGTTTCCTAAATATTTTAGATTTCCCTCCTTCCCCTTTCCATTTAGGACTCAAATTGGCAGGTGTAGAAATTAACCCCCTTTTTCCTTTTTCCCTTTTTAGTTAATAAATTTAAATTATCATAAAAAAATAAAACAATTATCCCCCCCCCTCCTTTTTTTTTTACCCTAACATATTTTTATGAATTATTTAAATTGCTTACCCCCTTATTGTTACAAGATTTAATGAGGAGTATAATTATTATTTACGTTGTTTTTATTTATTTTATTTTTTTTAAATGGATAGATAAAATATTACCACTAGCATAATTTAGACTTAGACCTTAAATTTTCGTGTTGGGCAACATTTTATTAGGGAATTTGCTTTTAAAAATTCTTAACACATTATTCGTCCTAAGGCCATCTAGGTTCATTCATTTATCATCAACAATGCGTTGTGCCCTTCAAGACACACTAGATGCTCCAAGGGTGCCACTTGCCTTAATCTGTTTCCCTTACGTGACGTGCCCTTCAAGATGCACTACGTGCTCCAAGGGTGTCACTCGCCTCTTTCCATTTTTCTTGCGTGACGTTCCCTTTAGGACACACCACGTGCTCCAAGGGTACCACTTGGCTCTTGACTGACTTCGTAGACATCAAAAACACCTGGATTCAATACTCCTCCAGGTGAAATTGTGGGAGACTAAGGGACTCTAAGGAATAAGGCCCCGCCTTATTGCGTGCTCCTTAGAATCATCATGAGTGACTGTCGCAATCTGCCCTCACGGCATTGTGGGTCCTCTCGAACTAGGTAAATGTTAACCTATAGTTCGAGCCACAATGGGAGTGCTAGTATGTTGTGGTTGGGATGTTATCCACACCTCTCCCTCAACATTTCTAGTAGTCATGCATGACCCCTTTACTCCACATGTGAGTCTAGTCGGCAAGCTATTATCATCTTGCATCATCAATGAATCATGTCATAATATATCCATATCATATCATCTAATCAGATGCACTAATATCATAGTAAAACAATCAAACCCCAATGCTACACTCCCCGACTCAATCTGGAATCCAAGGGGTTCCATCGATTCCTCTGCATCCTCGAGGTCCAAAATCCTGCACACTCAGTAAAACCGAGTCAATAGAACCTGTCTATGTCAATGTAGTAAAACAACATGTCATCAACCCATAATGCCTCATAATCAAAATCAAATGTTTTAATAGCATAATAATCTGGATGACTTGCGAGAAAGTGTCCTCAAAGAATAAGTTCGCTCAGTGCACCAAAGCGGGATGTTACATACACCCCCTCTTGGTCTAAACTTCATCCCGATGTTTCACAGTATAAGTGCCGAAATAATGTGTATCACAGTATATTAATTCTAGCTATCAAACAAAAATGGAAACTGATGGCACATATCATATGTGTCCTCCAAGCTCGTCGAGTGCGTACTATAGTTGTCTCACTGGAACTTGACCTGATCTACAGTTCGATGTCGTAGCTGTCGAATGTGATGCTCCAAGATGTGGATCGACTCAGTCGTGAGCACCCCCTCGTCCAATACCTGTAAGGAACTCATGTCAATAACATGTGTAGTATCACTAATATAATGTCTCAAAACAGATACATGAAAAAAATCATGCATACACCTCAAAGAATCAGGCAAGGCTAGTCGATAGGCCACGGGCTCCTTTCTCTCCACAATCTCAAAAGGTCCCACAAACCTAGGAGAGAGTTTAGCTCCCTTTCCAAACTTGATCAAACTCTTATGTCGTTTAACCCGAAAGAAGACTCAATCGTCGACCTCGTAACTATGGTCGACATGGTGTGCATCGACATAACTCTTCTGTCGATCATGTGCTTCTTTAATCCTTTCTCTTATTGTTTTCATTTTCTCTTCCATTTCTTGTATTGCTTCTGGTCCCACTAGGACCCTATCCTCAAGCCGATCCCAACTCAAAGGAGTCTGACATGTTCATCCATAAAGAAACGTGAAAGGCGCCATGTTAATGGTGCTCTGGTAACTATTGTTATAAGCAAATTGCACTAGTGGAAAGAATTCTTCCCAAAGATTTTGTTGGTCCATTACGTACATGTGAAACATGTCTTCCAAGGTCTAGGTCATTTGTTTGGTCTACCCATCATTCTCCTGGTGATACGTCGTACTGAAATTAATTTGGGTTCCCAAGGCCTCTTGGAAACTCGTCCAAAATCATCTAGTAAACATCGATCCTCGATCGGATATAATCCTCTTAGGCACACCATGCAACCTCACAATCTCACTGATGAAAACTCTAGCTATGTTAGGTGCCTAATACATTGTACACATAAGAATAAAGTGAGCACTCTTCATCAGAGTGTCTACTACTACGAAAATCAAGTCATGTCTCCTTACCATCAGCGGAAATCTAACAATAAAATCCATCGAAATAAACTCCCATTTCGATTCTGGAATAGCGTGTGGCTGTAGTAATCCTACTGGGTGTCTATGTTCATCATTCACTTGCTGACATCCTAGACATATGGCCACATAGTTGACTATGTTTGCCTTCATTCCATTCTAGAAGAATAAGGGTTTAAGGTCTTCCCTCATCTTTGTGACTCTCGGGTGAGCCATGTAAATTTCTCTATGAGCCTTGCTTAGGATCAACATCCTCAACTCCTCATTCAGTGGTACGTAAATCCAATTTTTAAACCTCAATAAACCATCGCTATCAAACAAAAATCCTTCAAATCTTGGTACCATCATTGTGTTTTGTCCAATAAAACCCTCGACCTCTTTGTACCAGTCATCGTCACGTTGTAAAGTTAGAATCTTTTCACGTAGATTTGTCTGAAGAGGCAACACCAAAAAAATGCATGGTCTCTGACTCAGTGCATCTGCCACTTGGTTCACTGTTCCTTTTATGTAAGTAATCTCGAAGTCATACTCGCTAAGCAATTTCGACCAATGTCGTTGTCGCGCGTTCAGGTCGCTTTGCGTAAATATGTGTTGTAGTCCACAGTGGTCAATCTTTAGTTCAAATTTTCATCCAACAAGGTAGTGTCTCCAAACCTTCAAGGCATATATGATGGCTAACAACTCCAAATGGTGTGTCACATAGTTCTCCTCATGCCTTCTCAGTTTCCTCGAGATGTAAGCGATCACTCATCCATTTTTCATCAAGACTCTTCCTAAGCCTTCCTTGGATGCGTCAGTGCATACCAAGAAGTCTGCATCCAGGTCAGGGACCTTTAGTATCGATGTTGATGTCAACAACTCCTTGAGCCTCTGAAATTCTTCTGCGCATTTCTCGGTCTAAACAAACTTCTTATTTTTTTTCTACAATTCCATGATCGGATTTCCTATCTTCGAAAATCCCTCGACGAACCATCGATAGTATCCTGCTAAACCCATGAAGCTACGAAATTATAGGAAATTCATCGGTGTAGGCCATTCCATAATAGCCTCGACCTTTGCTGGATCCACGATAATTCCTTCGTCGGAGATGACATGCCCTAAGTAGTGAATCTTTGATTGATAAAATGAGCATTTGGACAATTTCCTATACAATTTGTGCTCTCGCAGACACTGTAGTACAAGGTGCAAGTGCTCATCATGATCCTTCGTCATCCAAGAGTAAATCAAAATATCGTCAATGAATACTTGGATGAACTTGTCCAAGTACTCGCGGAACACCCCATTCCTTAAACTCATAAATACCCCTAGGGCGTTTGTCAGTCAAAATGGTAAAATAGTAAACTCATAATGTCTAAACCTCATCTTAAAGGTGGTGTTAGGGACATCATCCTCCTTGATCCGTAACTGGTGATACCCTGATCGCAAATCGATCTTTCAGAACACTATTGCGCCCTTCATTTGATCGAACAGATCATCAATCCTTGGCAATGGATACTGATTCTTGATCGTTGGATTATTCAACTAACGATAGTCAATGCAGAGCCTCCATGACCCATACTTATTTCGTATGAAAATAATAGGTGCACCCCATGGTGACACACTAGGACATATCAGTCCCAGGTCCAACAATTCCTTCAGTAGCATTCTCAACACCTGTAACTCCGAGGTTGACATCCGATAAGGTGTTCTAGCTATCGGTTCAGTTCCCAGTTTTAGGTCTATAGTAAATTCCAATTACCTCTCTGGTGGCATCCCAGGTAATTCCTCCAGAAATACGTCCGCAAACTCTCTCACCACCGAAAGTTATTCTAAACATTTCGCTATTCCCTTCTCGTTTAACGCAAGGATCGCATAAAGCTTGCACCCCTTGCGCATGCTCTTTCGTAGCTGGAAGGAAGAGATGAACCTTAGGGAAACTCCCTGGTTCTGTCCTACAATCACATGTCTCTGTCCCGTGTCATTGACCAATCTCAATCATTTCATCTTACAGTTGAGTATTGACTCATGTGATTCCAACCAGTCCATACCAATAACTACATCATAAGATCCTAGGATCGTGACGTACAGTTTGGCCCTTGTGACAAACTCTCCTAGGTTAAGGATACAACCTGTAACCTTTCCTCTAGCCTTTTGTTTGGCTACCGAGGCAATCTCTATGAAGCTAAACTCATCCTGTGTGACTGCCTTTACCTTAATCCTTTTTAGCGCTACACCAGAAATGAAACTCTCAGTAGCACCGAGATCTATCAAAATACTAAGTGTCTGGTTAGCGACGATACCTGTGATAATGAGCACAGTCGACTGATGTTCTTCCTGGCAGTTATTCACCGCTGCATGAATTTGATGGGCCTTGCCCAAATCTCCCATGGTAGTGGGACCGGCTGATCCAGATGCTCTAGTCCTCTCCACAGGGCAGTCGTGTTGGTAGTGTGGCTCCCCACATGTCCAACACCCCTTCTTTGGCCTAGTAGTCCTGGTACCCGAACTAGAAGAGGATAGCCCACCGACCTGGAATCCTGGTCTGTTCTGCTGAACATGCCTAAACTATTGTTGCTTCGGTCGATGTTGTTGTTGATGCTGTGGTCCCCGATAAGGTGTCCGTTGCTGAGGCGTTGGTCGCCGAGGTGTAGTGAAAATGGATCCCCTCTGGAAGCCTTGATATCCCGGTGTATGTCTGGTTGGTGTCTGATGCTACTATGCACCATATGACACCTTCCCTGCTGGTCTCGCTGGAGTCCTGCTCTGACACCCGCCGATAAGCTCCTCCTTCACTATGAGGGACTTCTGGATGGCATCATGCAATGTTTGAGGCATCAAAATCCTAACCTTTGCATGTAATATGCGACTAAGGTCGAACATGAACCTATTGACCTTAAGTTTCTCCATGTTAAGATGTGGAGCATACTGGAGCAGCTCCATAAAACAGGCCTCGTACTCGGGCACCATACAGTCGCCCTGTCATAAGGCTTTGAACGTGTTAAGTTGATGCTCAATGAATTCCTCTGATAAGTACCTCTCTCGGAACCGTTCCTCGAACAGTTCCCATGACACGTCTTCAACGGCCATGTTCAGTTGTGGTAGGAGCGTCTTCCACCATAGAAGAGCACTCCCCTTCAGTTGAAAGACCACCATGAGGACCTTCATGTTGGAGGTATAATCGCAAAGTGAAAAACACATTGCCATATTCTCCAACCATGCCTTGACGATTGCGTTTTCTAGGGAACCAAAGAACTCCATAAATTTGACCTTCTCGAGCTCCCAATGAGTGCTACCAATACTAATTTCAGCACACGGTGGACCCTTAGGGGGTGCCAATGCTCTAGCCTCATCTTGGTCCAAATGACTGATCAGTGCCTCATAAATGCACTGAAAATATCTCATCATTCCGACCACATCATCAACTGCTATCTGCTCCTGCCCGACAACTTGTTCGTCTCTATAGGGGTTAGACCCCTTAGGCGTTGTTGTTACTGGAGGCGTCGCACCTTCTACCGTAGCACCCCATCGTCTGCCTCTATAGTGTCCTCTAACCATGATTACTTGCATGAATACAAGTCAACTCAATTAGCAACATTATAGTCAAATCATATCAAGGAAAGTCATAGCAATCCTAAGTCGTGGGTTGAACCCGCTCTAATACCATATGTAACAACCACATTGATGCGGCCATGGGCGAAGCCAATTTTTTTTTTTTTTTTTCAATAATTAAGGGCATGAAGGAAATGACAACAAAGGTTTGACCACACCCCATACAACGAACAAAAGAATGCAACCCAGGTAACAAGCAACTGCGACATCACACACAGACACAAGGGAAATCAAGCAAATAGGCAAAAAAAACCAGGAGTAACGACCAACCGCCCAACGCAACAAGACATGCCTACAAGCTTAAGGGGAAACTTCCCCTTCCCGACATAATGACGTTGATGAACAAGACTAAACCCTCAAGGCACATGAACCAATGCATGCACCCAAGTCAACATGTGATTCTCAACCATGCTCACATGGTAGGCACTGACTCCGACCAAGATATCATTATTTTCTAACCCATAGGGTGCACCATGATCCCCACATCAGGAATCATGTCGTCCCCAGAAGAGAGGCGTGACAATATCCCTGGGGAAAAACAAAAAGGGACCAAGGCTCAAGAAAACTCTGACGCACTAGGAACCAAATACTAACTGGGAGACTATACCTACCCCCCACACAAAGGGTCGACGATACACTAAGGAACAAAGGCAAGGGTGACACCATCCCACACGACATCGTCCCCGATCCCACCAAACACCCAGGCTAACTGGTCCATGACTACATTCTAAATTAACATGGGTTCCATTATAACAGGGCACGTCAAGTTACAACTAATCATTAATGCACCCGCTAACTTAACGTTAAAACAATCAATTTAACAAGCCTAAGTAATCAACACTAGAACTATAATCATAAATACAATCTAACCTCAATTATAATCAATTTAGCAAGTCTAAAATTTGCAATCTAGTCTTTACTCAACATACTAATTTAATCATTATTACAACCTAAAAGGGCTATTCTATATTAATCCACATCCCCATCCAACTAGCCATTAACTTAAATAACAACATTAACAAATTAAAGTAGAACGCTACCATTATATCCCTTATGAACAATTTAAACCTCAACATGTAGTCTAACTATATTGTCTGGACTAACAATACTAGCCGTAAATTAACACTGAGAAGGAAACTACTAACTATTAACACTATAGGAGCAATTCAACAAGGAAATTAACATAGCAGTTACATAAAAATTAATATAGCAGTTAACTAGGTAATTGATATAAGGATTAGCATAACAATTAATTTATCAATTTACATGATTGTTAACATAACAATGACAACGCAATAACAAGGCGATTCACCTAACTATTAACCATTTAACTCGCGGTGTCACTTAATCATTAAGGATGAATCTGTTGACCATTGATAATGCTCTAGCAATTGTTTTGGCAATTAATAAGGAAAATATTATAGCATTTAACATTGCAATTAACATGGCAATTAACATGGAAATTAACAGCAAAAGTAAATTGTCGACCATTAACCCTGTTGTAGAGATTGTTCTGGCATTTAATATGACAATTACATAACAACGAATCTATCAATAACAAGGCAACCTACTTAACTATTTAACCATTTAATTCGCTGAGGCATTTAGACAATAAGAATGAATCCGTTGACCACTTAACTCACTGTAGCAAAATCAGCAAAAACGCAGTGCACCAATGGTGGCCAATCGTGCCCAGCCGACAACAACTCAACAATTAAAGACAAACGTATCCAATCAACATCAACACAATCCATCACTCAAGGGAAAACATAGTCATAGTTTAAAGGCAGAATAATGGTCATTACTGCAAGTCAGTTATGAATTGAATGGCTAAAAAAGGGGTGGGTGATTTCAATAGCTACACAGTGAATTTTTAGTTATCAAACTATGGTCATTCCAGCAAGTAAATTTATGAATTGAATAGATAAAAACATGGCCAAATTCAGCATGCACACAGCCAATTTTTAATTATCCAAAACCGTGGTCATTCCAGCAAGTATATTTATGAATTGAAAAGATAAAAACGGGGGCAAATTCAGCATGCACACAACCAATTTTTAATTACCCAAAACCGTGGTCATTCCAGCAAGTATATTTATGAATTGAAAAGCTAAAAACGTGGGTGAATTCAACATGCACACAGTCAATTTTTAATTACCCAAACCCTGGACATTCCAGCAAGTAAATTCATGAATTGAAAAGCTAAACACGTGGGCGAATTCAGCAGCCACTCAACATACGGGTTTTTTTTAAGCAATTTGTGGGCGTGCTAACAGCCACTCAACATACGTTTTTTTAAGAAAGTTGTGGGCATGTTCGCAGCCACTCAAGAAAACGGTTTGGAGCTAATTCATGGGTGGTCAAGTCTGGTAAAAAAATAAAAAGAACCTGTGTAAAGAAAAATGTGGTGATACATCTGTGGTAACAGTGCAGAAATAAAAGTCTGTCATAGTCAAATCGAGGGACTAAATTCTGGGTAGCAATTCGTGGGGGTATAACCGTGGCAACACTATGCAATTAAAAATCCATGACAGTCCAGTCGTGGGAATAAAATCTGAGTATTAATTTTGTGGTGATCCAAATCGTGGTAACAACAAGAAACACAGACACTGATAAATGTTTTCATTCGCTAGGGATAAAGAAATCGTTTTTCATTTGCATGGGGTACCCAAGAAAAAAATGCAGACAGGGATCAATAGATAAAAACATTTTTCCATTCCAGGATACCAATACACAAATGCAAACTTGAAATCAATTTGTTTTTTCATTGCCAGAATACCAAATATAAAAGTGCAGACAGGAAACCAAATCATTTTTCCATTGCCAAAATGCCAATGCACAAATGCAGACATGAAATCAATTTGTTTTTCCATTGCCAAAATACCAAATATAAAAGTGCAGACAGGAAACCAAATCATTTTTCCATTGCCAAAATGCCAATACACAAATGCAGACATGAAATCAATTCGTTTTTCCATTTCCAGAATACCAAATATAAAAATGCAGATAGGAAATCAAATCGTTTTTCCATTTCCAGAATACCAATACACAATGCATATTATATCTTAACCAAGAATAAAAATGCAGGGTCAAATGATCCATCAAGATATAAAAATGGGGTAAAAATGAGATAACGACGAGCTATAAGCATGTCGAGCTTAAGGAAAAACTTTGCCAACAATCACATTTGCAGGGTTAAAAAAACACATCTGGGCGCAAGACGAACTTTTAGCCAAGGACCAACATCAAGGGTAGACGACTAACAGGAGTGTACTTCGCTCACCATCCTCGCACAGAAAAGAAGGGTGTTGAGATCCATAGGTCTATTAACACTGAGGTGACGACCATAGATCAGGCTCATGGCTGACTGCTTAAGCGAGGACTGGTGAGCTAGGGATGAAGGCAAAATAACCACAAGGGTCATAATCAAAACACTACAAGGTGGTCAAGACATGCAGGGAAACGAAGGCCATGGGATTCAATCAATCATCAATCTAAGCTAATAAAAATTGCAGTCATTAATCTAGACAATCAGTTCACTTACCCAAATAAACATGCAGATCCAAGCATAAATCCTACAACAATCTACCATACCAAAAATGAAGAGAGCGTATTGTTGCCTAATAACCCGATCTGAGTGGATGTCCTATGCTCTCTGTGCAACTCCCGCTTGTCAGTCGACGAGACTTCACCGGTACCTCCCATCCAATGCTAGGGGTACTCTTCTTCCCCCTTAACCCCTCGAGCCACAAATGGGGCCACACACACTATCTAGAGATTCAACTAGCTCCCCGCTCGCCTCACAAGGCTGAGCTACCACTCCTCACCGAACTAGGTATCCTAACTCCCACAAGCTAAGTCAATCAAGTAGAGATTTCTGCAGTGTAATGTTACGCAAACAGAAGAGATCCTTTATCCTTCTCTTCCCTTCATTATATAGAGTTTTGAAGTCTCTTACTTTCCTAAAATCTCATTTAATTAAAGTTTTAAAAATTAAATCCTAAAAATTCCTCCCCATACAAGTGTCACCCATCCCCTTCATTCCTCCACAAATTAATTTCTTTAATTAATTAATTTCTCTTATTTCCCTCACCAACCTAGAGTCACTCCTAGAATCCCTCCTTGGTGTCCGCAAATTATCTTACAGCTTTTAATGACTTTCCCCATTATCAATTTGCTAGTTCAGTTTTAAATTAGAAAGTTGTTAATGGTAGATACCTTACTAAGTTTGACTTTCTGCTTTTTCCCTTGGGTTTCCCCTTTTTTCTTATGTTTCCCTCTTTTCTTAATTTCCTAAATATTTTAGATTTCCCTCCTTCCCCTTTTCATTTAGGACTCAAATTGGTAGGTGTAGAAATTAACCCCCTTTTTCCTTTTTCCCTCTTTTAGTTAATAAAGTTAAATTATCATAAAAAAATAAAACAATTATTCTCCCCCCCCCCTTTTTAACCCTAACAGATTTTTATGAATTATTTAAATTGCTTTCCCCCTTACTATTACAAGATTTAACGAGGAGTATAATTATTATTTACGTTGTTTTGATTTTTTTTTTTTTTAAATGGATAGATAAAATTTTACCACTAGCATAATTTAGACTTATTCCTTAAATTTTCATGTTGGGCGACAATTTTATTAGGGAATTTGTTTTTAAAAATTCTTAACACGTTATTCGTCCTAAGACCATCTAGGTTCATTCATTTATCATCAACAACGCGACGTGCCCTTCGGGACACACTAGGTGCTCCAAGGGTGCCACTCGCTTTAATCTGTTTCCCTTGTGCGACGTGCCCTTCAGGACGCACTACGTGCTCCAAGGGTGCCACTCACCTCTTTCCACTTTTCTTGCGCGACGTGCCCTTCAGGACACACCATGTGCTCTAAGGTTGGCACTCGCCTCTTGACTGACTTGGTAGACATCAAAAAACCCTGGAGTCAATACTCCACCAGGTGAACTTGTGGGAGACTAAGGGCCTCTAAGGAATAAGGCCCCCGCTTTATTGCGCACCCCTTAGAATCATCATGAGTGACTGTCGCGGTCTGCCCTCACGGCATCGTGGGTCTTCTCGAACTAAGTAAATGTTAACCTACAGTTCAAGCCATGACGAGAGTGCTAGTAGGCTGTGGCAGGGCTACTGTCCACACCTCTCCCTCAACATCTCTGATAGTTTTGCGTTACCCCTTTACTCCACATGTGAGTCTGGTCGGCAAGCTATTGTCAGCCTGCATCATCAACGAATCATGCTAGAATATATCCATATCATGTCATCTAATCAGATGCACTAATATCACAGTAAAACAATCAAACCCCAATGGTACACTCCTCGACTCGATCCAGAGTTCAAGGGGTTCCATCAATGCCTCTGCATCCTCAAGGTCCAAAATCCTGCACACTCAGTAAAACCGAGTCAATAACACCTATCTATGTCAATGCAGTAAAACAACATGTCATCAACCCATAATGCCTCATAATCAAAATCAAATGTTTTAATAGCATAATAATATGGATGACTTGCGAGCAAGTGTCCTCAAAGAATAAGTTCGCTCAGTACGCCAGAACAAGATGTTACATAATGCATATGAATATATATTTATAATTTCATTTTATATATCAAAACTTAACAATATTTTTTTAATAAACTAAAAAATTTAGACTTTTATTTCATACAATTTTTCCAAAGTTTTTTTTTATAAACACGATTATACTTGAAAATTATTTAAAACCACTATATATATATTATTATTTTAAATATTGACTTCTTTAAAAATATATATATATACTATTAACTTTACATAAATTTATATTTTATGCAATAAAGAGATACATATCTTTTCTTATAAACAAAGTTAAATTTAAAAAATAATCATCAGGAAAAACTTTCATTTTTATTATTTTATTTAATAAATTAATATTATTATTTCAAATATATATTAATATCATTGTTAATCTATTTACATAATTTTTTATTAAAAAATTATAAATTTTATAAGTTTGCATATAATTAAAAATAATAAAATATCTTTAAATAATATCTTAATTTTCAAAAAAACATCACTTATCTATAAACTCACCCTTCCTCATTATTCTAATTTTATAATTTAAAAACAAATAATAATTATAAAAATTATACTATCCATATTATATTGAACTCACCCTTCCTCATTATTCTAATTTTATAATTTAAAAACAAATAATAATTATAAAAATTATACTATCCATATTATATTGATGTTTACTTTCTTATTTTTATTTTTATCATTTATAAATATTTTAAAAAAATCAATTATTTATATCAATAAATATTTTTATATAAATAAACAATCATTTATAAAAAGTTACTCGTCTCATCTTGAATTTATATTTCTCCACCCTATTTTATTTTAAAATTTTATAGACTATATAAAAAAATAAAAAATAAAAAATAAATAATTAAAAAACTATAAAATTTACCCATCAACCAACCGATTTTAGTTATTTCTTATATATTACATCATAATTTTTTGTCTTTTAAGTTAAACTGAATCGATGTTGCTCTAATCGTGAAACAGGACAAATGTGGCATAGTTTTCCAATTACGCTTTTATTTGCTTTTTAACGTCTCTAACAAAAATATCTGCTTTTGCATGGTTTCGTGTACATCTGGTATTTCTAGTTGACACTAGTTTTATTTTCTGTTTTCGGGCTGCCATATATGAACGCCAAGAAACTTCTAGAACTTGCAAGATTGGAGTTTAATATATTTCACTCCTTATAACAAGGGAAGTTAAAACATATCTCCGAGTGATGTGTTATGTATTTGAATTATATTTTTTTGGCACATAAATTTGGATGTGAATGGTTTAATGATATCCAATATTTGATAATGTAAAATCTATGAATTTGTAAATATATGGTGGAAAGATTCAAGTTTCTCTAAATTGATCTTTGTTCGGCATCGTCACATGGAATATTACACTTTGGTCTCTTGCATTTCCATTGATCCTAAACATTCAACATTCAGATTCGGCTTTGCCAAAATTTGTCATCTTGGCACGGTTTTGGATGATATCTACGACACCTTCGGAACGATGAACGAGCTCGAGCTCTTTAGAGCAGTAGTTAAGAGGTGGTACATGTACGGA
Source organism: Picea glauca (assembly GCA_000966675.3). Lineage (NCBI taxonomy): Eukaryota > Viridiplantae > Streptophyta > Pinopsida > Pinales > Pinaceae > Picea > Picea glauca. The sequence continues at coordinate 373,869 of JZKD02S2155374.1, forward strand.
ATGAAGTTTAGAAGAATATTTTCTTGCTTCTATAATGCCTCTGCAGCAACCAACCAATTTGACCAAAATTTGTGCTTATAATTGCATATGATCAGATGGGATCCATCCACGAGAGAGTGGCTTCCAAATTATATGAAAGGAGTGTACATGATGCTTTACAATACTGTAAATGAAATTGCATGAGAGGCAGTGAAGTCTCAAGGCCAAGACACGATCGACGATGCTCGACAAGATGCATGGACAATAAGGATTCATACACATATTTTTTCTGTATGTACAATAAGGAGAAAGAAGTGGAGTGGATTTCCAGTGGTTGTCTGTCGACATTTGAGGAGTACTACGAGAACGACAAAGTTATTTTTGGTTATCCCCTATCCAACTTGCAACCCATCCTCACGTTGGAAATTCCTCTTCCTCACCTCATCCTTTAGGAAATTGACTTTCCATGGAGGTTCAGTAGCTTGGAATGTGGCATCCTTCGACTTAAAGATGACACTCACTCTTACGAGGTACAAGGTATGACCTATACAAACCAAATGTAAATGGAACAAGTTTTTCATTGCATTGTGTGATTGGATATCATTGATGATGTTGACATTGGCATGGCGAATGCAGGAGGACAGAGCCCGTGTAGAAGAAGATTTGTGTATATCATGTTCTTGTGGATCATTCTCTAACGATTGTGCTTCTGGATTCTTTGTTTCTAGCACTGAGATTTCCCATTTGTCCTCCCAGTCTTCCATATTTTGTCTAACCTCATCTCCTATCAACCTGTCTCTATTCATCAGCCATTGTTGATCCGAGTCCCTCTTAGCTTGGATATACATATGATGTCTTCCTTCTTTAAAACACACAATCTCTTTGTACGTTTCCAATACCTTCGGTAGTATGCGCAGTGTATCCTGAATTCTCTATTGAATTACCTCCTTGTAAACATAGAAAGTGAAAGAAATATTGTTATCCATCTGTCTTTCCTTGTGTGCAATATGACGTAAGTTCACATATCTTGTTGCTAAACATGGTTTTTCCGCAACTCCCATAAATTGAGTGTCTTCCGGCTCGCTCCAAGCCACTAATGCAATCAATATCAATAGCCATGCATAATGAAATTCTATTCCTTTATGTTGTGGCTCCTTGCAATCCATCAAGAACTGGTTTACGAGGAACGTCACCAAGTTTATTTATACTCATGTGACGTACTTCTCAGTTTCTACTAATACACCTATTGGTACTTGATCTTCGTAACATTTTCTCACTAGCTTACAGGCTAACACCTATGTCCCAAAAATTATGGTTTCATAATTGATGCTTGCTACATCCAATTCACATGCACCTCTAAATGTGCAAAACTTCTCCTTCATTCTCTTTGCGAAGGATTTCTCCTTAGATTTTTCCGTGAATAATGGAAATGGGTCTTCCCCTGCTAATGGTAGTCTGATGATTCATGCAATCAACTGTTTATATATAGACACTTCTCTTTCTAACCACATGAACCCCCCATGGACACAACTTAAAAACATCTTGATGCAAATGTTTATCTTTGTGCTCCTGCCAAAATGTTGTATCTCTAACAGATTAAGTCTTCCTATTTTCTCGAGCCCTACTGCCCACTCTTGTGGCTCTACTATAAATACCTGTGAATCCAGACTGAGATTTGTGTGCATGTACTTGTCTGTTGCTAACTATGGAAACTTCTTTATGTTTGCTAAGTCTTGGTCTACATACTTCAAATTTCCTATCGCGCCCAACATATCTTCCTCAATTATTACCCGCAATGGGATCTCTGGTTCGACAAGTTCATACTTCGGTTGAACCTTTGGTATCTTAACCTTCTTTGTCATCGGCTTCTTGGGTGGCACATAATCCTTTAGAAAGTTAACCATGATTGGCCTTATCGTTGATGCTTCTGAGGTTTCCTTAAATATACGTATCAATGTCTTCTTGGTGCATTGTTTTTTCTGTTTTTATGAGGCTTCTCCTATCTTCGGTGGTGCCATAACACTCTGAAACACACTCGACTCTCTCTGCAATGGACTTAACTTTCTTTGCAACACTGGCTCTCTCTAGCTTTTTTTTCTCTCAAATGTTCATGCAAAAATAACCTGTCTCTATTGACCCCTCGTCTACTTTCATAGCTTGTCACAAGTTGCTTCAATTCTTCTTCACACCAAATTTTTCAATATAATCCACTTGAATTCACATTCAATTCTTTCCCTAAATCTTCATTAACTTTTTATCCTCCAGAGTATCATACGGTAGATGTTTCAGCCTGTCAAAATCCTCTTGTCGGTTTTCCTTTATGACTACGTGTCTCCACTACCTTGTCGTCATGTTTGTTCTTTAATACTTGTCCCATCATGCATGTTATTTAATTATTTTCCCACCCTCTACACAAATATTTGTCGCAATTCAATCCTCCTTCATGCACACAATTTCGCCCTCTTTCTACATCATTGTGACATTTTTTGGCTTATTACCTTATGCATGAATTCAATATTCTTTCCTCAAATTATTTTATTTCTTTTCTTCTTTTATTTTTCTTTTTATAATACAAATACTATTATAAAAGTACTATAGTACACATTTTACACCCTTAGACTACTACGTGGAAGCACGACTCTCCCTATACAGTTTCAGCCAATTACCATTTACTAGTCCTTCCATGGGTTCCCCATTCAATTTCTCCAATTGAACATCACTCGCCTTTATCACAAACCTTATCATGTATGGGCCCAACCAATGCATTTGGAATTTCACAGGGTGCTACAAAAACTTGTTTTCATAAATCAAAACTAAGTCTCTTGTCTATATCTTCTTCTATTTAATGTTTTTGTCATGCTAGGATTTCTCACACGCTTTCTGACCTTGCTGGTGAATCTTGCAAAAAAATGGTCTTCCTCCAACTTTGACAGTCTCCTTCCTCTCGTGCCTGAATCAATAAGCTATGTCAATGCGACAATGCACATGCTTGGCACAATGAATTCCATAGGCATGACTACTTCCTTGCCATACACTAATCTGAATTATGTTTGTCCTATTCACTTATTACTTGTATTCTTGTACTCCCATAGAACTACTTGAATCGTCAAATCCTATTCATCTCGACTCACAATACATACCTTAGTCAATGAATTCTTTAGTATCTTCTTGAATGCTTCCACTTTTCCATTTTCCTGAGGATGGTAAGGTGTAATTTTATGGTGATGAAATTGTAATTCCTCTGTCAACAAAACAATCTTCTTATTCAAAAAAAGACTTCCATGATCACTCATAAGGATTATCGGACATCCAAACCTTGTCACCACATTTTCAAATAGAAATCATGCAATAGTCTTCATGTTTCAAGCTCTGACAGTTTGATCTACCCAAGAAGGCGATCTATTGGAGAAGGTGACCAAACAAACCATAGTCTAGCTTTTGACCAAAAAATCCTCAGGGGCACAAATCGGAACAGAGAGGCACCATTGGTTTGGGTTACCAAGCAATGGAGATCCAATGTTGGGATGATCTGAGAGTAGCCAAGAAGATGTGGCTATCTCGGTGTCAGTCTCGAGGATCAATGGGAGAAGCTCAGTGCAGCCATAGAGGAGGGCACACTTACTTCATCCCAGCAAAGGAAAAACCAGCAAGGGCACAAACCCCAAGTTGGTGCGCCCTCGTTTCTGCCTCAGAAACTTGCAGGAAAATTATTTTATCCCTGAGAGATTGGCTAGCTAACAAAGTAAGCTGACTCTCAGAGGTGGAATGATGGAAAAACGAGAAACTAGGATGCATCCATGAATAAAGGCACAATGGATAACCCTGAGAACCCCCAAAAATGAAAATGCAACAAACGTGAAATGTAAACTCAGAAAACAAAAATCAAATGAGAATCATCGCTTCAGGAAAAATATATGAATGCTTTATTTGAGTCTCGATTCACCTTATATACAGAGGCAACCATTTATTTACATGTTCTTAATTAAATAACATCAAAAGGTGAAAATGGGTCATGCCTAGGTGGTTGACTTGTGCGCCCCAAGTGGGCATTCCCCTAGGTGGCCTCCTTGGCCCAAGTCCTCTATGTTTAGATCTAGAAGCATCCTGGCTTCCATGAGAAGGTGAGTAAACTTGTTGTGCAATACTTCAGGTGTGATCCACTTTGCCTGAGATAGAGTTTGGCTTTGGCCAACTACCAGATATGAAGTGTATGTCTGGTGGCTTGTAGAGAGAGTCTAAGTGTCGAGTAGAGTGTTTTTGGCCAATGGGAGTTGGAAATTCAAAATGTTGTCCACTGGATGAGTAATGATGATTGGTTCTTCCAAGAGGGGAGGATCAAACAAATTTAAGTGATTTACATTAATAACATTGTGGATTCCCAGTTGTGGTGGCAAATCCAACCTCTAAGCATTTTCTCCAATCTTGTCGAGGATGGTATACAAACTATATCTTATTGGCAGAAGCTTGTGATGGTGGCCATTGAAGTGCTTCTTATACAAGTGTAACCATACTTGATCCCTTGGTTGAAAGGACATGAAGGTCCCTTGTTTTTCATGGCATTGCTTGGCATGCTCTTGAGCTGCTTTAAGTGTTGTTGTTACTACAGTGTGGCGTTGTGCAATTTGTTGGAGAAATCGTTGTGCTGAGAGTTGTTCTTGTTGTTGATGGAAGGTACCTTGAGGATCCCAAGTGAATGGGATCTCGGTTCGATATGTTGGTTGGAAGCCCAAGAAGACTTCAAAAGGTGAAAACCCTGTAGAAGAATGTGGTGCCCTGTTGTAGCTATGTTGTAGAATGTGCAAGTAATTGTCCCATTGTTTGTTGTGCCCAAAGTGAGTTTGGAGAGCATGAACCAAGACCCTGTTGACAACCTCTGTTTGGCCATCCATTTGAGGATGGAATGCAGTAGAAAACTTGAGGTGGCACCCCAATAGTGCCCATATTGTCTTCCAAAATGTGTTGAGGAAGCAAGAACCTCTGTCTGATATGATAGTGCTTTGGAGGCCAAAATGGGGTCAGACATGTCGGAAGTAAAGTTTCGTTGTTTGCGTTGATGTAGTAGTCTTTGTGTATGGGACAAAAAGTGTCATTTTGTTGAAGTGGCATACCACTACCCAGATTGCATCATGTTGCTTTTGGGTTGTTGGAAGTCCATTGAGGAAGTCCATTGAGATTGACTCTCAAGGGCGATAAGGAAGAGGCAATGGTTGATATAACCCATGTTTCCAGTTGGATGGCTTGGATTGTGAGAATAATGCACAGGATATGATAAATTTTTCAACTTGAGGCTGCATGGCAGGACAATGGAAATGGTGTTGTAGATGTTGGATTGTATTTGTGGTAGCAAATTGACCCTTATAGGCTGAAGCATGCACCTCCCTGATGAGCAAGAGAAAGTCCTCTAAGTGTGGAACATATAACAAATTCAACTTATAGAGCCACCCATCCCAAATAGTGTAGTCTTGGAAGTGATTCTGATTGATCACTATGGGAGTTTGCAATGCCCCCCAAATATCTTGAAATTCAGGGTCAGTAGCATATTGATCCTTCCATGTGTCATAGGTAGCACAACACACTTCTAGAATTGAAAGAACTGGAGTGGGAGGCCGACTTAGCAAATGAGCCATATTATTAGAAGTGTCTTTCTTATATCTGATGACTAAGTGAAATTGATGAATATGGGAGGCCCATTTAAGGTGCCTTTGTTCCTGAATATTCGATTGAGAGTTGATGAAAATCAAAGGGTGGTGGTCTGTATGTAGAATTATTTCTTTACCCAACAAATAATTCCTCCATTGCTTGAGCGCTTGAACTAGACTATAAAATTCCTTGTCATAGGTGCTATAATTTTTCTTTGCCTTAGACATGGTTTCAGAGTGGTAAGTAATGGGGTGTCCACCCTGTTTAAGTATGACACCAATAGCATATTGTGAGGCATCAGACTCAATCTCAAAGCGTTGGGAGAGGTTCAGTAGGTTTAAGACAGGGGACGAGTAGAGGGCATCTTGGAGTTGAGAAAAGTGGCTAGTTTCTTCTTTAGTCCAGATAAATGTAGAAGAACTATTTGATAGCTGATACAAAGGACACGCAAGATGTGAAAAATAGAGAATGAAATTACGATAGAAATTTATGCCACCTAGAACAATTTTGAGCTCCCTAGCTGAAGAAGGTAGTGGTCATTGCTTCAATTCTTGGATGCAGGCTGGATCTGGTTGAATACCCTCTGAGATGACGGAAAATCCAAGATAGGGAACAAAATTCTAACTAAAATATGACTTCTTCACTTTGAGTTGTAACATGTGTTCTTGGAGAATTTGGAGAACTTGTCGGACATGTTGCATGTGAGTGTCCCATGTTCGACTGAAGATAAGAATTTCATCTAACTATATGAAAAAAAATCGACCCAAATGTGCCCTAAAGATGTCATTGATGAGCCTCATGAAAGTGGTTGGGGCATTGGTGAGGCCGAAGGGCATAACTTTCCACTCAAAAAGACCAAATTTGGTCTTGAAAGCTATTTTCCAAACATCATATGAGTTCATTCGAAATTGATGGTAGCCGACTGTCAAATCCAATTTAGTAAACCACTTAGCTCCTTGGAAGGTGTCGAGTAAATCCTCAATCTTGGGTAGGGGGTAACGGTTTTTTACTGTGGCTTTGTTCAAGGATCGGTAATTAGTGACAAGGTGCATTTATGAAGTATCTCTTTTAGGGATGAAAAATGTGGAAGAAGCACATGGAGGAGATGATGGTTGGATGTGGCCAGAGTTGATGGGGTCAGTCAATTGTCTTTACATTTCCTCTGTTACTGTTGGGGCCAACCAGTAAGTAGGGGCGTTAGGTAAAGAAGATATGGGGATGATATGAATGGAATGGTCAATGTGTCGGGAGTGGGGGAGTCCCTCCAGAGGTTGAAATACATCTGCAAAATCTTGGAGAAGGGGAGTCATTGTTTTAGGAATAGGGTGAGTGGTATTGTTTGGTGTTATTGGGCACACCAAATAGAGATATACACATTGGTTTAAATGTACATGCATGATTTTTTCTTTCGTAGCAGGGGGTTTGGGTGTTGTTGCGGTTAAGATATGAGTGTGACCTTCTTTGGCAAGTTTGTACTAGTAGGATTTGGCCATACAAATATCATTTCCTTGGGTTTGGTATGGGATACCTAGCATCAAATCTGAACAATCCAAGGGGGAGACATCACAAAGGACAGTATCCTTGAATTGGCCTATGGAAAAAGTTACCAGATGACGTTGAGAAACTAAGAGGCGGTGGCCATCCTTCTGGACCCATCTGAGATGATAGGGTTGTGGATGGGGAGTAGTAAAAAGATTAAGGAAAATGACAAGGTCTTGAGACACCGAATTATTCTTTCTTCCATTGTCCATAATCAGTAAAGCCAAGGAGTTTTTAATTTGGCAGTTATGAGTGAAGAGGGGTTGGTTGGAGGAGTTCAAATCTTCATGGGTCATTAGGATCAGCATGGGATCCACTTCTGTGGGATTGTCCAGAGGAACTTATTTGGTATATTCCATTTGGGGGCGTGCAATGAGCTCAGTCAGTAGGGTTTTGATGGTTTTTATATTTTGGAGGATTCGACAATATGATGAATTGTGTGAAGTAGTCTTGTGAAATGAGCACCAGGCTATCCTTGCATTTGTATTGGGTATGGGATTTTGAGCCCGAGGATGTGGAAAGCAGGCTGAAGGATTGGAGTTGGATGGTTGAGAGGTAGAGGGGTTGGTGTAGGTCCAAGACTGAGGAGTATGACCCCTAGGAGAAACTTTCCTTTCTATAGCCAAATCTCTCTGAAATGTTTTGTCTAAAGTTGGATTTTCAAACAGCTCTACTTCTCGACGGAACTAAATTAATAAACCAACAACAAAATTTGATATGAGTACCTCTTCCGGATTTGTAATATGAAGTAAGAGGTGCATGTTTCAGAAGAAGTCTATGTAGCCTTGCACTCCTTCTGAAGGGAGTTGTTGGAGTTGGTGCCATTTGATCCACAAGGATTGCACATAGCCGGGTGGGTAGAAGCAGTTTCTCAATGCCTTGGAAATTCGAGCCCAAGTTCTGATGGGTTTGGAAGTAGAGGATTCTGGAGAATCCCCAATCTCTATCACAAATGTGGTCTTCTCTTGCTCTGTATCCCACCAAGTTTGTGCAAGCCCTTCTAATTGTAAGGCTGCAATTTGGATCTTTATCTCCTCGATAAGGCATGGACATGTATTGAAATAGGTGGAGAGGCTATGGATCTAGGAATCCACAACTCCATTTGTTTGACCAATAAATTTGGGTAGTTGGATTCGAGTGTCCAACCAGAAGGGGTCTGGATTGATTTGTTGTTGCATTCTGAGCAACTCATTGAGGATAGAGGCAAGATATTGGATGGGATTTGAAGTGTTGGAATTTGAGTCTACTGCCAAGTGATATTTTTGTGGAAGCATTGTGAGGCCAACTAAAGATCAAGGCGCACCTATTTTTCTACATTGAAAAATGGGTCAGCCTCTGTTTTGTGAACAAAGGATGCAAAACCCTGAAGAAACAAAGTTGAACTCATCTAGAGGGAGAGATATGTATTGTTTTAGATATCTGGAACTCCTCTCTGTTGTAGTGGATTTTTGTGTGCCCTTGGGGCTATGAGATTTTCTTATCTTCTTTCATGAATATGTAAACCCTATAATGGGCGAAATCTGTACCATTTCATGAAAAACCCCAAAAACAATTTGGCTCAATCTTCAAGATCGAAAGATTTTCCATGGATCTTGAGGCTTTGATACCAATTGATCTACCCAATAAGGATATCTACTGGATAAGGTGAGAAAACAAACCATAGTCTGTCTTTTGACGAAAAACTCCTTAGGGGAGCAAATTGAAATAGGGGCGCACCATTGGTTTGGGTGACCAACAAATTGAGATCCAATGCCGAGATGATCTGAGAGCAGCAAAGAGGATGTGGCTATCTTGGTGTGAGTCTCAGGGATCAATGGGATAATCTCAGTGCATCCATAGAGGAGGGCACACTTACTTCATCCCAACAAAGGAAAAACCAACAAGGGCACAAACCCCAGGTTGGTCCACCCTCCTTTTTGCCTCAAAAACTTGCAGAAAAATGATTTTCTCCCTAAGATATTGGCTAGCTAATGGAGTAAGATCGCTCTTAGAGGTGGAAGCATGGAAAACAGAGAAACCAGGATGCATCCATGAAGAAAGGCACACTGGCTAACCCTGAGAACCCCTAAAAATGAAAATGCAACAAACGTGAAATGTAAACTCAGAATACAAAAATCAAATGAGACACATAGCTTGAGGAAAAAGATAAGAATTGTTTATTTGAGTCTCGTTTCGCCTTATATACTAAGGGAACCATTTATTTACATGTTCTTAATTAAATAACATCAAAAGGTGAAAATGGGTCACGCCTAGGTGGTTGACTTATGCACCCCAGGTTGGTGTTCCCCTAGGTGGCCTCTTTGCCCACAGGTTCTAATTTATCCCATATGATCAATTAAGATGTCTTGTTAATGATGTATTTCACTCTTGACCTTTTCATTGCTGGATTGATCAGTCCAACAAAATCAATTGCCCATTTATCAAATGATTGTAATGTCACTTGTGGTACTAAATGAATTTCCATGGACTATACACTTTGTAAGTCCAGGTGTATGAGTCTCTCATTCCAAATCAACTTTTATAATTAGTGTGAGAAACAAGGGCAGTTGGTTTAGTGTCAGGTTGAGTCATGTCATAGGATTTGTATAAAATGTTTTTCGGATCGAGAAGACTATTGGTGACGATCAAATTTCCTTTCTTCAAATCATTAACACAGAACCAATATGTCCAAAATTCCACAATCATCCCTTTTTGTGTTAGCTAAGAAACAAACAACATATTTGCACTGTGATTTGGCATTTTTAGACATCGACAATATTCTCATCTCACTAGATAACATCATCCTTACCAGCAATGTCCAAAGAAAAATCAACAACATAGATTTTCCTCTCCTTAGATTCATCCAACCACGTGAACAAGGAGTTCATTATCCATGTGATGAGTGCATCTAGAGTTAAATACCCATTTGTTTTGTGCAGAATGAGACAACAAGGCTTGAGAAGTTCTAACCTGGAAGGTGAAATTATCAACAAGTCAGTGTACAATGAACACATATACTTTAAGCTATTTGACCTTATCCTCTAAATTGTCTCTCTTCTTATAGCACAATTTCCAATCCAGATTAAGGGGCAAAAAAAATTGATTAATAGACTAAATACAATAAACACAGAAAAACATAGATATCTAGTAAACAATATCTTATATTAAATAAATGAAATAGGTTGAAACTGTAAAACTATAGAACTGAAACACTTGCTTGAATGGTCATATCTATCTATGAGAAGAGATGTGGCTGCTACCCAAATCCTTCTGAGGAGAATGATTACAATGAGGCTCTAGAGGCCTTTTTCATATTACTCATGAATTCCAAAACCCTAGACATTCAAAAACCTAACCCTAGAAGGTGAAACGCCAAAAGTCATATGGGCCCCTATGGGTAAGTTGGTACCTCAACTTCATGGGGTCGTAACTTTTGCATACAACCTCCGTTTCAGGCACGTGATAGTCTGTTGGAAAGGTCTTTTATAGAAATACACATTCCACTGTCAAACTCTGAATATGTCTACACTTTGACTGTGACGAGCCTAAAAAACATTGTTTAGGGATCCAAAACAACCCTGGAATTATAGCAAGATGTGTTGGCATGAAAACATACAAAATAAGCTAGTTGGATTAGGTGAGAGGCCACCAGTATCCACCTGGAATATGTGTAGGGATTCAGACAACCCTAGAAGTGTAGAATCCACAATTACAAAGAAGTACAAAAGAATGTGCTGAACTAAAAACATACAAGAGGAGCCAGTTGGAATAGGTGGGTGGCCACCAATATCCACCTAGATCAATCCTGCCCCCTTAGGAAGAAATGGTCTCCATTGCATTGAGTTCCCTCATCAGGTGAGGAAAATTCTACTAGATTTGGCCTGGGGTGAGCCACTTGCCTTGGTGGAGGTGTTTTCCTACCTTGACAACCCGATAAAGTTGGATCCTCTACTAGCAAGTTCCCTTGACCCGTGTGTCCACTATCTGATTAGTGGATGCTTGTTCCATGTAGTCAGAGTTGAGCTTTGTTGGTGTTATCTATTATGAGATCTCTGAGGTGTCCAATAATGGTGGAAAATATGGTCGAAGGAGGTCCACATGAACATTGGGTGCAGGCCAAGGAAGACTGGAGTGTTGAGTGGTGATAGTGTAAGGCCCATAGTGAAGTGGGCGGATGTTCCGATGGGGGTCTGTGAGATGATCCTTCTGAAAATGTAACTAGAATTTGTCTCCAACCTGAAATTGGTGCAGTACCCTCTATTGATCATGCCGTTGCTTGTACTTAGCATTGGATTTCTGCAAAATCTCATGGACCTGTTGGCGGCTGTCTTGAATCCGCTCAATGAATATGGTGGCTTTGTCAGTCTCAGACTGAACATGGGAAGATCCTGTCTGTGTGGTGGAAATAGGTAGTGAAACATCAATGGGTCCCAAGGTTTGGAATCCCAACCCCACCTGAAATGGGATATGGTCAGTGGAGCTATGGAGAGCCTTGTTGTAAATTTGTTGAACATAAGGGATACTCTCATCCCATGTATGTGGATGCTTAGATTTATACATGCGCAGGATGTGCACAATAATCCGATTGATGACCTCTATTTGGTAATCTGTTTGGGGGTGGAAAGAAGTAGATTTAGTGAGCTTGGTGTCCAACAGTGACCAAATACTAGACCAAAATGTGTTGAGGAACCTCTTGTCCTGGTCAGAGATGATGGTCTGTGGTATCCGAAAATGGACTCACACTCATTTGAAGAAGAGATTGGTAGTATCTTCCAGTGTGAGATTCTTCTTGTACGTTGTGAGGATGGCCATCTTTGAAAATAGATCAACGATCACAAATACATAGTCATTGCCTTTCTTGGTGGATGAAAGGCCAGACATGTAATCCATTGAGATGGATTCCCAAGGCTTCATGAGAGTAGGAAGAGGGGCGTGTAAGCCTTTCTTCTTGATTCTTGGATTTCGGATGGCACATGCAGTGAAATATATGATATACTTGCTAACATCCTATCGGAGTTTTGTCCAATAATGTTTTTTTTTTAAGAATGACCACATTTTTCTCCACACCAAAATGTCCTTCCATTTGACTATAGTGGGCTTCCCAAATCATATTTTCACACTCACTTGTAGGAACACATAGATGGCCCATATGGAACAATAGTTTGTCCTGAATGTGAAAATCGGTGACAGTCGAGCCTGTACAACAGAGCCGATAGGTGGTGGCGAAGTCCAGATCTTGTTGATAAAGTTGGGGCCACTCAGATACCTCATGTCCACAAGAATGGAGCACAGTGGTGAGGGAAGGAATGGGAGGTTGAATGAGGCAGTCAACGACATGATTTTAGATCCATGTATTATACTTGATTTTGAGATGGAACTACTAAAAGTAGGTGGACCACTTTTGATGGCAGTCGTTCTACAATTTCCCCTATGTCTATATGAACTACAGAGGCTTGTGATCAGTGTGGATGATCATCTCCTTCCCCATAATGTAATCTTTCCATTGACGACAGGCTTGTATGAAGGAATACATCTCTTTTTCATAGGTGGGGTATTTTTGAAAAATATCTAAGAGTGTTTGAATATGGTATGCCACCGGATGACTGTGGTGAGTGAGGACTGTGCCTACATCATAGTTAGATACATCAGTCTCAATATTGAACAATTTCTGTAGATCGGGCAAGGAGAGTATTGGAGATGAGAATAAGCGATCTTTTAGATCATCAAATTCTCGTTGTTGTTCCTTCCCCCACACAAATGTTTCCCTGCCACTGCCCTTGCTTACCTGGATGACGGCCCATGCAATATGGTAGAATCCCAACACGAACCATTGGTAGAAGTTGGTTAGTCCCAAGAAGATCCGAAGCTTGGTTAGTGTTGTCAACACTGGCCAGTCACAGATGACTTGGATATTAGATGGATCAACATGTACTCCATGCTCATCAACAATGTAGCCCAAGTATTAGACCGTGTTCATGCTAGAAGATCATTTTTCCAAGTTGGCATATAGCTTGTGTTGTTGAAGAGTCCTCAAAAACTGTTGAATATGATGCATGTGCTCCTCCCACATTCTGTTGAAGATGAGGATGTCATCCAAATCTACCACCACAAAAGAGTTGGTGAAGGGTATCAATACATCATCCATCAACCTCATGAAATTGGATGGTGAATTTGTTAATCCAAAGGGCATGACCAGCCAGTCAAAGTGACCTAATTTAGATTTAAAGGTTGTCTTCCATACATCCATTGGTTCAATTGGAACTTGGTTGCAGCCATACTTTAGGTCAATATTGTTGAATAAATTTCCCCCCTTGATTTGGTCAAGAAGGTCATCAATCCTGGGAATTGGGTATCGGTTCCAGACTGTGATTTTGTTTAAGGATTTGTAATCAATGCAGAGTCACAGAGTCTCATCCTTCTTCTACACCAGTACAATCGGGCTTCCACAAGGGGATGAGTTGGGTAAGATGTGCCCCTTTTTAAGAAGCTCTTGGATATCACACCAGATTTCGTCATTTTCCATTAGCGAGTGGAAATAGACTAGTCCATTAGGTAGAGGTGCATCGGGAGTCATATCAATTGGATGCTTGACTTGGCAGTGCATTGGTACCCTGATGGGTGAGGATAATATGTCTCTGTATTATTCCACAATGTTGTCCACTTTCTTCTATTGCAAAGAGAGGCTCTGGGTAGAGACCACAGATGTGGTGGAGACCTTCTACTTACTATGAGCACAGATCACAAAGAAGATGAACTTCCTGGTCTTTGAAATGACCTTACTGCACTACTTAGCAAGGATTAAAGAAACAGTGGTAGGTAGAACTACCTCTGATATCCTATACAATTCTCTATCCAAAGTAATAATAACACTGCAGGGTATAGACTCATACATGGCATGATGCTTCCACAAATATGGTTGTCCTAAAATAACATAACAAACTTCAAGGGGAGAAATATCACACAATACCTCATCTTTGAAAGGCTTGATGTCGTAGGGTAGACGACATTGTTGGCTAACACAAAGATCTCTTCCTGGGCAAAGCCAGCTGATGGTGTAGGGTTGTGGGTGCGATGTCATTAGCAGATCCAACTGCTTGATGACCTCTACTAAAATTAAGTTCTTCTGACTGTCGCTATCCACAATGAAATGAATTGGAGCCCAATTTACCCACATTTCTGAGTGAAAGAGGCGCTCCCCTTCCTCTGGTTCTTCTGGTTCTCTTGGTCAGACTTTGGTGGTGGCAAGAGTGGCATTGGGTTTAGCATCAATGATCCACTTCCCTCCTTTGGGATTTCATTTAGATTCAGAATCGGCCTCTGACTCAGAAGCTTTCATCTCGGCCATGAGTGACTTCTTGGAGCGACATTATTTAGTGTTGTGCCAAGGAATTTTATGGTACTCACACCATTTTCTCGTGTCCTTATTCATCTTCTCATTGCCCTTCTTGTGCTATGGCTTGGACTGGTTGTCTTGAGAGTGGCCATCTCTGTTTTGTCCCTTACTGTGTGGGTTGGGACCACTTTTTCCCTGCTTTAGCTGTGAGGAGTTTGTAGATCCAAATTCTCGCCTCTTCTTCTTAAATTAATGCTCGATCTTGAAAGAGTATCTATAAGACATACCCAATGAGGTGATGTCCATAAACTCAATTACTGTTTGGATGTATCTATGCAAACAATTATGGTATTTGAGCACTAGATATCGCTCAAAATATTTGATACCCAATTTGGTGCGCAGGGTGTGGAAAATATTGGTGAAATCTAGTACTTTCTAGTCCCTTTATTGACGTAGGGTGGTCTATCTAGTGTATTGGTCCTCATAGATTCCAATAGGGTAGTATTGTTCTTTAATGGCATCCCAGAAGGAATCCGATGTAAGGGAAATCACAAATATTTCAGATTCCTCTATGGCCCTTTGCTCAGAGTAAGTGTCCCACTGGTCCTTAACATGGGAGACGGCCTTGAGGAGTGAAAAAGTAATGTTTTCCCTATTGAAAAAATTGTGGACCGAAAAATACCCTTTGATCACATTCAACCATTTATCTATAGCATCTGCATCTATTAGTCCTTCAAATAATGGAATATCAAATTTTACCTATACCTTGAAGGGGGTTGCACGACTGCTTGATGAAGATGTTTCTCCTATGGGCAGCTGCCAAAGGATCTATGCAAAGTTGTCCATCATTTCGTTCCTTTGTCACACAAGGGATTCCTTGAGAATTTTTTTAAAAGGATCTCTTGCTCCATCATCTTTCTTTTCATCTCCCATGGGTTTTTGTCAGTCTCGGCGTGATATATATTGCAACAACTCTATTGGTTTGAGTCCCAAATTCTTATACCCATATCTTGTCGGGGACATGCATGAAGAAAAATAAATGAAGAGAAGAACGCTCTGATACCACTGATCCAGATTTAGGGGCAGAATGAAACTGATTAACATAATGAATGCAAAAAACAAAGAACAAAAAAAATATCCAGTGAATAATATCTTCTATTAAATAAATGAAATAGGCTAAAACTCTAAAACTGTAGAACTGAAACACTTGCTCGAATGGTGGTAGCTATCTTTGAGAAGATATGTGGCTTCTATAAGAATATGTTTGAGAAGAATGATTACAATGAGGCTCTAGAGGCCTTTTTGATATTAGTCATGAATTCCAAAACCCTAGACATTCAAAAACCTAACCCTAGAAGGTGAAACGCCAAAAGTCATGTGGGCCCCTATGGGTAAGTTGGTACCTCATTTTCTTGTGGTCGTAACTTTTTCATATGACCTCAATTTTAGGAGCATGATATCCCGTTGGAAAGGTCTTTCAGAAAACTACACATTCCATTGTCAAACCTTGACTATGTCTGCAGTTTGATTGTGACGATCCAAAAAAACAATGTTTACGGCTCCAAAATGGCCCTCGAAGTACAACAAGATGTGATGACATGAAAACATACAAAATAAGACATTTGTATTAGGTGATAGGCCACCAGTATCCACCTAGAATATGTTTAGGGCTTCAGACATCCCCAGAAGTGTAGAACCCACAATTACAACGAAGTACAAAAGAATGTGTTGAACTAAAAATCAATAAGAGGAGGAAGTTGGAATAGGTTGGTGGCCACCAATATCAACCTTGATCAATTTATCCACATTTACAGTTTTTCAACATTATTGTCATGGCTTATTTCCACTTCCATGGGATGCATCTATCTGTCCCTTAGGTTTCTGGCCGCAATATGCAGGTTTCTGTGTAGAGACATCAAATTGTACTTTATCCCTGGGATCCATCTTACTCTTTCCCTTCAGTAAGTGGTCTTGATGTTTACCACCAATATTTCCTTCTTCAATTATGTTGTTCTCTTGAATAATCAAAATACCATAGAAATATTCAAAGGTGTAATCCTACCATCTTCCTTGTGTGCTTTCTAGTTGGTGTGTAAATTTGACATGAACACGTCGGATGGTTTTCTTAAATTCATTAGGACCATCTCGATGAGTTGTGCATCCTTCTTCTAATATTTGTTTCCACATTCTCCAAATTTCAAGTGGAGTTCTTTGACATGCTCTAAATACTCCTCCATTATGTTAAAAGAATGAGGATCGAGAGAGATCAACTTTTTCATCTCCAACTACATAAAATGGCTCTCCTTGATTTGGTAAGATAAGGAATTCAACGTATTATAGACTTGATGGGGGAAGTCGATTCCCCTAAGGTAAAACTTAATCTCTCACAAGATATAGGTTGTGATGACCATCATAGCCTCATCCTTCTTGCCATTAACAACAAAATTTTCCTTCTTATCTATTAAATCTTGAATCACAACCTTCTTATACTGCCATAACCCTTTTCTCTTCAATATGGTTTCCTTTTCTGGTGCCCATACTGCATAGTTTGATCCATTTAGAACAATGAGATCAATATTTGAAGCCATATTTGATATCGAGAAATAATTTTTTCTATTTCAATAAGTTCCAATCAACAAACCACTCGGTCAGATTAAATCACACAACAAATATGGCTCAACAAGGTTTACATAGAATAATTCAAGTTTTAACACCATCAACTCTGATACCATGTTGGGGAGTACAATGGAACACAACATGAAACTGAAAAAATATAGTCCTCCAGATAATCGAAGAGGAAATAAAATTTTGAAGACAAAAGGTGGTTTCTAAATACACCATTATAATACTTAAGCAAAGCTCACTCTGATCAAAACATCAAAATGCATATTGGATATTGATATCTTCATATGATATCAACTCAATCACTTGATCGACATGATGTTAATGACCCAAGGGGTCTTCTATTTATATCCTCAAGATATAACCAACTTCCATTGAATCTGGACGATCTTGTCCACATGTAATGATCGATTGTTAGAGTTGACTCTACCAAATCCATGCTATCAAGTTGGCTCAACAAGGATTCTCAACCCAACTGAATATCCACCTAGATCATAGTTTATTTATAGGTTGGTTGATCCACTTCCTAACTATCATCGACTATTGGTTGACTTTCTGACTGATAGGCATGTCGACTACTCGACCGACTGATGTAGATTTTTGGTCAATATCCTGACAAACTATGTCCATATTTAGGTTAACTTCTCAACTGAATGAATCTGAGAGATGTGTAATGAACCATCAATGATTGATGTTCCAACATCTCATACTATCTCACTTCCTTCACACCCTATGTGCTTATGCATATCTATATATAAAATCTAAAAATCTAAGCATACCTTGAAATAAAAAAGGAATTTGAAAGCACTGAATAGTGTGGAAAGTACAAGTAAACTCGTTGGGGCTAGGAATGCTCACTAGAAGTGGGGCCATGCTTGTATTTTATCGAGGTAAATTCATCAGGGCTATGGATGCTCACTTTTGCTGAAAAAATATCAAGAAAATAGGACAAGGAACATACTTATGTAGATGTATATTTGTTACATAGAGTGTAACCTATGGTAGTACCATGGTCGATCAGGGGTTTGTATCCAATTGAAGAATTCACCTTACTAAACAACTATCGAAAAAGGACATGTTAGATGGAAAGTACTTGAAAGTGGTTTATATATTTTAGAAATTGAAGCATAATTTTTGGTACTCATAGCTACCAAGAAGTTACCTACAAACTTTTGAACTTACCTTTAACATCAAGATATGAAGTGAAGGCCTTTATGTTTGTATGAAAAAGATAACTAGTTATTTTAGTGTGTCTCCATTTGTTGTGACTACAACCACCTCCCCTTTAATTTGTGTCTCGTAAGAAAGAGGAAAGGGTCCCTCCTTACTAAAATTTTCAGTTCATCACCTAGTTCCTACCAAATATACTCTATCTACTGAAATAAAATTCAAAAGGGTGAAGGTAGGATCTTAATGAAGTTTTTTTCTTTGGGGAAGCCTATCACTATACATAATATTTATGATTATATGTCTTTCAATGTCCTTTGTCATACTTTTAGTTATAAAACCACTCCAATCATTATAGAATTATATCAATGGTATTTCCATAGGATCTATGTGTATGTTGCTCCTATATCACTCCTCGGATTGATTACTCATTTCACTTAACCTGAATCATTTTTCTAATTGTACACCAAGTTTGGAAGGTCGTTTCACTACATCCTTTATAAGTAAACATATTACTTTATTTAAAGACACATTGCACTTCTACATCCTCTTGAACACATATTATATATAATATCTGAATGATCGGCTTTGAAATCCCAACAAATGTCTTCAGTATAACACCTGTGCCTTGAATCACAAGAATGTTAACGTATCATGTGATTTAGGGATTTTATTTTCCATTAGGAAGATAAAACATCTTTGTTCTTGTCATGATGAGAGGTAAATCAGATAAAATAAATATCAAGAGGTATGTTTCCTTATAATTCCTTTATTCTATGTAAATCACCTCATGCAATTATTTTTCACTTGATGACTAAAGAAAAGAAATAGAAATTATTAAATAATGAAAAATTGTCTTCATCCTTGTATAGCATAGATTATTCATGTCGTGGTTGGGGGAACATGGATTCTTAGCATATAATCACAACCCTAAAAAAACACATGCTCTATTATGAATCCTTAGCAAAAGCGATTCCGTAGAGAAAGGACATATATAGTTGGTCACTAAGTATAAGAAGAACCCAAGTAGAAAATCCATCATCTAGGAGAAAATAAGGAAAGATTGAATATGATCATAGGCATCTTATAACCTCATCCATTTAGGCCTATCTCAGTTCCTAATTAGAAATCAATATGTAGAGACCATATCATTCAGACCGGACTTACGTCTATCTCTATATCATGCTCTAACATGTTTGCATTGTTTCCTTATCTTTCATTTGTACCCAGGTCTAAGTAGTTCTATTGTAATTGTGAGCCATAGTGAAAAGCTTCACTTCCCTTTCAATACATGAAGTTATAACCTATTTTAGAACCATGTCTCCAATGGGACCTGTTATCACTCTAGGAAACTCTCCTAGGCTGTATCTCAAAGATTCCTAGTAACTTAACCTTTTTGTAATTATTTTGTCAATAATGGGTGTGTGGTTTTGGATCAAGATGAATATCTAAATCAATGGATTGTATCTTCAATATAGTCTAGCTATATTCATGTAGTACAAGGCCTTCAAGAGCTATTATCAGATAGGTTTGTAGATAAAATGGATAAGAAAACCAATCAATTAACGAGAACATGCATAACAATATATATGATGGGTCAACAAACTAGCAAAATATGCTTATGATTCTTGCTTAATAATCGAAAGGTAAGATGACAGTTACCATGGGACCTTTAAACATAGACAAACAAATGATTTCAACTCATAGGCATAGAAAAAGATAAAGAGAGTCTGATAATAACAATGAAAGAAGCTTGCAGGCTTAATATATTAAAGAAAGTGTCTTTATCATAATAACAGTGGATTACAGAACTCAAAATCGAACCCTTTGTTAATCAAATGTTTTGGGTTTTATAATCCTTTACAAACAATTTCAAGATCCTAGATTACTGGATTGAATTTTGCCTAAAATAGAAAATCAATACCTGGCCCAAGAAAGTAGCCAAAGATCCTACAAACTAGGTCAATTCAAATTCTCTAATGATCTTTATGTTCTTCAGATTCTTTGGCAGGTGTAGTGAGCCTTCTAAGGCTGTTGGATCTCATGTGATATGAGAGGAGTCGAACATGACACCTGTTGATAATCAAAACAACTTCATATCCTTGAAAATAACTAACCATTTTTTACCTTTTTGTCTTGTAGAGCACCTCCAAAACCAAAACAAAATCTTGATAAGGATTTCATTAATTATCTTCCATCGATTGGAACCATTTCTGAGGCTTTTGGACAAGGAAAACTTGGACCTGTGGAAAAATATTAACTTTTTTCCTTATCAGTGCTTTCGGTAGTTAGAGTAGACAGAATTCAGACCAATTAGCTACCGAAAGCTCTACTTTTGGTGGATAATGAAAAATCGATATGTTCGCCTAAGCCACCAAAACCTGAAATTAGTGAAATTATCAAAATTTCAAAAATACCTTTTGTCTTAGCTAAAAAACGCCTTAGGAATGATATTTTTAGGCTTCTGCATCTTGCTCAAAGATTGTAAGGTTACTAGCTGCCTCTGGTTCATTTCACTGAACTGTTACCTCTACTAGGGTTTCAAGAGAAGCATGTGTTTGAGCCTAGTGTTTTGAAGACATAGCTTGTTTCCTCAAAGCCCTAACCTTTTCTTCAAGCCTTGAGCTACTCTCCATAATATATTGTAGTCTTTTAAAATCTTGTCCTTCTTTTTCTTTTCCTTTATTCTTTCATGAGCTAATCTTTCCAAGGATGAGTTTCTTTTTGCAAAGTTCTTCATCAGGGTTTCATACCTGGTTTTGATTACCCTTTCTAGCACTTCTTGATTGGCTAACTTCTTATTAAGCTTCTTGATTTCCTTTGACTTACTCTGCTTCACTCGTTTGCTAGATGAGGCATCTGCAATTTGTGGTTCTTGTTCTTCTTGAGGTGTAGGTGATGGAAGGTCTTCATAACTTGTTGTGTATATATCTACAAAAAACATAATTTTCACGCCCTGTGGTAACTGAATCCTCGTGCCCTCTTTAAATATGGCGTTCTTCATCCTCCGAGTCTGTGTAAGGAATATTAAGAATTATTTTGTTCACTGGGGATTCTTTGGCCTTTTCTTTTTCATTGTTGAAATTTAATTTCTTCCTAGTTTTATCAAGCTTAGAGGAAGGAGAGGGTTGATTAACTGGAGTTGGAGAGATAGCTCTCCTCCTCCTCTTTCCACTTCTAGGAGTAGAAGACTTCTTGGAATGAGGATTATTTTTACCCTCTGGTTGTACCTCAGTCTGGAAACCATTCCAGAACAAGAAGTAATTCCACTCTTTGCCTCTTCTTTGCAACAGCTCACAAACCAAAAGTTTAATCAGACTGTGGTGGGGTAATCTACCTGCAACTTTATTGGGCTTGGCCTTGACTTGATGAGCCATTTTGGATAAGCTTCTGTGGAGAAAATAGGGCAGATTGAGTGGGTTTCTACCAGTTAAATGATTTATGAGTTTAAAATGGAAAATCACCACTCAGTTATATCGCCCTTCACAAGTTATATAAACCATTATGGATTTTAGTAACTACTGACATTTCTCTTCAAGGAAAGACACATGAATGTATTTCTTGCATATCAAACCCCTATGTTCTGGTTTCAAATAAGACCCGAATTCAACATTCTTAGTGATAGTAGTTTTAAAGAATTTTTCTCCAGTCCTGGGAAGCTCTGTCACTTCAGCTATGAGGGCTTCATCTATCTCGAATTCATCCTGACCTATGATTGATTTATTTCCATCGAAATTAAGGGGAAAGGCCTCTGCCACCTACTGATGAGAACTCTGTAATTTTTTGCAAAAATTATAACACCCTCCATCCATGAACAGTTGACATATCTCTGGGTTTGATTCCAAGTAACTGATGTCGTTGATCTCTTTCCTCAGGGTTGATCCTCCTTTCTTCATTTGTCACAATTCTTATGTACACCTGTGATCGAAGAAACAAATTTTGAGGGAGAATTACACAGCGTAGAGTTAGGGATATTCGGCTCGACTGTGACAAAAATGAGAAAATTGAGGCGAGCTTTAGAACGTGGTACTGATTACAAGGGATGCGGTAGAATGGTTTGTGATTTGCAGTAATCATGGTCGATAACTGTAATAATGGAGGGTACGTAAGCATATGGCTTGATGATACAACAATCCTGAAAAGATTCGCTTATATCATACAAAGATCAGCTCCCGGTCATGAACAGTTCGTTCTCCTATCTTTTCAGCGACTAATTTGCAATTATAAAACTTCAAACCCGACGGTTGAAACGTGTGAAAGGACATGCTGAATCCTCCCCCGCTTATGTGATTTTGGTGGCTAAAATAGCCCTGAATTCCTTTGTTTAAGCTACCCAAAGCTAAGGCTTTCGATGGCTAATAAATAATCGAAATGTTCGCCTAAGCTACCCAAAGCTAAGGCTTTCGATGGCTAATAAATAATCGAAATGTTCTCCTAAGCTACCGAAACCTAATATTTGAATCAAATCAAATAAAAAGTAAAAAACAGTTTATTTTAATTTTATTACATGCATAAATATTTCAAAAATGATCTTTAAAAAATTAATAATGTATTTTTTTTAAAAGACATCCTATCACCTAAAATGAAATAACTCGATTGATTTATTTGAGGAGATAAAAATGGCTCCTATTGGGGGTGAAAGCCTCCCTATGAGGTTTCAAGAACCACATAACCAATGCCTTTCCTATAAAACAAAAATTCAAACCTATCTTCTAGTTCTTCCATTGGGCATGGAGTTATTTTGCAAAAAACAAAAAAAAAAAACTGAAAAATAAAATTTACAAATGACAAGGCTTTGAAGCCTTAGATGAAATAGAGTTTCAGAAAACACCCATTGAATGGGCCACCAAATATTTATTCACCTTCCAAACTTTGTAGAATGAAGGTGTTGTTGTGTTGTACTTGAGTTATCATGAAAGGACCGGTCCAGAAAGAATCAAACTTGCCGTGCTTTCCTTTATCTTGTCTGAGGGCATCCCATTTCAGAACCCAGTCAGCAACCTGAAAGTCATCCAACTTCTCTTTTCTGTCAAAAGTATCCTTGATCCTATTTTGATGAGCTTTTGATTTATCCACCAGTTGTTCTCTGACCTGAAGGAATTCTACCAAGTCAATCATTCTTCTCACGATATCATTTGATTCAGTTTGTTCCTCCTGAAAAAACTTAGCCACTAGTAAAACTAGATGAATGGGGGGAATGGCATCAGTACCATAAACCAGTTTGAAGGGAGAAGTTACTATGGATTTCTTGTTAGTTACTCTATCTTCTCAAAGAGTAAGCTTTAGTTTAGAATCCCAACTCTTTTGATTCTCCTCCAATAGCTTTCTGATGATTCTGACTAGACTCTTATTGGTCGACTCGGCAAGGCCATTACCTTGACGGTAGTAGGAAGTAGAGTGTACCAATTGAATGCCCATTGACTTACACATGTCAAATAATGCATCATCTTTGAAGGTTGCTGCATTATCTGTCACTAGCCTTTTTGGGCAACTGAATCTGATCAAGATATTTTCATAGAGAAACTTCATGACGACCTGATGAGTGGAATTTCTAGTGGGGATTGCCTCTATCCACTTTGTAAAATAGTCATTGGCTACCAATATCAATTTATGTTGACCATTAGATGAAGGATTAATATCTCCTATGAAATCTAAACCCCACTGCTGAAAAGGACCATTCACTACAATAGGTCTTAGGGGCATAGATTTTAGTTGTTGTTTTCCTATGAATCTTTAACACTTATCACAAGATTTCAGAAAGGCGCACACATCTGAAAAAAGAAAAGGCCAATAATACCTAGCCCTTAAGATTTAATGAGCTGTGGTCTTCCAGTAATGATGGCCTCCACAAATACTTGAATGAAACTAATGCATGACTTCAGTTGACTCTTTTTTGTCTAAACATATTAGTAGTAAACCAGTAGGATATTTCCAATACAAAAGATTATCATTAATGAAAAATTTAATTGCTCTGTGTTTAAGGGCCCGGGCTTGAGTCATGCTGAGTTTAGGAGAAACCTCCAACTTCTATAAAAAATGAATAGTACCTAAATACAACTCACATGAAGACAAATTCTTGACCACCTGCTAGTTGTCATGTTGTTCTTCCACTGCTACCCCTTTCTGCAAACTTGATGAACTTTCCCCAATGAAATTTATGTCCAAAAGATCACAATTCTCTTCTATCAAAAGCTTGGCAAGGCCCTGGCCTTTTACCATCTTAGTGGGCTTCACTTCTATGTCAAACTCAATCATCTTTTCGATCCATTTATCTCTTTTTCCATCAATATTAGGCTGAGTCAAGACATACTTCACAGAGGCTGAAGGAACATAGGAAACAACCTTTGCATGGAGGATATAAATTCTGAAATATTGTAATGACTTAATGAGAGCATAAGCTTTTTTTTCTATAGGATCATACCTTAGTTCAGCATCTCTGAGTGATTTTCTAAAAAAATCCATCGATTGATCAAGACCTTCATCATGTTTTTGTAACAAGACTGTTGCCACTTTGTCATAGGAAGAAAAAGAGAAAATATAGAAGTTCTTGGTGTAATCCGGACTGATTAGAGTGGGGGATTCCATGATAGCCTATTTGATATCCTAAAATGAACTTCTTGCATTGTCTGTCCATTTTATCTCAGATCCCTTTTTTAGCATAGAGGTTATGTGTTTCACTAACTCAACGAAATTAGGAATAAATCTTTTGAAAAAATGTATCTTACGGAGTAGAGATTGGATATCCTTCTTTGACCTTGGTATGGAAAACCTTTGAATTGCTTCCACCCGAGCTGGATCAATTTTCACTCGTTCTGCTGAAACAATGTGGCCTAGGAGTTTACCCTTTTTGAGAGAAAATCGAGACTTTTTGGGGTTCATCGAAATCCCGAACTGTCTTCATTTCAAAAATACTCTTTTCAGATGCTTCAGATGCTCCTCATGACTGCTAGAATAGATTGTGATATCATCAAGATAGATGAGGACAAACTTTTCCTTCTCTCCCATGAAAGCTATGTCCATGGCCCTCTGAAAAGTGGCCCCAACATTCATTATCCCAAATGGCATCCTGGCATACATAAAGGTACCCCAAGGAGTAGTAAAGGCAGTTTTTTCTTGGTCATCAGGATGTACAAAAACCTGGTTATAGCCTGAGAAGCCATATAGGAAAGACATGACAGTGGCCCCTGAAATTCTTTGCAGCAAGTGTTCCACGTTGGGTAGGGGATGGTTGTCTTTCTTTGAGAATTTATTTAAATTTCTAAAATCAACGCATAACCTGATCTCACCATTTTTCTTTCTCACTATTACTAGATTTTCAATCCATTTAGAGTATCTTAATGGGATTATGATTTTGGCATCAAGGAGCTTTTTCATTTCTTTTTCAATTATAGGCAATAGGAGAGTACTGATAGGTCTCAGTTTTTGTTTGAAAGGGATGATGTCTTTCTCAAGGGGAATCTTATGTTGAATGAAATCAAGATCATAGGTTTTCAGATCACTATATTTCTAGGCAAAAACATCAGCAAATTCCTTCATAATGCTGCAACATTCTAACCTCTGATCAGTAGTTAATTCAGTGGATAGATTTATGAATTTAGGATGATTTTGGCTTCCTATATTGTGCTCACGAACAACAGGATCCTTCTCCTTCTTATCAGGTTTGTAGGGGACATCATTTTGGTCGAAAAGCTTCTTAAGAGGCACCAAACCCCAAGGTATATAATTGTTTGGCAGCTCAACGATATCATGTTGACCCATTTTTCTTTTCAGCTTAGGCTTCTTGGATTCCTCTACATTTTTATTTTCCTGGTCAATATGCATGTCAGAAAATTCATCTACAACCAGAATAAATCTAGTAAGCTCATCATAATCTTCAAAAAATTTCCAATATTTGGCATTGTCGGGCAGGGATGGTCTATATTTGACTTGGATTTCATAATTCAGTCTAGGAGGCATGGGAGGAATGAACATACTGGTTGAGACAACAAGGGAATCAACAAGGTGATTCATAGCTCTGGGTATATACGAAATATCAAAAATGGAAAAAGAGTCCCTGATTTTCCATACCTCATCCCTGTAAGATTTCAACCTGATATGTTTTGCTTGGAAAGTACTATTCACTTTTTGTATGATGAGATCCGCATCTCCAAACACCTTTAGTCCTTTGATTCCCATCTCCTTGGCAGAATTTAATCCCAACAGCAAAGCCTCATACTCTTCTATATTGTTAGTAGTTTTGAAATCAAGTTTAATAGACAAATGAATAGCCTCTTTTGAACAAGAAATCAAAACTACACCTTCACCTACTGAGTCTTTGGTATTGGCACCATCAAAGAACATGCTCCACACGGGAGTACCCTCTCCATCAGTCTACTGATAAGTAGGCTTTGTGAGATACAAAGGAGCTAGCTGAAAATCATCTATTTGCATAATGCATGCCCCAAAGTCTGTGTCTAATGCATAGATGGGATAGTTTACAGAATTCTTCCCATCAATAATGATGTAGGCAAGCTGATTTTCTCTGTAAAGTCTCTTTAGCTCTCCTCCAAACACCAGGGCTGTGGCATATGAAATATCCATATTCAAGGTACCTCCTAGCCTTTTTCTCCATGAACGTGACAAGAGGAGGCTAAACTTGGGTGGGATATCAGCCACTACAACATCCATTACCATGCTTCTCATTGGCAGTTGGGCAAGGTTTATGACAAGGTATTTTATGAGGTCGAGGCATCTGAATTTCCTAGAGTTGAAAGAAAAGAGATCATGGTAAGGTTTTGTGATGTCAAGCCCAAGTTCATCCATCACTTCTTTAGGCATAAGATTGTGTGACACTCCCAAGTCAAGCAAGCAGTTATGAAGGATCTTGTCATGGATATTCAGGGATATGTAGAAGGGTGGACAAGAGTCATCTCGGTCTTCTACCATAGGTCCTATAGTCATTGTGGGCTTGTCATTTTGAAGGTTTACATAATCAACAACTGGGGGAGTCTTTGGTTGAAGGGACTTCAAGATAGCAGACTTGAATATGCCATTCTTCATAAGTTCAGTTAATGACAGGTATTTTCACCTTCTGAATTTCTGATTCGAAATTAAATGAATATGACATTTTATCAAAAGGTTTTACCTCATTAGAAGGAGATCTAAGAGACACCTATTCTTTAGATTGGGGTTGCAATTGCTTCTGCTGCTATTTTGCAGGAGTAGAGGTCTTCTTTGCAAGAGCAGCGGGATGCTTGGCAGCATCATCTTTCTTTTTTCCGGGGGAAACAAGCAATGGCTTTGGAGCGGAAATCTTAGATCTTAAATAGTAACCTAGTTGATCTTCTATCTGATAAAAATATTATTCAATGCTTACCTCATTAATCTTCTCTTCCATATGGGCCTCCTCATAATCTATCTGTTTCAAGAAGGAGGAATCATTATCATCCCCAAAGGAATTGAAGTCGTCTTCTTCTTCAACTTCATCATGAGATAGATCCTGCTCTTCTTCTAGCATTGCATTTTGGAAGGGGTCTGTGATCTTTCGGTCTTCATTTGCATTCTTGTCTCTCTAAAGGATCTGGACCTGTTGGTTGTTCCTTCTGTAAGGGAATGCATTTGGGATTCCTGGGAGCATAGGCATTAGGCTCTTTACTTCTTGCTGGCTGCTGAATCTCAATTTTCAGTTTTGACATTTTCGAGGTCAAGTTGTCCAACATCTTGGACATATTTTCCATTTTGATATTTGAAGAAGAAGGAGGATCAACAAACAACTTCTTTCTCTCAAATTTTCCTTTAAGTTTCTGAGATGCCATAATGTTAGATTCAACCTCGAGAGCAATGTCTTTCATTAAAGAGAGTGTGGCTGACCTTCTTTCTCTAAGGATTAAGAAAAATTATGGATCAAAGGAAGAAGAGCAAGTAATCTTTGTTGATGCATCAATTGGCTTGATCTCTGTTGGGATCTTGCCAAACATCTTATTGAATCTTTTGGTGAAATCTGAGAAAGACTCTCCATTTTCTCTTCTTAGATTTCCAAATTCAGTAATATAATAAAATAGGTCTCTTATTTGTCCCCAATGTTTCAAAAACACTTCATATAATTTCTCAAAACTTGCCACTAAATTTGTTGGCAGTTCCTTGAACCACTTCCTGGCTTGAACATCCAAGCTTTGCACAAAAATTCTGGTCCAAACATCTTCCTCTGAAATGTTAATATTCTCAGCATAAGCATAGAAATCTTATATATGTTCTTCAACAGTATAATCCCCAGATCCAGTAAACTTTGGCATATATTTATGATAATATTCTGTTGGCATGGTTGATAAGGGATTGGGAAACGCAAGAGGGGCATACCTATTGGCTAAGATTTGCTTCATTTTTGTCAAAGGGGTAGCCATGGAAATATTGGGGGTTGATGCAGAGGAAGAAGTTTCTATAGATGATGGATGAGATGGGATAGATGAGACTATGGACAATGGTAGTCTTACTTCACTGAGGAATGAATGGGAAGCACTGGTAGGATGACTACCCTAGAATGTGTTTCCTGAATAAGGTGGAAAGTAAGAAGCTCTATAAAACTAACCGAGCAACAGGGCCAAGTTTTCTTCACCCTTAGAGGAAAGATCTTGTAAAATATCTTCAAGAATGGGTAGACTGGTATGAGTATGGAAAAAACTCTCTACGGGCTCAGTTGGTGAAGAATTCAAGGAAGAGGAAGATTCCTCTTCTTGGATATATTCTACAACTTCTTCTCCTAAGTTGGATATAGTAACATGTTCAGAAATAGAATCTATAACATCAGAGGAAATTGAAGCCTCATCACCCTTCAAGCTTTCTAACACAATTTCAATTTTCTGAGAACTAGAAGTTTTAGTAGAAGGGGATTCAACAAGAGGTTCTCTATATACAAAAGAAGAAGTGTTTCTTGAAATACCTGGTTTAGATGCTCTTGCAGATCCGAAAGTTTTTCTTTGCAATTCTTTTCCACTTCTGATGATCTTCTCAGGATCTAGAATTGGTGTTGCCATTGGTATTTCTTGGTTTTCCCTAGTATGAGCCCTCCTCGGAGCCACTTTGTTCCAATGGAGTCGCCAGATAGATGGTTACAATAAAAAATGTGTCCAAACTTTGTCTATCATCAAAGTTGGATCTTGTCATCTCCCAAGGAAGATGAGCTTCAGTCTTCTCTCCCTGGAAACGACGCTAATTTGTTATCACTCTAGGAAACTCTCCTAGGCCGTATCTCAGATATGCCTAGTAACTTAACCTTTTTGTAATTATTTTCTCAATAATGGGTGTGGGTTTGGATCAAGACGAATATATAAATCATTGGATTGTATATTCAAGATAGTCTACCTATATTCATGCAGTACAAGGCCTTCAAGAGCTATTATCAGATAGGTTTGTAGATAAAATGGATAATAAAACGTATCAATTAACCAGAACATACATAACAATATATATGATGGGTCGACAAACTACCAAAGGATGCTTATGATTCTTGCTTAATAATCAAGAGGTAATATGACAATTACCATGGGACCTTTAAACATAGACAAAGAAATGTTTTCAACTCATAGGCATACAAAAAGATAAAGAGAGTATGATAATAACAATGAAAGAAGCTTGCAGGCTTAATATATTAAAGAAAGTGTCTTTATCATAATAACAGTGGATTACATAACTCAGAATCGAACCCTTTGTTCATCAAATGCTTTGGGCTTTATAGCCCTTTACGAACAGTTTCAAGATCCTAGATTACTGGATTGAATTTTGCCTAAAATAGAAAATCAATAACTGGCCAAAGAAAGTAGGAAAAGATCCTATAAACTAGGTCAATTCAAATTCTCGAATTATCTTTATGTTCTTTAGATTCTTTGGCAGGTGTAGTGAGCCTTCCGAGGCTATTGGATATCATGTGATATGAGAGGATTCAAACATGACACCTATTGACAGTCAAAACAGCTTCATATCCTTGAAAACAGCTAACCGTTTTTTACCTTTGTATCTTGTAGAGCACCTCCAAAACCAAAAAAAACTCTTGATAAGGATGTCATTAATTATATTTTCCACATAATCATTACCTAAATCGGATTTTTTTCTGGTCTTCTACCGAATCAGAAGCCCTAAACATCCATGGAGGACCAGCATAAGATGGCTCTTTCTCTCTCCCCGCTCCCATGTGGTCGCGGGTCATGATCACAGTCTGAATAAACGCAATACCTCTTTCATATTTCACGCCTCGGTGCTACAATTATATCGATTCGTTTGACTTGGCAACCGTCGAACCCCGACAGGGCTAGTGATCAGCCAATGGGGACAAACCCCTACAGGGTTAGTAAATGGCTAATAGGAACGAATCCCAATAGGGCCAGAGAATAGCCAATGAGAAATAGCCCCGTTGTGCGGTTAAGTGGAATACAGGTGGTAGAGAGGGAACCGCAACACGGTAGTCGTCATGATAGGAGGGGGCCCACATCACATGCCACGTTATTCCGGACCCCCCCCCCCATTAAAGGCAGAATGGAAAGGGGGCTTCGGAATCCACCTGAGCGTCGTTGATCATGATGATTTAATCTCGACCGTTCGAGAGTTACGCGTCCAATTCCGGACCCCCCCCCCCAATAAAGGTAGAATGGAAAGGGGGCTCTGGAATGCATCCACGGCCGTAGATCTGGGTGGGTGGACTCTGGCCATCCAGACCTATTCGCTACTTACCCTAATGCATGCTCGCACCCCGGCGTAAAACTGGCATATCTTCCTCACATCGGACAGTGGTTACGGACCCTGAGATTTCTAGAAGGAATCTTGTCCGTCCATCGGGACTTAGCCACATGCTATTGTCTTGACATTATGGATCGGGATTTGTCGAGGCAAGAGCCCAAGTTTTTGTCAGCGGAACTCCCGAGTCCCCGATCCCCGATTTTCCCGAAACAGGTAATCCCTCAACACGTCACCTCCTTAAATCGGACGGTCCACAATTGATCAGGGGTTTCTACCCAGGAAAATCCCGATCCCTTGTCACCAGGACTCCCAATCTTGCAATTTCTGATTTCCCATAATGGGAGATCTCACGATGCGTGGCCTCTGTCAATCATACGGCTCAGATCCGTCCCGGGGTTTTCACCATGGAAAATCCCAAACTCTTGTCAACAGGAATCCCGATTTCCCGACTCCCGGTTTCCCGAAATGGGAGATCTCATGACACGTGGCCTCCGTCAATCGGACGACTTAGATCCGTCCCGGGGTTTTCACCATGGAAAATCCCAAACTCTTGTCAACAGCAATCCTGATTTCCCGACTCCCAGTTTCCTGAAATGGGAGATCTCACGACACGTGGCCTCTGTTAATCGGACGACTCAGATCTATCCCAGGGTTTTTTTGCCCCTAATACACCGAAGTCTTAACTCTCGGGTAACTCCTTTCATATCCAACGACTGTCGGGTTTTTTAGCCGAGATCTGATGGCTCATAATGGTTCCTACCCATGCTTTCTTACACAACTCCCTGGGTGTGGAAAAGATCCACGGTCCAGATGCTCTCATGAACCTTGGGGATCTACGGTCCCCTACTCTTCGCTACAAATGAAGACACAAGAAAACAAAGTGGTAAGGCATTTAACACCCTACTTTCTCTTACTAATCTAATGGTCGTGGGTGACCACAGATTCCCTGACAAAATCTCGTCTGTGGACTAATACTTGTCAGGTTAAGATACTTAACTTTCCAGCTTCCTCTTACCAAATCTAACGGTCACGAGTGACCACAGATCTCCTGACGGGATCTCATCCATCGATTCATTTATTCATCCTTATGCTGTCATCTCGGTTTTCAAGAGGATCGTTCCTCCTTATGCAGGGTTACTAAGGCATTACGCCTTCACAACCACCTTCTCGGTTCTTGATGGGCTTTTCAAGGAAGGTATTTCTATGGGGAGGATTACTCAGGGTACTACCTGAGGTATATAAGGATGTCGTCCTCCCGAGAACTAGGCGTGAAGTCTGAATTGGGTAAGTACGCACACAAATAACGAATTCATGAGGACATAAACCATACGTAGTCTTTCCATATAAATATACAACCACTAGTACTGATCAAAACACCATACATTCATTCTTATAATGAAAACATTCACAGTTTCACAGCTTATGAGCATAATTATCAGAATAAGCACATATATATATATATATATATTTCAAGATGCCAGAGGCAAAACACTTATCAGAAATAACACGAGGGTTCAAGCAGCTACTGAGAGGGGTGCTCGTTTCCACCCAATCATAGGCTTAGCGACTCCCAATAGATTTACCACTAGCCACCCCCGATTTGAGACCACGATGCTGTGAGACTGTGTCTCTATTTGCCAGTGACTAGGAGCGAAGGTTGCAATCCTTCCTCTCTACTATCACTCACTATGCATATTTCCAGAGTTCTCCCCTCGCGTCTACCCCCTCCCAATCGCTTCTACCCCACGCCTTATCCTCCTATGAGGTTGCATGTGGTGCGATTACCCTCGCACTGGCCAGCCATGATGGCTCTATGGATGGGTGGTTCACCTCCCCATCCCTCATTATTTCCTGAGAAGCCATCAACCTACCAGTCTGTGAGGCATTTAATTCGGGGCCAGTGAGCCACTTTTGGTTCTCCGGGCTAGTGGAGTCCAAATATGGTATTAATTCTCGGTGGAATTTAACGCCACCTTTCCAGGTGCCTTCCACTGCCATCGTGGTCTCTTTTCTTCACATCCCCTCTCATCAGTCCTGCAATAAAATTCATAATGTTATTCACATTTATTGACCTTTTACTCAATGTCCATTTACATCACATATTCACATTTATGAGTTTGCCATAGTTCTTGGCTAGTCCAGTTATTTTTACAAACTGGGGGAAACAGGGTGCTACAATCCCCTCCCCCTTAAAAGGAACATCGTCCTCGATGTTCTTATCTACTACCATGAATTTCATGTACATAAGTAAACAAAATCGGATATGCCTATCTCATGGCATCCTCCATTTCCCATGTAGCCTCATCTGGGCCAAAATGTTTCCACTACACCTTGACCTCTGCAATGGTTCTGTTCCGAAGCAGGGTTTCCTTTCTGTCCAGTATGCATTGGGGTTCCGGTAGAAATTCTCCCTCTGGTTCCACCTGGATCACAGACCAGTCAAGTATATGATTAGCATCATGTACATATTTCTTCAATAATGAAACATGGAAAACATTATGGGCTTTTACTGTGGGAGGAAGTGTTAGTCGATAGGCTACAGGTCCCACTCTATCTAGAACCTCAAAGGGTCCACAATATCGGGGTGCCAACTTGGCACAAGCTCCCATTCTCAGGGAACTCCTTCTGGGCTTAATTCTGAGATATACATGGTCTCCCATTTTGAACTCTCTTGGAGTTCTCTTTTGATCAGCATAACTTTTCTGTCAGTTCTAAGCGACCTTCAGATTTTGTTTTATCTGAGTCACTTGCTGTTCCATTTCTTTCAACATGTCGGGTCCAAAGGAAATCCTATTTACAGGATTACTCTAGCTGACTGGAGTATTACACAGTCTACCATAGAGGACCTCGAAGGGGCTCATCTTTAAGGATGCTTGATAGTCGTTGTTGTAGGCCAATTCTACCAATGGCAGGTAGTCTTCCCATTTCTTGGGTTGATCCATTACGTGCATCCTTAACATATCCTCTAATATTTGATTCACTATTTCTATCTGTCTGTCGGTTTGAGGGTGATAGGCGGTGCTAAACAACAATTTGGTCTCCAATCCAATCATTAGTGATTTCCAAAAATTGGAAGTAAACTTTGTGTCTCTATCATATATTATCTCTCTCGGCATATTGTGTAGTTGGAATATCTCTTTCATGAATATCTGGGTGATATCTATCGCCTTGCAGGTTGATTTGATGGGGACAAAATGAGAAGACTTGCTCAATTTATCCACCACCACCATAATGGCATCATTCTGTTTGGTTGAAGTTGGTAATCCAGTGATAAAATCCATGGAGATGGTTTCCCATTTCCATTCTGGGATCGGTAAGGGGTGTAATAGTCCTGCTAGGTGTCGATGTTCTTCTTTGACCTATTGGCATTCTATGCATTGGGCCAAATATTTGGCTATGTCTTTCTTCAATCCAGGCCAATAAAATTGTTTCCGGGTGGCAGTGATCATTTTTTGGTATCCTGGGTGACTAGTGTATGGTCTTTTATGTAGTTCATCCATAATGAACCTCTTCAAGTCGTTAGAATTTGGAATGTACAATCTATCTCTGTAAATGAGCAGACCTCCTTCCGTCATCTAGTAGCCTTCATACTTTACTCCAGAGGGTTCTTGCTGTAGCTATAGGGTCACGATCTGAACGAAGGGATCTGTCTCTTGTGCATTTATGACTCTGTTCTTGACATCTATCTCGAAGGTACTCACCGCTGCCAGGTGAATTGTTTTCATGCTTCTGCTAAGGGCATCGACCACCCTATTCTCTTTCCCTTTGATGTGTTTGATTTCAAAATCAAATTCGCTAAGGAGGGCCATCCATCTAGCTTG